>OZ005741.1:332125966-332516056 GCA_963930735.1 Dioctria linearis | reverse complement strand
ACTTGAAGTATACATGAAGTAATCAAAATATCATAAAAACGCGCATTCAATTCGTAAATTTCAAGTCAAGTAATTGAAAAAATTTAAGTCAAGTAATTGGAATTAATTCAATCAAAAGCCATACTTGAGCTTCAAGGTGGATTTCAAGTCAAGTACTCAAGCATTCATGTATACACGTACTGATTGTATCAAGCTACCATCGTTTTAAAGATATTTTATGGTGCATAAAAAACGCATGGCGCTCATTGTATTTAGGACTTTACTTAGATTATAATTGATGCTAGTGCGTGTGCTTTCGCTGAACGATGATAGAGAAAAGCCGCCAGATCATATCTCTCCGGGCTCTCTCATAAGCCACTGTGTGGGCAATTCCGATATATTGTGTGATCAGTAATTTACTGCGAATGTTCATATAACATAATAAAGCCTAGCTCACATTGATCAAAGTTATAATTACACATATGATTAAGTTCAATTTAGCTTAGATATAACGATAATTAAATATTTAGTTCATTAACATACGGTATACGTAAATAACAGGAATTTTTGTATGACAACACTATGAAGAGTTTGACCGATTTAATCCCCTTTTGAAATTGTATTTATTATTTCTATGAAAAGGCGGTGTACAACATTTTAGCTCTGTACGTCGATGCGTTCTCAGGCAGTATCGAAATATATAGTGAAAAACGAAATGTGTGTATGGCAGCCCTATGAAGGAGTTAAGTTAATTGATTTGCTCCAATTTCGAAATTAAATCTACAAATGCTGTAAAAGAGCAGTATGCAAAATTTCTGCTCTCTAAGTGAACACATTCTGGAGTTATCGAGAGAAGCCAATAATAAAAACTCCAGATGGGGATATTTTCGCACAGAGTTTCAGTTGAAAAAGTGACGACATTCCAACACTGCTTAGTTTTTACACACATCCAGGTGCAGCATTGGCCAGTGCCTAATATGTACTCTATATATAGAAAAAATATATAGAAACATAAGAAAATCTTTGTTATCTTAACAAATTTGGCAATAAATTACTGAAATTGTGTATAAAATAAAAGTTTTAAACATTTTAGATGTTTTTTATAGAGCTTTTACCATAATTAAGTTCAATAAGGTAAAAAGATGCACTTTCAAGTTCAAGTGAAAATGTAAACAGACACAAAAATAGTTTTAGTATTAATATAATAAAGCAGTAAAATATTTAATTAATACATAATTAATCTTTTATGTGTTTTATTTTCTTTTTTACTGCATTTAAATTAGTTTTCATGCTATAAAGTCAAATTCAATACGAATAGCCACAACGTACCTATGTGAGATGATTTCAATTGCCAGGATGCTAACTTGTGGCATAAGAACTTTCATAAACTAGTCATCGTTAGATATTTGCATGTGAATTAGTTATGTAAACCCATTTTTAAATAAAATTCACAGGTATGAAAATGTTCAACATTCAAATTGTCTTCAAATATACAGTTTATACTGAATACATTCGCTTTACATACCTATTCATATCCAAATACCTGATAATTTCTAGTTTGTGAAAGTTCTTAGTTAGCATACTGATAAGTGAAATCATCTCACATAGGTACGTTGTGACTATTTGTACTGAATTTGACTTTATAGCATGAAAACTAATTTAATTGAGGTAAAAAAAAAACACAAAAAGATTAATTATGTATTAATTCAATATTTTACTGCTACAAAGTCATTATTATGTTAATACTAAAATTATTTTTGTTTCTGTTTACATTTTCACTTGAACTTGAAAGTGCATCTTTTTACCTTATTGAACGTGATTATGGTAAAAGCTCTATAAAAAACATCTAAAATATTCAAAGCTTTCATTTTATACACAATTTCAGTAATTTATTACCAAATTTATTAAGATATCAAAGATTTTCTTATTTTTTTATATATTTATCTATATATAGAGTACATTTTAAACACAGAGTGACTTCACGGCACATCAGCTGTAATGTGTCAAAAATTTAGTCAGAATAGCTTGCATTCTATATACCTTGGGTGTGTTCACTGACACGATAGCGTCCTGTAGCGTTGTGATAGCGTGTTGTGAACAAATGTTAAAAGAATTACTTTGACAGTTAGTCACTACAATGGTGACCTTGTGTAACCGAATTGCAGTGAACGCAAAAGAGAATAATGTAGCAAATCAAATATATTTGATGTTTACAAAAAATAAGTAAATTAAAAGTAAACATAAACGTCAAATTGTAAATAGCGTTATAGTTGGGAGATGAACTTTTTCGACATTGCAAGGAAATAAAGTAATGCATTGAAATTGATTAATAATAAAAAAGCTTTTTGGCCCATCACACAGGCCATATTTTTCTTATCAACCAAAATTGATATACTTTCTGTTTCCATTTCCATATGAATGTCACTTTGACAACACAAATTTAACTTAAAGTTAACTTAAAGTTTTCGAACTCTCTTTAACTTTTATTCGAAGATAATACGGAAAAAACACAGAAGTCTGTTGGGTTTCAATGTTTAGTTCTGACGCCATACAATCTATGACTTGTAATCTTTCCAGGTAAATTCGTCAAAAATGACATTGAAAACCTACGAAATTCCATGCGAAATACTGAAGTCTTTAAAATTTTCCAACCAGGTTTTTCTCAGTTAGCTTATTAAAAGTAAGAAAAAAGAAGGTTCCAATATTATATAAAATCAGACAAATTTAGCGACAAGGATACAAACTTGAAATAAGCTTTTATTTTATCTAGCTGTGCTTTTTCGAACCCCTTTCGCATTTCTCTTGCATTCTTGATCTTACACGGTGTCCCGAAA
Organism: Dioctria linearis; assembly: GCA_963930735.1. Classification (NCBI taxonomy): domain Eukaryota; kingdom Metazoa; phylum Arthropoda; class Insecta; order Diptera; family Asilidae; genus Dioctria; species Dioctria linearis. Next base: position 332,513,243 of record OZ005741.1, on the reverse strand, counting down.
GTGTATAAAATTTTGCAAAACCTGTCTCTCTTCCTATATCGCCCAGGCCCAGGTATTGTTTGTTAAAAAGTTGTGTTTTTTTCTTTTTAGTTGAAATGCTGTCATATCATATGGCATAAACAGACGATCTTGATGTTCTGAGCACAGTGATTAAATTCTAAGAAATGTTAATGGTGATAGATATCTTAAGTAAAATAGATGCGATTTAACAATTTCACTAGGCACTTAGCCTAACTCTATATTTTCTCAAGGTGTGGTTGTTAATTTAATCCACTTTGTGGGGAGGTGATTAATGTAGAATGCCTTATAAAAAAAGTCTTAGATAGGACTTCAATAAATATGCCAAATATAAAAATCGGTAACAAATGTTCCAAGGACCAAAAAGTATAGAAAGTAAATGCAAATCAAGTTTTCAAAAATGCTTTTATTTAATTAAACGAGTACTAATTGCTTAATAGTTGAATTGTCTAAAATAAAAATATTCAAAGATCTTTCTTAAGTTAAGCGCCCTACACTTTTATTTTTATAAAGTTAAAGTCTTGATGTTTTACACATTTGTTATTTACATTTGATTGATTTATCTTTCTATATTATTTGCACTCTCCAAGTATTTTCTTTATATTTGGTTATCTTACTATACCAGAGAATTTATGAAAATCGACGTAGTTGGATGAGCACTTTGCGGTCGCCTCCAGATAAATATTGTTCGAGGTTAATTAGATAGTATCGAACAATTTATGGTTTTATCAGACATCAAGAGCTGCAAATCAGAGAGATTATATGATTCCTGAGACTCCTAAGGAAAGCAGGATGAATCTGGGGCGGTTTTAAAAGTAAAATTAAATGTACCAACTGAAAGCTGAATACTCTAGACACACAGCAATGATGAATCACTATAGACTTATGGAGTCATTAGTAATTTCTTCATTAAGAGTGCTGTGTGTCTAGGGCATTTGTGAAGCGAAGCAAGCTTGGGACTTCTAGCGGCACTCTTCTTACCCAACCTAATCTAACCTACCAGAGATCCCGTCGGGTTTCCTATCTTGCGCTGGTTTTGTTTCTGGTTTATACTGTGTTTATTTTTACAAATTATGGCTCAGTCCCAACTCCGTTTTCGTTAATTTTGTATAATGTTACTAATGAGGATGTCTTCAGTAATTTTGGATTGTTTTTAATATGTCAAGTATAATTCTATAGCTGTGGCTTATTGCGCTAAGTAATATAAAATGGACCCACAGTCATACTTAGTTATAAGCTATTTAAACTGGTTAGTTGTACCACAGTTAAGGAATTTCTTTTTTGTATAATAAATTAATATTAAAAGATAATTGACAAATTTAGTAAATGATAGTTCTTACCCGCAAAACCTGAAAGAACCTGTGCTGTTTTCAAACCACCCAAGTGAAAATCAAACAAACTAAACTTATGCTGTTTTCTTTAAGTACACCTTGAAGGTTGGTTATAATACAGCTGTGAATAAGGTGATGGTATACTACGTACTGTAAATTCCCTTTCATAAACCAGATTTATATGGGGGTTACGCATAAATCTCGAGTATATCGTCAATCCTTGGTTGTTGATATGGTTGGTTGAGAATCGTGTAATCTTGCTGTGAGAAATGGGGGAAAGAGCTAAGGTGGCCAGATATTCGATATACACATAGCATATATACGGTATGACTCGCGTCTTTGAAGGATTCTGGATGAGCCCATTGTTTAGGCAACATCGAAATATCGTCATTTAAATCTCAATAATAGAGATATTGAGACCTGCTGAATTGACATTAAGGATAGCATAATTGAGAATAATAATTCTAGCAATCTCAGTGAATTAAAATTGGAAAGGAGGCAGAAAACCCATATAATTGGTATTGAACAACATATTATTGCATTTAATGTACCAATCAGTGTCTATGTTCGATTGACCAATAGTCTGACTAGGCTGTAGCCTATAGCGGAAAGTTGGCATGGAATGTGGCTTAACTTATTTTAACTGTATTTTAAAGTAGTGATTTAGACGATGTTTTTCCTGAAGAGTATGCTTACTTAGTAACAATTTTGAGAGATAATAAACTAAAAATTAACTACTAAAATACAAACTGACCCAATGAAACTATTGACAATGTCTAAAATTTGCAATGTTCAAACAATTTTCCCGAATGCTGAGATTGCTAAGTGAACAGTTTTTAGTATGACGGTTACTAACCGCAGCGATAAAAGTGTATTTCCGCTTTAAAAAGGGCAACCTTACATTAATAAAATTTAACAGCTTACGCACTTCTTTCATTTTTTTTCATTAAGATCGGCTTTCTGCATTATTTGAATTTTCGATGAAATAATTTAAAAATTTGAAATAATATTTTATATCAAAATATTTCATTCACAATTTACTAAAGACTGTGCTTGTATTTGTTCGTACTTTACGCGGGCGCTACAAGCATATTAGCCTGAGGCAGCTTTAATCCCAGATTCCTAGATCGGGCTGTTCCAGTGAGTAACAAGAGATGGATTCAAGTTGAGAAGCCAGACAATCTGCTAAGCTTGCTCATCAATTAATCGGGTGCTTTCTGAAATTGAATTCGAAGTAATAAAGAATGTTTGAAATATTACGTTGAGTTATGCAACCAACTTTCTAGTAGTCAAGGTCATCCTGACAAGAATATGCTCTAGAAACTGGAACTATTTATTGGGCCCATTTATCTTTGTGCCGTAGTAATACTGCGGAGAATATGTATTTTCACAAGTTAATTTTATTAAAAAAAAACAATTGTTGAACATAAACACATGTATAATTCCCATTATATGTTGAAAATAATTATATGGAAAAGATGCTAATTGAAATCAATGAATATAATGAAAAGTTATAGTTGAGAGCACGTGCTTTAGTATATAATAATATTAAAATGACAATTCATGCATTTTTAATGTGTACTCCATTTTAGTTCAGATACAGGTACTGACTGACTATTGAGTCGAATGATTTGCTTTAATGTTCAGCTGCCGCGAGCTATTTATACCAACTATATTTATCATTCAACAGATATCAAAAGTAACTAAGAATGCGTAATATACCTATAAATGTAAATTTTTGTGTTAACTTTATTACGATAAAGCAGTTTAGTTTGCAGCAAGAGCAAATAAGGCTCAAAAACTTTTCAGAAAAAAACAAACAAAAGCATGACATATATGAAAGAGTGAGTTAACTAGTTTGTAATCGACTTTAATAACAAAATATCGTAATCCGCACTCATTCTCAACCAGTTATTTTGTTGTAAAACCATTGTAAGATTTTTAGCCGGCAATATTTTACTGAATGCAAATTCTTTGAACCAAAGTAACTTGTAACGGTTATATTACATGTATATGACCGCGACTGGGAAGCTTTCTATCAATCTTTTAATTGATTACCGATCAATTATTTCATTAGCGGCTAATGCCCCCTACACTTCAGAAATGCTCATTCCTGAATTGCTTTACGCTACTTGTTGCATGATTATTCTGCTTAACTCTGGTAGTCGTAGCAGGTTTACTTAATTTTTTGATCGCGTGCTTGTTTTCAGCTTGTATGCTGTTGAGCTTTAAAACTTATAAATTATAGAGCTTGATGTTTTCAACTAGGTATGAACATAAAGTATTGGACAAATGAATACAAAATCGGAATTGCCACAGGTTACACGTACAGGTGAGCCAATTGATTTAGGGGCTGCCTTCTGGCCTACTTAATTTGAACATGAATTGAGTTTTTTACTCGGGATAAAATCATAGGGCTTATTGCAATTCAAGTCGTCACTTTGTTATAAAAACTAGCGACAATACACGTATTACAACTAAGCTAACTAGAAGACGAGAGTGAAAGTGTATGTGATGCCACTCGAAATCTGTTTATTATACCGCAGATGAAAGTAGATGACAAAGTTGGCTCAGACTTTGTAATGTACCTATATAGACTCAGGAGCAATACAACAAAATTTCTTAGATACACGGACTGACGGACTGTCAGTCTATGCACGATAACTTGCGAACGCTTTGATATAGTGAGCTATTAAGCATAGCTAGTAGCTAATAGAAAATTCTCATCGGTTTAAAAAAAAAACCCTCTTCCCCGCTCGGAGGGAATTTACTGGTAGCTGTAGCGTCTGGAAATTTTGCACATATGTGTAATTTTCACTACTTTGATTGCGGCTGAAGTTTTCTGATGAGACTTTCGATGAGAATTCCATGAGCGTTTTCGTACACAAAATTTATTTCCATGAAACTTTACTGCATATCATATGATGAGCAAGCGGTACGTGTTGTATTTACAGAAAGTTGTGTAAAGTGCTGAATCATCTAGCTCCTCTAATCCTTTGTGAAGCAAAACATATAAATAGGTGCTCTTTCATTACATTGTTTTGTGCGATAACCTTTTGTACTCTCTAGCATATTTCAGTTGATGCGACTTCTGTCAAAACGGGGTTTCTCCTTTTAAGATCCCTTTTAAGATCACTGAGGATCCTTGAGGAAACTTTGAAAAATCCTCCTTCTATGCACTGAGCTATTTCTATGGTCATTAAAATTGAAAATGTGCGCAACATGGCGATTGCCGATAATAAAATGATCGTGCGATATTATAATAATTGATTTGTATATCAATGTCATCATAATGAATTTATTGATGGTAATATCAGTGAACACTTCTATTATTTCATCATGATTTGAATGTATAAGTGAACATTTTTATTATATCAACAAGAAACTCATCGAAGTATTCGTCAAGTTATCATAGAAAAGTTAATTATATTGAAGAAAAGTATCTAATGAGCATAGTCCCGGGTCCAGAGAAGATTTCCTCATTACCTTCATCGAAGGGTTCCTAGGGCTCTACGATAAAATGAACAACTCCTTTGTATTGTTGCCATACAAAAGTTTTCTGCAGATAGTTCACGTATGCATACTGATAAAATGGTCAGTTCATCGGAATCTGAAATTGGCCATGAACGTTTTATTATCTAATGAACCATTCTAGGAAGAAATTCGAAAAACCGCTTTAATGACATAACTTGGATATTTTCAAAGCAAGAGATAATATTTACATATATTTTAGTTATATTGGTGATGTTGGGGAGAGAAAAAGCAGGTGAACAATTTTAGGGGTGGGGTTTAGGGGGCTAGGGAGATATACCACCCCCATAGAGGTTGTCCAAAATATATCATGTGTGGTATCAAATTAGAGAGGGAGGAGAGGATCGACTAGTAGAGTTATTTTTTTGATTCGTTTATTTTTATAACGGGTTTTCTATCCGTTTTCACTCAAAAACGATCATTTCATTACCTTGGCAGTTATTTTCGAAACCATTTATCGGATTCAAAAATTAATTAGTAGATATATAATTAGGGGATGAAAAGTAGATGCGATTTCATCCCGAGTTCTATTAAAATCGGTTTATAAATAGATGGCTAAATTTCAGATTTCTTCATAACATAACGTTTTATTGCAGCAAAGATTATTCAACGGTGAAAATTGGTTTAATTAACAAGTTTCATCTACTAGAATAGTTAAACGGGATTGTCGTTTAAATTATAAAATTTACCTTTATCGAATCGGATATACCGTTACCACACAACTGTGTTTTTTTAGAAACTGGTACGACCATAAAAGTTGTTAATTAAGGAAAATATTTATAAAAGTGCACTTATTATCATATTTTTATAGTTTATAAAAGAGATAAGGGTAATGAGATTAAATATAAATAAATCATATCTAATTTATTAATAATTATAAGCGAGAAAAAAGATAGGGCTAAAAACCGTTACCATAGACAAACTAATAACATACAAAGACTGGAAACGTAGAACAAAAATATGCAACGCAACGCTTTTCTAGAATATAAAATTAACGGTGCCTCGACGATGCCTCGAATTGGCACTTGATGACGTACCCAAAGGGTAAGTCAGCATTGTCTCAATCCATACAAAATCACAATTGCCTCGACCCGATGACGGGAAGACCAGGCCGAGGCCGAGAGCAGTGCCTCGCTCCAATATAAAACCAACAATTCCTCGACCTGAAGTAGGTAAAACAGCAATTTTTTCTTAGAAATTTACTGGAAATTCCTTCCTTTTTAAACGCATTTTTGGAGGGCGACAACAATTTTTATGAGCGTAGACCCGTAGACAAGCAATAAGTAATTGTTTGCTTCTTTGCTCGATAAATAATAGTATTGATTTTTCCAAATAAGTTCATGAAAGATACAAGTTATCGTAGAGAAATTCAAGAGTTATCAAATTTTGTAGATTTTGTTGCTTAAATTGCCAACTGCGGATTATTTCTATGCATTATGCACATGTTCATTATTTCATCTAGATTCTAGGGTATAAAAATATCTACTTGACGTCCGATTCATACAGATCAGTTCACACACTCAAGTGGGGTTAATTTTTCCTGAAAGATTTTGTATTTTTTATTAGTACCTACCTACATAATGAAAGTATTGTAGGTACCTGAAAATAACAAGTTGGCCACCAGAATGAATAAAAATTCTACTGAACCATTTTGTGTCTACGCGTCTACGATCATAAAAAGTCTGGTCGTCGTATAAATTATAAGGAAAAAATTTCCAGTAAATCTCTAAGAAAAAATTGCGGCCTTCCCTACATGTACGTCAGGTTGAGGCATCGTTGATTTTATATTGCATAAAAATTCGAAGGAAGGATTTCCAGTAAATTTCTTAGAAAAAATTGTGGTCTTGTCTTCATCGGGTCGAGGCAACGGTGATTTTGTATAGAGCTAGGCATTGCTGGCTTACTCTTTGGACACGTCATCAAGTGCCAAGTCGAGGCATCGTCGAGGCATTTTTAATCTTATGTTCTAGAAAAGCGTTGCATACTTTTGTTCAACGTGTCCAGTCTTTGTATGTTATTAGTTTGTCTATGCCGTTACTTTTTCGATAAATTACGTTCAAAATAATTGCCGAATCTACATGTACAAAAAATGTTTAACGCTACATTATTGGTTATGCAGGCATCTAATATGTCAACTTGGAAGGTGAATTTATTTAGAATTTCATTTAATAACTTAAATTCATGATGTTTTTCAAAAGATGTCATGAAAATGTACTACCCAAAATGGTGTAGTGGATAGAAGAAGCTGTAGGTTTCTCATGGAACAAAACACTGCAGTGTGTCAAGTGCTATGTCTACCGTTTAATACACCTTGGTTAAGGGGCATCAACCCACCTAGATATTCCTATGTAATCTGGGACTTCTTTTCATCTACTTTTATCTAATTCTTTAGTTTATTTGGTGTAGGAGAGTTTGGTATATGCAGTGGTATATACTGTTTTTCAACTCTAACTCCTTCATGATGCTTTTGGAGAGGGGATAAAAACATATAATATATTCTTTCATTTTTTCAGATACTCTTTTCTTCATATCTCAGCCATATACCCAACACCTGGGGCCAGATTCACTAACTCGGAGAATTGTGGAGATGAGAGTTCTTTTGACACTTAACTCTCCACTCGGAATTCTACAATTCGGGGAATTTGTGTTAAGAATTACCAAACTCTATATTCCACTTGAAAAAACTCTCGGCTGTGTTAGTTGAAGAATATTTCTCAACTGACAGTATTCGCATGCTTTTGTTGTATTTTGTGAAGGTAACTAGGTAACTAGGATTTTCAAATAAAATCATGGGCTCACCGCATATTCTGGATATGTTTACAAAAACAAATTATGGAAATCCTTGCAATACTTACAAAGAAATAGGGATTTTGGTGTCTCAAGGTACCCGCTAAAAATTTTAAATCACGAGAAAATGATCAGTTTGGTCGTCTTCCAGTACAGAAGAGATGCTATAAAATTTTTATGTACGTTAAAGCTTGTATGTAGGATTAAATCGCATCTACATTTTGTCCCCTAATTATATATGTAATTAGTTTTTGAGTCCCATAAATAGTCTTGGAGATAACTGCAAAAGAAGTGAATCAGTATTTCTTACGATGAAAAAATGGCCATTTTTTTGGTACAAAAATGGAAATATTTTCAACTCATCATTATGAAGAGTTGGTCGTGGAAATTCACTTTGCATGAGAAAAATATTCGCAACAGAGTACTAATAAATGTGAAACAAAAAACGGAAGAAATATATGCAAAATATAAGAACTGGGGTGTATATGACCCAAGAGCGAAAAATCCGTTTCCCGGCGGTAAAAAGTCAATTATGAAATTAAAATGATCAAAAAGAAAAGTACACCACTCGTTTATCTGCTTCTCCCTCTTTAATTTGATACCAAATATGACGTATTTTGGATAACCACTAAAGAGGGGTGGTACGACCCGCATCCCCAAAAGCCCCTCTGCGAAAAGTTTTTCATCTATATTTTTTTTACTCTAGATCCTAAATCCGAAGGAAAATACCCCAAAGCTCTACGAACCTTCTACACAGAGGTAGCCGTCCTTCAATATTGCCACACTTCTTTCTCCCCAAGTATGTTAGAGAATCGCGAATAGTGAGTTAAGGAGTTTTAATCGGGGAAAACGAAAATTCTCATCTCCCAAACTCTCCCAGTTACAGAATCCGTCCTCTGGTTGATTCAATTGGAGCCTCATACTTCTCCTACTCTATCCATAGCATCTAGAGGAGGATAGAAAGATGGAAAAATATACCATTCAATATCAAAACATGGCTACACTCTTTTCTTTCCTCTTATCCGTTTCTCATCATTCTTCTTTCATATGATAACTGATACTTTTATCATAAATTACCTATTAATAATTTACCCACACGTATCAGCCTGGTATATCTGGCCGGGTAATATATAGTCAAAACAATGCAAAAGCTGTTGAGAGTATATGCGTACATAGCACTTATGCCACATACATACAGCTCTAAGGCTCGCATTCTACAACATTTATTTGGGCACTAGCCTAAGAATAATCAAAGTCCGGTGCGAATCTTCATATTGTCCCATTTGTTTGGGTAATAATTTCGGTGATAGAAAATTTCATGAATTAATTAGCCGTTGCAAGATTTGAGTTCCAATCGGCCATAAATTTGAGAAACACTTTCTTTAGTCTTTTAAATTGCTTTGATAATGATGACCAGACGAATTTGAGCTGTTTTTTTTTCGTAGTTAATAATGAGCTACTGTTATCTGTATGACTAATTAGGGAAAGTACTTCAAATGAGTTTGCTAGTTATTGGCATGCAAGTAATATATGTATAATGTGAAGTATGGCGGGTGTTCACTGGCTCATATCATAACTCGTGCAATACTGCTTGCAGCTACGCTGTTTGTTTTGACATGATACCGCTATTTATTCGAGGTTAATTAGTATGTTGCCTGTTATTTGTTGGTATTACGCTTCTACCGCGTAAATTTATTGTTCAATTGTTGACACCTGTTTTTTATTTATTTTTAATTCAATATTATTTGGGCCAGTCTGGTTTTTGCTGCATTGAAGAATTGTTAATGGCAATGTGACTGCATCTGCCAGAAAGTGATCCGATGGAGCTCCCGGTTTGACTGACCTTAAGCAATTAGCAGAAAATTTCGATAAAACCAGTATATTGTGACCATGAAAGTTTCCATAAATTATCATTGTGAATTTTAGCGCATGAGAGTTTAGAGTTTAATAAAAATAAATACATTAAGGAATATGTTGATATTATTCTATAGCATAGATAAAGATAATCTGGTCAATTGACCTAAAAAGCCCTGTGATATAATAGTCCCCCACCTTCACCAATTTTTGATGATTTCTTTGATAAAAGGAATAATGCTTCAAATCTAATGGTATATCTTAAAATGCTAAAAAAATAAAATAAATAAGAAATATAAAAAAAAAATGTAAATTCGGAAACAACATAGATGCAGCCAATCAAAATTTGACTTATAAATAAATTGATAAAAAGATTTGGTTTTTAAAAAAATCTCTCACACCAACTGATTTCGAAATCAACATTGAAGAAATATATTTTACATAATTGTATATAACTTTATTTACCGAAATTGCTAAGTAGGTACTCGTAATTTTTGAGTGGAGGCTTAGTAATAATCTATAGTTAATTTATCTTTTTATTTATACTTTGCGCATGTTTATTATACACAGAAAATTTTAATTTTAATGAAGAAATATTATTTTTCTTTTTTTCTTCTTTATTTGGCTCAGTATGAATATTAAAGTTTTTTTTTTATTATTTCAATTTGGTAAATTTTTGTATAGTGACTTAATAGAAGTATGAATAAAATTCTATGGCTATAAGCAATAAGTTGTGAGTGAGATGCATTATTGATGATTTTGAGTTATGAATGAAACTGAAACTAAAATAGTATTTTCCATGCAAAAATGAAAACAGAAATTTGAAATTTAATATAATTATTATAATAATTTTGTGAACAACTTCACAGCTAACAGCTTTTTATATAAAATTTGACAAGAACTTAATATGTACACAAATAAACATTTATAAAACAGAAGAACATTCGTCAGTGAATAGTCAACATAAGTACTTCTTGGCAGCACCATACTATTGTATGCGCAATCGAAAATATAAAAGTCGTTTAACACTAAATTTCTTTTTGACAAATTCAAAGTTGAATGAATTTCGATATAAGGGAAATTTGATTAAAACACACTTTTAGGCGTTACTTAAAATTAATTGTGAAATATAATTTTTAAAATGAAAAGTAATACTTTTTTGAGAATACTTTGAAATACTTTGAATGCGTCTTCTCAATATGTACAAAAATTCACTTAACTACTTATTGCTTGTAGTGTCTGTAATATTAATCGCAGGTGAACTTAAAATCTGTCAAGCTTTTTCCATTCTACCAGACTGTTTAGTTGTAATCTATCACATTTTATATTTTGGAAGTGATAACGTTGATATGCACCACGCTCTTGTCAGTGAATCTTAGATGCACGGTGCTAACGAAAATAGCTTCAGAATCAGACTAAACATATATCGCCCCCTATTAAAGCTAAATCGCCCACTAGTGGGCGGTAGGGATTAGGTTTACTGGTCTAGAGTGAGGAAGATATGAATGATGTACGTCTACTGAAATTGAATGTAAATTACGATTACATTATGAAATCTTAAAAATATTTTACGGTTGCACTTACCTACAACCTACCTTCTTTTCGCATTAAATTTTAAAAATGAGAGCATTTTGCGATGCTCCAGTAACAACGAAAAAATAAAATAAAATTCATAATTTTTCCATTTAAAAATTTAATTAATGAATTTTGTTTTTGCCTTTAGTTATTAAAGTCAAATTTGGAGCGCAACGAAATGTTCGATAGATACTAAAATTTTTCTTTTTAGTTTAAATTTCTTTAAGTTTTTGGTAATTAACAATTTAATTATTTAAAATCTGAGAAAATTACTGCAACAATATTCATAAAAAAAAAAAATAACTACACTTTTACCTAAAGCAACGAGCAAAAACCATCTTCCCAAGGTGATGATATCCATTCTTAATTTGGGGTCGCTATTATTTATGAATTTCCGTACAAATTGCGCAATTTCAAATAAATTGCGAAAGAGCAAGCTTTAATTCACCTGTAAATCGTATGGAGATGATTGTAAATTTTTTTTTGAATCATTATATTATATAAACAAAAACTTATTACGTTTACTGAAGCAATATTAATCTTGATTTGAAGATCTCAATACTTTTGTTCACTAATCAATTCCCCAGGCGATTCATGCTCTGATTTTTGAAGTGTTAAAAAGTCAAATTTAGAATGTGTGGGCAGTCGAATTGTCTTTAACTTTGAATGACATAACACTAAATTTGACAGGTGTATAAGTCAATCAATCACTCACTCAAGGTTTATCCAATAGTAATTGTATGTTAAATGAAAGTGAAACTATTGCTGACATTAGTTTAGTTTCAGTTAGGAACTGTCATATTGAATATAATTTAAACAAAGTGGCATACGTAATTTTTTAAGCCGGAAACATTGATACCTTTACAATTTGGTTGAAGTGAAGTGTGTATGTTTGCAAATAGCATACTTTCATACGTATGCCGTACATTTTACCAGCATCGACTTTACTGCTGTTATGTAAAGATTTTCTCCAAAAGTTATAAGGTGACCTGAAAATGAAATGATCGCCATAGAAAAGTGCTTGTACTATGGAGAAAAAAAAATAGAAGTACACATTACGTTCTTGGGGAATTACTCTCAAATATGTATCTACATTCTGATTGATTGGTTCCTGAGTGTGTTTTGTAAATATCCTGGCTAGTTAAATGATGTATAACTTAGGCTATGAATTTAGATAAAGGCAGAATGTATTTTCTTAACTTATTAATTACCTGAAGGATGAATTATTTGCGATATTGAACATACGTATATATATGTATGTACATTCTTTATAGGTTACTGCTTGGCAGATCTGTAATTGATTAGTGATTGATCAGTCGATTCTTCTTCAGTATCATACTGACATAATAAACACCCTGTAAAAAGATGTTTTGTTGCAAGGAAGGTCACGGCAATCTAGTAGTACGTATCTGTGTAAAGCACAAGCCCAATATTTTTTTTTCAAACTTTACTTTTTTTAATTTTAACCACTTAACTTCAATACCGACTATCAAGTATCGATTTAATATCTTTATATCAATTTTTCATAAACGAGAAAACCAGGAATGAGGTCGTATTGTTCACAGCCCAATATGCCAGCAAATATGTTACATAAAGTTGCCGACTTATTTATAACTGATACCGATATATACGAAAACACATTCTTGTACTTTCAGATCATTTTTCCGAGTATACGCAACTTCACCAATCTTTTTTCGTTCTGATATTAAAATAAACACCAATCTCCTTATGCTGTTTAAATTTTACCACCTTGTATATCTCTTCCATGATCGCCATGTCGCGTGATACGAGCAAGACGTAATCATATCGCATCGCATTTCTTCCTGGACTATTGATTCAGTAAGAGGGTTTCTATAAAAAATAAGTAATACAAGGCGACAGAATCTCATTATTAGAAATAAGGTCAACACCACAGAAAAGATGAATTATTGTTGTGCTTTATACAATTGATTCACCTCTTCCATATAAGAAGATATCGTCCAACTTAAGAAGTCATATAGTGGTATTCATGGGAAAGATACTTGCATTTTTGAATTGGATCCTAATCAACTTAGTACATACTTTATCATAATTCTAGCAATTGATGAATTTTTATTCGGGTGTTACAAACCTGTAACTAAACCTGTTTAGTTTTTGGTGTTTAACAAATTGCAAAGTGTTTAGAAAAAATTCAGCCATTAAATTAGTCTCATGTCATAGTAATTCATATAGTAGGTATGTTGGCTTAAAATAGATTTTTGAAAAAGAAATTTTGAGATTGATTTTTAAAAAAATCTAAAAATTTCTTCCATTGGAAGGAAACTGTTAAGTATGATGCGGAAGGCAATGTGCGAGCAGAGGGTATGTAAGTTCTATACCTGCATTTCATTCAAATTCCTTTAAATGTACCTTCAAGTGGTTTTTATTCGCAAAAATATATTGCGTCACTAATTTTTGTAATATTGCATCGACAGTGTGATCTGCAAAATGGATTCAATAATAAAGGGTTTTCCAATAAGAGGTGTTATTTTAATTAGCCCGCTATTTCGGTAGATGTCACTTTTAGAGCTGTCATTTTTTGATATTTGACAAGTAGAAACTACGCCATTAATAAAAATGGAACGATACACGATTCAACAACGCATTCAAATTATCAAAATTTACTATAAAAATGGTGAAAATGTGGCAGAGACGGTTCGTAAAACTCGAACATTTTTGGGTCGTCGTGAAGCACCTTGTCGGACCGCAATACAGAAATTGGTAGAAAAATTCGAGCTGTCGGGACAAGTTAGTGATGTGAAGTATAAAACCCGTGCACGTCGATCAAGAACAGCCGAGAATATTGCTGCTGTAGCCGAAAGTGTTGAAGAAAACCCAGGTTTGTCCATTCCTCGTCGTTCTTTGGAATTAGGCATTCCACAAACGTCATTACACCGTATTTTGCATAAAGATTTGGGTCTTAAGGCTTATAAAGTTCAGTTAACACAAGAACTCAAGCCGGCCGATCATCAACAACGTCGAGTCTTTGCTCATTGGGTCCTTGAAATGCATGAAAATGATCCGGAATTCCATCGAAAACTCATCTTGAGTGATGAGGCACATTTCCACCTCGATGGCTTCGTCAACAAGCAAAATTGTCGCATCTGGGGCTCGAAAAACCCAAGAGTTATTGTTGAAAAGCCTCTCTATCCTCAACGTGTGACTGTTTGGTGCGGTTTATGGTCCCGCGGGGTCATTGGACCTTACTTTTTCGAAAATGGAGCTGGAGCAACAGTTACGGTGAATGGATTGCGCTATCGACAGATGATTAATGATTTTTTATGGCCGGAATTGGATGGTATTGATCTGGACAACGTTTACTTTCAACAAGACGGCGCTACGTGCCATACAAGCAACGAAACCATTGATCTTTTACGGGAAAATTTTCCGGACCGTGTTATCTCTCGAAGAGGTAATCACAATTGGCCACCGAGATCTTGTGACTTAACACCTTGCGACTTCTTCCTTTGGGACCACGTGAAAGAGAAGGTCTACGCCATTCAAGACCTCAAAGATGGAATTCGTGAGGCTATCGAGGACATAAGGCAGCCACTTTGCGATTTGGTTATGGAAAATTTCATGAAAAGGATATGGTCCTCTAGGCGTGGTCGTGGTGGTCATTTGGCAGATGCTATTTTTCATTATTAACGGCATACCTTCCTCTTTATAATGAAATAAAGATCTGATCATTTATCTCAAAAAATGGCATTTTTCTTTGAATATCAAAATAGCACCTCTTATTGGAAAGCCCTTTATTATCTCTGCTTGTCTCAACATATATTGCTGCTAAATTCTTCATTCCATCGATAAAGATATTAAAAATTTCCCGGGAATCCATTGCATATCTCTAAATTTTTTACATCCCCGGAGACTATTTTTATACCCTAGATGAAATCTATAGGGTATACTAAGTTTGTCATTCCGTTTGTAACACCTCGAAATAATGATGGTAGAGCAAAATGGACTGGACACCCACGCATAATATGAAAAGTTATTTTGATTTTTGCATGCCCGTCCGTCTGTCCGTCTGTCCGTTCGTCTCTGCGCATGATAACTCGAAAACGTATATACTTAGAGAGCTGAAATTTTGTACACGAACTTTAAAAAAAACAGCTAAATTAAGTTCGAAAATGAGATAAATTGGGCAACTCCTTCGTGGGGTTACCATACAAAACTTTCGTTTTCCACTATATATTTGGACACTGCCTGAGAACGCATCGATATAGAGAGCTGAAATTTGATACATGGTGTTTTCATTGTACTAGCAAATAAAATTTCGAAAGTGGACTAAATCGGGCAACTCATTCTTCGTGTTGCCATATAAAAATTTAGGTTTCTTACGTATACCTACTGTGAAAACTAAAAAACTTCTCCAGAATACGAAATCGTATAAAATTGGTTATAATCATATTTTCTGTCTGACAAACCGTTCTAGAAATATATGCGAAATACCACTTCAAAAATCAAACTTGCATAGATCGGTGACCATACGAAATTCAATACGGGTACTTAAATATGTATGTCGAAAAGCAAATTTACTTTAAGGTGAAAGCGATTTCTTATCGCGCGATAAATAATTGCTCGAGCTCAGCCAATGGAATTTATTTTCGTGGTTGAGTAATTCACGTACTAAAAGTGTTTCAGACGAAGTAAGTCATGGTGCTGTTTGGCGTTAAATGAAGAGCTATTTTTGCTAGAAAATACATTTATTAAATTCAAATTTAAAGAATTTCATCATGTCCACAAATGTTACAAAGAGATGATCAACGCTTAACCAAATCACACAAAATCTTACCTCTAAATAAATTCAATTATATTTTGGACAACATGAAATCGACAATATAGATGAAACCAATCAAGCTTTTACAAACATTAATTGATAGTTCAAGAAAAATAATAAATATACCCAGCAGGCACAGAAATGATCGTGACGTCACTATACTATGACATTATTTTTCCGGATTTTCCACCCAAATTAAATAAACTTCCCTTATGTGGTTATTATTTTAAATTTGTAGACGAAATACATCATTACGTTCTATTTGATATTAATAAATTATTATCTCGTATGGTTTTACGACAATCTTACATTTAGTTATCAATAACTTCTTAAATTTTGAAAAATTTAATATACAAAATGTGCCCAAAGGACGTCTTTCTGTAAGATAATTGGACAGGCGAAATCACATCAGTTTCTGACAATTACTAGATACAAGCTCTGTATTATGCCAATAACGTCTTCTGTTAACAGTATGTCGACCTCATAGACGTGTGATGGAAAATGTTTATATTGAAATACATACGACGTCTTTTTGTCGTCGAAAATTAGTGTAAAAGTTTCACTATTCGCTAGGCTACTCGTTCTGGAGCAGCAAGCTTTTGTTCAGCTCAGATGCGTGAAAAAGTTTGAATAATTATGAAATTCTATAAACAAATGGTAACAATTATTATTTAGGATTTTCATTTTGTGTTGAATTGACTGATTATCATCATCAATTCTTGTCAATTTGATCACTAATTGTAAATCTTCAATGTTGTCAAAATTGTTTGAATACTAAATGTCATCTCTCTGGACTTCCAATTCCGACAATTTCCCCATTAAATTTAAATCTAAATGTCGTCTCAAAGTACTCTAAATTTCGACAATTTAACCAGTCATGTAATTGACTACAAAGGCAATCAGTTCAACAAAGACGAGGTGTGAAAGTGATTTTCGAGTGCGATATTGCATCTTTGCAGTATACAAAAAAGCATCGCTTTCTGGTCAATCATGTTAAATGACGTATATATTTCGAACCGTCTTTTCACAGTCTTAAGACCATAATTATCTTCCAAATACATTCTTAATTTAAATTTTTGGTAAGGGTATGTTGTTCATATTAAATAAAATTCCTATCTGAATTGAGTGAAATACCTACATCTTTCTCCCAGTTTGTGGCTACAGTTGAACCTACATATATGCCTTATAATTTGTGAAGCTAAATCGTAAACCTTTACGTAAAAAGCAAGCTTTGAATCCTAAGTTAAATTTTACATAACTGTAAGAAAAGGATTAAGATTGTGAAATCCCTATCTAGTTTAATTTGCAAAATTACATGGGTATAAATTACTGAACACACAATTTTTAGAATCAGTTCTAGATGGAATAGAAGAATTTTAGAGAGCTTTTTATTTTTACGATTCTAAATTAAATTAATAAATACAAGAGAAAAGAGAACCGCCTTGGCCGAGTTTTGAAGCCGCGGCCTTCCGCTTTCCCGGCGACTATTCATACCTCTGAGTTAACAAGACAAATGACTTTTCCTTTGTATGTAGTTATTAACATGGACCAATTATATTAATACGTTAAATTATCATTGGAGTAAGAGAATATAACTAAGGAACAATTCTTCATGCAAATACCCTATAAGTCTATGAAAGTTCCTTCTGGAAGGAGACCAGATTGGTGTGTAACATGTTCAAAAGGACTCTTTTTTTTTAATTAAGGAACTCCGAATATCTGAAAATAATAATTTCATATAAAAGAGATGTGGTGATATTTTATTTACAAAGATATCAAACTCTATTCTAAATTGAGTCTTGTTACGCCAAATTTTATTTATTATCGTTTCTTTCCTTAGTTTCAAAAGCTAAGATTGGAAGATTAGTAGCGAGTCCTTAAAAACCCGTCACAGATATATTTATGATTTCATTTATTCTAATGTATCGATAGAGTATTCAATGGCTGTTGATTCAATAGACATTATATTTTGTACTCCACATAAAAAAGAAACAAAAACTTAAATTTTAACAGAAACTGACCTCAAAAGATATTTTAAATATTTTAAATTTAATAAAATATTATTATCTTGACGTCATGACTTTATAACCTGTATAAGAGAAATTCTTGATTTTGATTTTAATTAACAAGAAATACTTGTTCAAGAAGGCTATTTTTTGGATTCTCCGGCACAATAACAAATAATAAATAGCCTTCAAGAACGAGTATAAAGTTTACCCGGTAATAAATCATAGTAATCTTGTAAACAAGAAATGAAAATTTTTTATAAGAACGAATGAATGGAAAAAGCCAGTGGATGGGAGGGAGGAATCATTTCAATAAAAAATAAAGAAGGAAATGCTTTTTTTATTATGCATAATTAAAATACAAATAAAAATCTTATCAAGACTTAGAAAATCTGTATGAGGGAAATCGTTTCGCTTTCATTTTATTTATTTTTCATTTGCATTAATACTTGCAACTAAGTATTTGTTATGTTGTTGATTTCCTCCGAATTCGTTAATATTTACCGAGTTTTTTGGAAGTGTCTAAATCGATTTTTGGACCATAAGTCAATTTTAGGTGTATTTTTCCAGAACATACCATTGGACATTTTGCAAGTTAGACGGTAAGACATATCTTTAAAAAAACGCCTATGAATGATAGGCACAAGTTCCATTAAATATAAATACATATTTACATATTTACCATAAGCAACTTGAAGAACAATACTTTCTTCTTCTTGAAATGGTTGTTGCTTACTAACTATTATAGTGGACATGAATGAAGATGCGGCTAGGTATCCCTTGGGTGCGATAGTATCGAGTATCGACAAAGATTTAAATTATGGTGTCTGTACCGATACCTACTTTCTTTTGATTTTTCCAGTTTTTAGTTAATGTTAAATTTTTTAATTTTCTTGTTACTTTAATATGTCTACAAAATCATGTACGAACATTATTTTAATAAGAGTTTCTTGACACTGTTTTATTTAAACTATTTTGAAATTTATGGTACAACTTTCTATCGCATAAATTAAAGTTTCATGTAATCACTTATGTACATTAATCGTACAATGTTTCTTAACTACATAGCTATAAACTAAATATTGCTAAAATTATTAGTGCCAAATTGTAACTGCCAATAGTGCGGCCTCGTTCATTACAGTTGCTACCATACTTGATGGTGTAAATTGGAAAATGCTCCGAGCGATATCATGGAGTCTAGTATAATCGATGAATTATGGGAAATATTTTACGTTAATTTTCTTTAAAGCGGAAAAGAATATTTATGACAGGCTTCGTTATGATATATGATTTTCTTTTCGTAGTACATAGACGTCTAACATATATACATACTTTATTTTTATCAATTAATTACTGCTTTACCTATGTCGATATGGATTAATTATGTGATTTTTCAGGTAGCCTTAGTAATAATTAAAACAAGTTAGAGAAGTGAATAATGATATAGATCGGAAAACTTCATGAGCTTACTTCATAAATTATTATCTCTTTTTGTTTTTATATATAGACAGCTGTTCAGCTGCTCTGCATAACGTGTTATATCAGTGTCAAAATAAAAAAATATAATAATCCAAATAAAAGTATAATTAGAGTCTTCACAAATGTGGGAAGTAGCGATACAAATAATATTTATTTCTGAAATTTGAAGAGCAAAATATTTAATTAATGGGGGAATTTCAAAAAATATATTTATTATTTTATATTTTCTTTATTTTAAAAGTTTTTTATTACCAAACGTAAAAAATCAAAATTTATTTCAATGAATATTATTGTATGCATGTGATGTATGTGTATAGGTTTTTCTCAGAATTTGAGTTTGGGACCCCAACTTTACGTGATCCAAAACCCTCGAGAAACACTTTCCAAGCCACCAAAAAGACTCCCTCACACCCCATCAGAGCCCTAACTTAGTCCTAACTCCTAGTATTGTAAAATATTTGCAGCGTTCTTATGTAAAACCACTGACATGTAAAGGGCTTTCCAATAAGAGGTGTTATTTTAATTAGCCCGCTATTTCGGTAGATGTCACTTTTGGAGCTGTCATTTTTTGACATTTGACAAGTAGAAACTACGCCATTAATAAAAATGGAACGATACACGATTCAATATGGACTGACCACGTCCATAGAAATACATTGCAGTAAGTGGGCTCACTTCTATATAGTGTTCTATTTCGGTCTAAGCACCAAGTACAAACTGAGAGAGAACTGTAAACAACAAATAAATAAGTGGATTCGTCGAAATAAATGTTTTTAAATTAATTATTTGGGTTAATTAGTGATCAAAACTCTTTTACCAAAGGCAATATATTCATAGATACTCAACAGAAATTCGAAAGGATTCATTAAAATCACTTTTCAACCTCCCGCGAACGGTTTTTTCAATGTTGGCACCGACGTAAGAGCTATTTTTGACACAAAGCTCGAGCATTCCATATATACATATATGCCAGGGTGTAAAACTGAGAAAATTTTGGTTTGACTGACTCCTGCAGTTTGCACCCTAAACTACTATTCTATTAAAAAATGACTGTTTGTAAAAAAGTATACAAAAAAATGCGCGTAATGCAGAAACCTTCCTAGTACTACAGTGCTACGGTGGTCAAACTAAGCGACTGACGGCACTGAATGTTTCTTCCCCTCAATTTCAATGCTAGATCCGCGCCTGTAGATACATATACTTGAATGTCGTCATCATATATGTACATAAGCTTAGGAATTAAATTGATTTGTAGGTGCATAGAAGTAGAAAAGGTCTTGAAAGTAAGAGAAAATAATTAAATTGCATTTACTTTTAACGCTAAGTCTGCCAAAATTTATCCCGAAATTTAATAAGTCCTATTTTGACATTTTGGAAGGTTTCAAGTCATGACAATTTAATTATTTTCTCTGTACTTTCAAGACCTTTTCTACTTATATGCACCTATAAACCAGTTCAATTCGCAATCTTCTGTATTCTGCAGAGCACTGTTAAAATACTTCTAGACTTAAATTATATTGTGAAGATGACTTTTTCAGTATTTCTTCAAAATAATTATGTTTCTAGATTATTGGGTTAAATCTATGATGTGCTATATGACCCACGATACACTGATACGGGTCCACCGGTCAGGCTCAGATATTTGGAAGAATCTGGGCGTTTAACTGCAACATTAGTTCATATCTAAGGCTACTAATACATCACAAAACAACACGTAAATATAAAATAATTTTGATAGGAATAACTGGGTAGGAAAGCTTTTAATTCATACATGAAGTGTATAATTAATCCCAGCCTTCGATTTTATTTTAATTGTTTTGTGCTGCTACCGAACATTTGGTAGCGGCTACTGGCTTCAATTTCTAGGATGTTGGGGCGAAAATCGATCGGTATTTGTGCGCTTTCATCGTTGCTAGTAATGCCAGTTGAAAGCAAAACTTGGCTTAATAGGTTAGACACAAATTAAGAAGTACAAGAGGAAAATCATATGTCTCGTTAGCTCAGTGGTAAGAGCAGTCGCCCGGAAAGCGGAAGCTTCCGGTTTCAAACCCCGGAAGAAGCGTTTGTGTTTTCCTCTTGTGTTTATGATTTGATTTAGAATAGTTAAAAATAAATGTTCTTAAAACTCTTCTATTCTCCACTGAAAGTAAGTTACTAAAGGTTTTGTAATTTGGTGATGGAAATGTTTCAATCACCGGTCGATATACTCGTACCTTAAAGTAACCATTACTAGAAGGGATATAGAAAGTTTTATAATTGTTTTCATCACCACGTTATATAACTAACTAGCAATAAGTATTTATTGCTGTATGCCTGGTTATCCTTACATAACACGATAGTATACAGGAATGTAGGTGACTTTAATGAAAATTGGGAGCTTTCGGTAAAACATATATGTACCAACTATAAAATATCGTTAAATGTATTGGTGGCTCTTAGTAACTACGGCGATTGTAATAAAAACAAATAACTTTTAGTATCGAATGGAAGCATTATAAAACTGTTTTAATTTATTTATGGTGTTTTAGTATCGAAGGTTATAAGTTATAAAAATCGGAGACTTGTAGTAGCGTGAGTTTTTTCGTATTTAGCCGTTTCAATATGCCTTTTATTTTTATTATTATTATTTATTATTATTATTTTATTTTATCTTTTTTTCGTAACTAAAGCTATTCACTACAGTACATGAGGAGTGTACAACATAAATTATTATAAGAATAACAGACACTTTACTTTAAGATATATAACATTACCAAAAGTAACATATTATGGCTAAAGCGTATAAAGCGCAGATTTTCGAGGCATGGTATAGTTCCCTTAGTTTATATAATATTTCTAGAAGTTTTATAAGGGTCATCCAGTTTATATAAAAGAGCCAGAGGACTTGAATTTTAATATTGGTAATTTCTTCATTTAAGTACAAGCTTTGCTTTGCAGATATAAAGAAAATGTCGGTTAAGCCAATTTTTTTAATTGAGGATATATGGCTTTCGTTTATATTTTTATACGAATAAAATACATCATTTTAGGTATATAACATTTCCAAATTATGTAATGTAACTTTTATGAATTGATATCACCTAAGTGAAAACTTAAAATGTTGCCATATTTAATTTTAATTAAATTTTAAAATGTAAAAATATTAGGCCCATTACACAAATGCAATACAAAATAATATTAAAATTTTCTGTCGAGATATGTAGGTTTCGTAAATATTTGCATTATATTGTTTTATAAAGTTAACAAAAAATAATGGCCCTAACATTTCAATCTCTAAAAGAATCAATTTGAGAAAACTCCAAGCTTTGTGGAAACGTTACCATCACCGTTATTAACAAAGTTTATAAAGGTAAGCGAAACATAACTGCAACCACTGTTATGACCTAAATAAATTAATCGAGAGCACTCCTGGGTGATATAAGAAGTTATATTAAGGTAACCAGGATATTTTTGTTACTCATTTTATAAAACATTTATTTATATAAAATTACTTAAATTATGTCACGCTTACCTATATATAATCCTCCATATAAGCTCTATAAGGGGTTTATAGTGGTCACAAAGATGTTTCGAGCCTAGTCTATTTAACTCAAGTTATGTAATTTGGTAATAGAAACCTTTGGATTAATCTTATATAAAAAAAAATTGTTTCTTGTGTTAGTTTATAAAATTCAATGTGTATGCTGGAATTTTAAGTCTTCTGTATCAAGCTTCAAGCTAAAAACTTTTTTAGCTCGCAGCAATTGTAAATTATATTCTTGAAGATTATCTAACAATCTTTTGCTAAGATTTCCTCTGAAATAGCTAGTTACAAACCAACGAGAAAACTGAATTTCGTCATAATAAAATTTAGATTTTAGTTTTTTATTCTTTAAGTGGGTATTTCCTCAGATAGTAAAACCGCCAGCGGTTTAAGCACTTCCAAGTCATTCCTTGAAAATAACTTTATTTTAAGGAAAGTTTTTATTATATGTAAAATTCTCCGCCCATAAAAGCGAATAACGTTAATGGGGTTAAATTTAATTCGATGTGAGAAATTATGAGTTATTTTTGGAAGAACTGGTCCTTGCTAAAGTCCAGCTTTAAATATGGAATTATAATATAAAAAGCCTGAAAACATATCATTCCATATCCCTTAAAATGTATTATTGTCAAATTATTACATATCTTTCATGTAAAAATATCTTTCGAAAACTGATTGTATGTCATCAGCATGTTAGGTAACTGTCCGGTGAAAATAATTTCTCGATTTTGGTAATGAATGTCTTCTGGTAATAACTACATATGTTGCTCATATGATTTCAGTTCACTTGATTTGGTGCTCATTAAAGTGAAAACATTTTCTTTCTACTGTATCACGCCTAAACCGGTTTATTTACTTCGTTTAACAGATAACTATACTGGGGATGTCTCATAACTGACTGTCGGCATAACTGTCTGGCGTTCATCTGC
Source organism: Dioctria linearis (assembly GCA_963930735.1). Classification (NCBI taxonomy): domain Eukaryota; kingdom Metazoa; phylum Arthropoda; class Insecta; order Diptera; family Asilidae; genus Dioctria; species Dioctria linearis. The sequence continues at coordinate 332,489,412 of OZ005741.1, read as the reverse complement.
ATTTTTACGTAACTAACATTGGTAATTCCATTGTCGAGTCTCGATATGCACCTGATGGCGACAGTGAATCTGCATATTTTCTCGAGCCCGAATAGATTAAATCTTTTGTCTGCGAAATTGAAAGTTTTGTTGGAATGTACTTCTTCGATAGCACGTTTTTAATGAAATGTTTTGTTTGTTGAACACAAAAGTAACAGAGAAAAATAAATTTCTTTCAAAGTTTTGCTACATACATTATTCTAATCATTAATTGCATTAACCATACAATTCTCAATAATAATGAAATACAAAAGTTTTCTGATTAGGTGGAACAGAAAATTGATGACTCAAAATTTAATCGTGAAAATTTAATATAATATAAAAAAGAATGAAGACAAGCTTAATGTAGACAAAGCAGGATTGTTGACTTACAGAAATATATTAGTGAGCATTGTTGAGAGTCTCATAGATATCGATTTCACAGCTATGACCAGTACGACGGCCTGAGTGTCAAGCTGGAGAATTCTTATCCGATATACCTTCATTTATTATTTGCATGTACACATTGCATGCTTTATCTGAACACAATTTGTACAGCCTAAATGATGAAAACCTAGGGTACCTATGCTAAATTTGTAGAGTTGCCATACAAAAGTTTCACACTCGATGTAGAAAGCTCAAATTTTGTATACGGCGTTTCCGTGAAAATATTAAATACAATTTCAAAAATGGACATGGACTAAATCAGACAACCTGTTTATAGTATTGCCATACAGAATTTGAGGTTTTTTGCCCTTTCAGGTGACATAGATGTTTGACCTCTACATCATTCCAAGGAGGATAAGGAGACTAATTACTAAAACAAGATGTTAGAACACATGATTAATTAAAACAAAAAATTATATGAAATTATGTTATCAGTTGCTCTAAATCATTAGGGTTATTGTGATAATTTACAATTTAGTAAATTAGAATCAGCTCTTTTGGAATTAAAGCGAGGTAAATGTTCAATTGGGGATATGTCAGTATTATCGTTATCTATGTTAACGTTATATATGAATTGAAGATCTTTTGGATAGAGTGCAATTAAATAAAAATGGGCCTATTTGCCTACGTGTGCAAAAACAACAATGAAATTTTTCAGTTTCTAAGTCCTTCAGCTATAGATGCGAATTAAGGTCTGCAGTTCTATTATTATATCTGTATCAATTGGTCTCTCAGAGGAAGGGTTCGTATTCTAAGGTACTTTCATCTCCTGAGTAAGAGCTTATGGTGACGCTTTAAATAACCCTTAAAACGGAACATGCCGCGTTGGACAGTATTCTTAATATAGACTACCTACAGGATGTATTTTTGCATATATATATATAAAGACCTGGAGACGGACACTCGCTAAAGAGTTAGGTAGAAGCATCACGTTAATGTTTTATCTCTCTCAATGTGCTGTAGGATCTAGGGAGGTATATATCTAAAGCTATAAAGGTTATTAATTCGATCAAAACTCGATTCATACGGATTCATTAACAAATTTCTGAAAAATTTAAACTGCCATATAAATCCCTCATTGAGTTTTTTCTGAGATCATGATCGTCATTAAAGAATCTTAAAGTTAAAATTAAACGTCGTCATTTGTAATATCACACAAAATATCATTTATCCTCACAATCTTTTCTTATAGGTACAAATCCAGCGCAACTATAATTAACATTAAAAAATTTTATTGCATTTACATCGGTCTTAATTATCTAAATTGCATTTTCAACTCATGAGACACCGCAAGTGTAGTTAATGGTCAAAAATGTTGTCAGCTTAAACTGAATTGTAACACGAGAACCACTTAAAGTGGTCTCTTTGCACAAAACATTGAGAGCCTTACAATGATTAATTCAAAAACAAAAACAAAAATAAAACGTAAAATGAAATATAATTCCTCCAGTTCACATTATTACAACTCTTTGAACACATATTCGAAGCAAATACAATTCTGCAAATAACAAAGAACGTGAGGAGGGAGCCTTGCAAAATATAACTGAAAGGCCCAGTTCTTCACCTTTGGAAATTGGCACCAATTTTCATACGAGAAATACAAATATGTATACATACCATACATATGTATATGTATCACACTGCAGAAATCGCTTCGAGTAAAGATACCAGGTAACGCTGACATTTCTGAATAAGACGATCATTAATGTTAATTTGCATACCTACTAGAAACAGAATGTTCCGCGCTAAAGATTTCATTCTTGTGTTTGTTGAGTTTTTCGCTAAAATCATCTAGAAAGTTATACGAGTCAGGTCTAATAGGAGTGACTTCGATATCGTAAATTGGGTGACCCGAAAAATTTAGGTTGCATAAATATGTACGTTCTATGTACAAAGTTCGAACATAATAAGAATATTGATAAAAAAATGTGTATGAAAACAGGTAATTGAAACTAATTTAAGAGAAGCGTGATAGCACTTCTGACACTTTTCGCACACGCATGGAGGAGCGCACTCGGCACTCGTCGGCACTTAGGCCCAAAATACGTTCACGGCCTCAGGCCACAGGCCACTTCAGGCCCAAAATACATTCACGGCCACAAGCCACAGGCCACTGGATGCAAGCCTCTGAACCAATGTAAATGAATTGTCAAAGTTACATTCGCTGCCACAGTCCACAAGCCACGCTGTGGCCGTGGCCAAGTTTGAGCAAATCTCAAATTGTGTGGCTCGTGGCCCCGGTACTACCAACATTGAAGTATACAAATGGTAGGTTATTCAACATGGCGGGGGATTTGTAATTAATTGGAATTTTATTTATCAGTTAGGAAAGTTGTTTACCTGTGTGAATTAGTTCATATTGTTTTGTAATAATTCTGCAAAAAAATAAAATGGAAGAAAAAATTATTAATTGAATGAAAATGGCCGTGAATGGAACTTAGTTGGCTTCAGCAGTGGGCCACAAGCCTCAAGTGGCTTGTGGCTCGTTGCCTGAGGCCGTGAATGTATTTTGGGCCTCAGGCTTGTGGCCAACTGCTGAAGCCAAGTAAATTAGATTGAATAACCTACCATTCTTATACTTCAATGTTGGTAGTACTGAGGTCACGAGCCACAAAATTTGAGATTTGATCAAACTTGGCCACAGCGTGGCTTGTGGCCTGTGGCCGCGAATGTAACTTTGGCAATAGATTTACATTGCTTCAGACGCGTGCATCCAATGGCATGTGGATTGTGGTCATGAATGTATTTTGGGCCTCAAAGGGCTAGACTCCAAATTAAATAGGAGATAAGTGTGAATGAGAGAGTCAAATATGTGGCCATTGCATTTCAAAACAACTTTATGCAAGAGATGGGGTATACACCTTCGTATCGTGCACTAGACGTATACCGCTATTGTAAAACCTATCCTTACCACTGGAATCTTGGTGTGATGGAATGCTTAGAGAAAGTGACTCACCTGAAAAGTATTACTAAAATACAGAGAGTTTCCTGTCTAGGTATGAAAGCAGCTCTCCGAACAATACCAACTGAGATTAAAAGAGGGCTGTTGGATAACTAAAGATCTGTCTTGAGAACTGTATACGGGGAGCTACGCATAACACTGTCCCACAGCTAGTCTTTAAGAAAGGCTTTTCAACTAGCATTTCTAGTAGAGAGGAGTTGGAAAATAATCGCGTGGCAAATGACTCTGATATATATGCCTTTACAGGTGTTTTGGGATGTTACGGATATGGGAGTGGGAGCCGGGGTATACTCAGCATCACTTCAAAAACAAGAATCTTACCGTAATACTATAGTGTGTTCCAAGTGGAGGCTCTAGCTATCAGTAATGCCTAGTGATCGAGCTATCAGGATTTGTGCTGACAGCCAAGCTGCAATTGGACTCGTACATGATTAGATCGCGTCTAGTTCTGAGTTGTCGCAATGAGCTCAGGAAACTTGGTGTTAACTATAGAGTTATTCTCTACTGGATGTGGGGTCACAGAGATATACCAGAAATGAGGCAGCAATTGCTCTGGCCGGAAAGGGTTCAGCTGTCAATAAATGATTAGCGGTCGATTCCGTGGATATGCAATTAGAGTCAGCGAAGAGGATTCTAAATTTACACACGCCTCTAAGCCGGCTAATTACATATGGGGAGAACTAATATATGCGCGATTTCTAGATATCTATGCCCCAAAATATACCCTCGGAAGACAGAAAATCGGCTAAAGAGGATACGTAATGACGTGCGGAGTCTTACTGCAGTTATAACGGGTCACTGTATTTAGCAAACATGCAGAGCACATGTAAGAATTCTGCAGAAGTTGTATGGGCAAGGAATAGGTTAAGAGCATTCCACAGATGGTATGTGAATGCCCCTACCTTACCAAGCGCAGAAGAAATACGCTTGGTAGCTACTTTTTTAATATTTTTGTACCGAGTATTTTTGTGTCACATGAGTAAGCAATCTGCTCTTTCGATTTGCCATGGAATGATGAATGAGATTATTTTATATCAATTAAAATGATTTTCAGGTAACGTCAAAGTGAATATTTGAATGCTTTCATGCAATACATATTTGGATTTCCATATCTGCTTTCAAAGAAAAACTCACTTTACTAAGAGGATTAAAAAAACATTGTAAAAGTTATCATAACATTGCTTGAGCATTCTTGCTTCAAAAATGGCAAAACTCATTCACCGTGGATCTAATTTTACAATTTTCAAAAATTGTTAAGTATTTCTCAAAATAACAAGAAATTGATCACAAATATTTCTGCATTATAAAAAAAATATTTTATAAAAGCAAAATTCTTTTAATTAACTTCAAAGACATATTTCAGCAGCACTGCAAACCATATTTCTGCCAGATGAAAAAAATCCATTGAATTGGAAAATGCTTTGTCTGCTGGTTGAATATAAAATTATTATAAATTGCTAAAATTTATGCCATTTTTGTCCATTGGAAACAATTATTAATGTTACTGTTACTATGGCTCCCAAAGAGAATTTCTGCCTAAAAGAACCAATCACACTCTCTGTCTTCAACTTTAAGACAACAAAAATTATTAAAAAGGCGAATTTTACAAATATTCCACGAGACAAGTATTCAAAAAGACACCAAATAATATGACTGTTCTGTGCTCAGACTCAATTCAACAGTTGTGGAGAGCCCAGCCAAAATGATCGCCTTGTTTCATTTGACTCGTGCTATATTTATTGAAAATTAACGGAAAGATAACCCCGAGCCAAATTATTACAATTTTGTCCGTGGCACAATGATTTTTGGGTTAAGCTCACCAAATCCTACGTCATAGATGCCGGCTTATAGTTCTGGTGAATTACAACTGTTTAAATTATAACTGCAGATACCTGGCTACATATGTATATCTAGTTATACAGGGTGGGTGTAGTGTATTAAATGTTTCGGGTTAATTTTAGATAAAAACAATTGTAGAAACTGTAATTGATCAAAGAAATATTTCTACATGCTGCCTTGGTTGGTGAAAGGAGAAACATTTTGATTTCAATAAGATAGTTAGGTACCCACAGCGTGAACGTAGTAAGTTATGGAAGTGTATCTTGTCTAATGAAAACCGGACGAAAGAGATTGCTAGCCAACGAAAATCCGATTTCCCAATATCAAAGAAATTATCTAGATAAACTTACCTCAATCGTTACCTCTCCGATCATTTGAGTGGGTGCAACAAATAGCAACTGGAGCTAATTTCCTTTCTCTTGCAAGATCACAAAACTACTGACCTTGACATGAGTAGTTCGATTATTAATAATTTCACTGTTACTTATCGCGTTTATTTTAAAACGGCCTCGTTGTCTGGTTTCGTGTTGCATGCTTGATTGAACAATTAATTTTATGGTTTTTAAGTATGACTTGGAGTGAGCTCTGAGCAATTAATGGATACGGATACATATGTATCTAATTATGTATTATAATTATGTATTCATCTTATTATGGTTTAACTGAAAAATTACTAAATATGTATAATCGAGCTATTGTGGGTGGTTATTTTACTAAATTTAGCCAAAAGGATATCTTGCTACGTGTATATATGTCAACAGTAGATGGTTCGAATGTTTTCAGCACTTATCAAAAATGCAAAGGCATTTCCCGATATAACTAAAAATAAAGACCGAAACACAATGTTGGCATCGGTCATCGGCATCATCATTAGTATCGGAATCGAATTTGTTCCAGCATCGACGATGATGCCGACTATGATGAGAATCGTTATGTACAACTTGAAAAAGTAAAGGGAAAGAATTTAGTGAAGTGCTGAAATTTATTGTAGAAACTTGAGACTTGTCAGATACTTTGGGAAACTTTGTGACCTATATTTCAAGGAGTAGACCCGTGGTATCAAGTAATCGAAAACTTAAGAGAAAATGTAGGATCTTCCCAACTGCGTAGGAGCGATCGGTGGAAAACACATTAATATTGTTCGCCCTCCAAATTCTGGTTCCGTAAAATTTCAATTCTGATCATCATTTCAGTGCCATAATGATGACAATTTGCGATGCAAATTACTTGTTTACTGCCGTTGATGTTGGAGCTCGTGGCTGCCGAGTGAAAGTAGAAACGCGAAAAGTTATAAAAAAAATTAATTGGTTTGCAGTTTACCCTCTCGACTCTGGCTGGTGAAATTACCCCATTTCTTTTTCGCCAATGCTGCTTTCCTCTACGAGAAAATTTAATGAGGTCTTTTCCCGTCAGAATTCTTACAGCAGGCTATCAATCCTAGACTCTCTCTTACTAGGAGGGCATTAGACTTTGGTATAATGTCATCTCGATGGCGAGTTCTTTTGAATGATATTCATTGTCATCCAAAATATGTGATGAGACTCGTTTATGCAACAATGGTCCTATACAATTATTTAAAGCAGTTATGTACTAACTAGCCTAACTATAGCGACAAGAAAACATGTGGAGAGAGCACCCAACAGCTTCAATCAATAGCTTCTTTCGGCAGGTCGAAAAACGTATCCGCAGCAGCCTTGCAATGCATGAGAAACCTGGCAACTATATTAATGGGAAAAGGTTGGCAAAAATAATTAAATTAAAATTAAATTTAAATTAAAAACAGCTGTTCTTTATCTTTTTGGTTCCTGTAACCTTTGAACTTTTTATTTATAACGAAAAGCACTGCGCTACTTGCAATTCGCCGATCAGGTTGTCGTCCAATTTATCCCTCTCAAACTTATTTGTGATCGATTGCATAAATGCTGCTTGGTGATGGTTTCCGGTTTTTTCAGGATTTCGTTTAAGCCCAACATAATTTCCTCATACTTATCCTCCAAAATGACAGTTTTTTTTTTATGGAATCACTCTACTAACGCCAATGGCAATATAGCTCCAGCTTTTAGCAATAGGGGCTGCTCAGCCAAAAAATCAGGGGAATTTCCATCCAGACAGACCGAGAAAGCAGCCGTTGGCTGTAGAAGTGACGGAGTGATACCAAAAAACAACTTGTGGTTGTATTCCTGTAAAACAAAGAATATATTAATTGAAACTTATAGCAATATCTTATAGCATATCATCTTCTAAGAAACTCATTAACTTCACTTCACGTCTTTTGCAGCACTTCCGGAAGGAGTTTCCCGGATTTTTCTCACCTCCATCGCGTATAAATTCAGCAAGGACTTTCACCTTGACTTTAATTTCGCTTTGGAATATAAACATGAAAACGGTTATAAATATATCGAATAAAATCGATAAAAGTACATTTATTAAAGTGAGAGTGAGGTTCGGGACGAAAGTAAGAAATCGTGGGAAGAGTTTTTGGGTAGTAAAGGTGGATGGTTTTACATGGGGTTTCTTGATTTATAGAATGAGTGAATTGGGAGCCACCGATGGCGTAAAACAAATAGGTTTTTGGGGCCTTGGGGTAACTACCCCCTTGGAGTTGTCCAAATTGGGCATTTCTGATATCAGATTAAAAGTGCTATTAAATGGCATTTTTTTCTTCGGTAAGAAACTTTATAACAGACTTTTTTTCATCCAAATAGTACTTTCATTAAAGTGCGATAATCTTTTAAACTATACTTACCGCAGAGAACAGAAGAAGATAAATGACAGTTAACACGCATATGTCAGTTATATTATGTACCGTTATATGAGTTTTTAGCGAAAATATAATGAGTAGATTTAGATCTTTAGACGGATTAAAAATTGAAAATTTAAATCCAGTACAATTAACAGGCAAAACCACGCAATACTGATGCTCTTGAAGAAATGGACCATATGAGAAAATTACCTCTTGTATTTTGAAATTTATCAATTTAAAAATTTCTTAATCATTTACAGTTATGACTAAAAGTAGGAAATAAAATATATTAAATAAACTTTTAAAAAAAAGTAATAATACAATACTTTAAAAAGTAAAATATTATTTTTTTCTTTTTCAGTGATATACACAAGAAAAGTTTCATTGCAAAATACGAAATACAGATTAGATCTAAAAATTGAATCTATTGGAAATATTTCAAAATTACACTATCTCGTTTGTCCTTTAAATTTTTGAACTTTGATCAATGAATTGTGTGAGCTTACAGCTTTTCAAGTTCATTAATAAAAGTTTGGGCATCCATAACTATTATCACATTTGTCAACTGCAACTCATGCCCAAACTTTTATTCTGGCATTTGTTATTTTGCAATGAAACTGTTTTCGTGTATATCACAGAGGAAGACAAATTTTTTTTTTACATTTTATGCATTTTTTTATAAAAGTTTTTTTTTAAACATATTTTATTATTTTCTTCAACTAACTTGATGCTCGATGCCGCCTCGAAAATCAAATATTCACAGATTTAGCTAGACGTAAATGGAAAAATCCTTCGTTTTATGACTACATCTACATCTGAAATTTTACTATCTGATCAACTTTTAATACAATATTATATATCTCTCAAATCATAATTTTCACAAGACGATTCGATATCTAGATATTACATATATATCGGGTAATATGATTAGATAGATCTAAGTCAGTGATTCGGACCCACTAGTAGCTTTCTGGGACTCCATAGAATATCATCAGTCAATAATTAATGGTAAATCAATAGGGGAACATGTGTAATCGTAATCGAATTTATTCGGATTTAAAGGCTACTTTCTTAGAAAGATATCGGAATTCCTGCCCATTCTATTTTTTTCCGTACAGCAAATGTACCATATTCTCCATCTTTTGGGCAGTGGTGGAAAAATTTAGGTGGAGCAATAGATGAAATCGATCAACTTCTTACAGAGAATAGCTGCAAAGAGAGCTGGGGCTACCCATAGATCCTGTTTAGACGGGTTAGCATGCTGCCTTTGCCTCAACAAAGCTTGGTGTTACGATGATGGCTGTGGGCAGGAAGTGCGCATCACTCTACCTATAAATTTCGTGAGGCAGAGGCAGCATACTGACCTGTCTAAGCTGAGTCATATCGATATCAGCTTCATTAGTTTTTAAGTCAAAATAATTAACAATGATTTCTAGTTTCCACGTTCCACTAAGCCAAGTTCTGAAGAGCTATTCACCACAAATGCATTCTGGTAACGGTAAGCAGAGGACACAAAAAAAGCTTGAAAGTAACTAAAAAATTTCTCCGAAAGAATTCTGTATTTTATTTCTTTATCGAAAGCCTTAGAAAACTCCAGGAGAATGAGTTCAGAAAGTAGGAACTAAAATTCTAATAAACTTAGAATGCAAATAATCAAAATCAAGAGCATCAACTAGATTTAATTGATGTATCTTAGATAGCTATAGCTGCCTTGTTTACAGAAACTATCAGAAAGGGGCTGAATTAGGAGAGGTACATAAAAATTTATTGTTATTGGGGTAATTCGAAGTAGAAGAAATAAAAGGTTGGGATTAATACCCTAGACACACGGGACATATCAATGATCATTGACGGAGCAATGATCATTGCATAGCTCGTGTGTCACTGCATTATTGGTGCAATGGTCATTCGTTTCGTCATTGCACCCATTACGCCCCCACAAGCTCATTCGTTTGCAATTATGCATTAAAAATCAGCTGATTTTCCAGTCATCACTGTCAGATGTCATTTGTGAAATTGGCTGATACATTTTTCAAAGTAAATTTTGCATGTTTCCCAAATTATTGAATTCTTTAAAAAAAATTCATACATTATCAATGGAAAAAGAGACGAAGAAAAGAGCAAGATTGTGGAAAACTGCTGAAAATTATAAGTTGTGCGAGCTGTGGCGCATTTATATAAAAGATCTGAGAAAGGCACGAAGAAATAGCCACATATACCCGGATATGTCTGTGAAATTTAAAGATATCGGAGTAATCGTCAGTATGCACAAGTGACACATTTAATGGGTCAAATCTAATCTGTCAAATCTAATTACATGAAGATCGTCATTGCCGTGTGCCACCCCAAAACAGGAATGATCATTGGTCCAATTACGTAATTGAACCAATGATCATTGATATGTCCCGTGTGTCTAGGGTACACCATTATTGCTACATTATTGGTAGTCTCAGTGCAGAACTGTTGTTGGAACAAATGAAGTGGTATCCAAACTACCTGATACATTATCAGAAACAACTGATAATAAGAAAAGTGAGCTATCAAAGTTAGGGAAATTTTAATTTGGGATATTCTCTTTATCAATTTAAACTTTGAAAAATTTTTGTAATTTGTCCATTTCAATTAGGTTATTTTATTGATTTTCTACAAAGTCAGATAAATATCAGCGCGCAAATGGTACAAACGTAACAAATTTTCCTCTAGTGATTTTGAATAGCACACATGTTGCGGACTGTAGAGTCGGCAGGTTTATAAGTGACATTCATAAGATTCCTAAACTGAGTTGAAAGTGAGTTCCTCAAACATCTTTACATATAAATAGATTTAGTAATTCGTCTTACATAAAACAAGGGCACCATCCCTCTACGTTCATAAATGTGAAATTCAAAGTGTTGTAATTTCCGAGCCACCAATAATGTTTACACGTCCGCCTATATTTTTCGTAACTTTCCGTTAAAACCATTGACCAAGTAACTAATTGCGTTGTTTAGATCTTAACCATGAACTGAACGGTTTAATGTTTTAATAAATTCAAAGTAGAAAGAAGCCTCCCACAGTTTCCACAGCCGCAACAATATCGCGTGAAAATTCCATTGTGTTCTGCTGCTTAAGCAACTTATTAAAATTCCACTTAAATTTTATAAATGCTGTGCAGATCACAATCAGTTCACGTTACCATTAGAATTGTCTCAAGATGTCGCAAGCTTTCTTACTAGAGTGGGTATTTCTCAGGCTCAGAATAGACTATGTCATTTCGCAAGAATAATAATGAGTCGATATACAGCTGGTCAATAGTCGTTTCCATCTCTAAAGGCTTTTGTTGAGATCAGCCCTGCTTTTATGCTCGGATAAGAAGGTACCTGGCTACACGAAATTTACTTGTAAGTCCACTCAACCGTGGTCTAATATCGCTGCGGTTCGAGAATTAAGATAATATTCATAGTAGTTATTTCTTTCCCCATAGAATGTAGTCGTAAATTCCATTTAAATGCGCCCGTAGCTAATAAAAATACATTTCTTTACATTTCCAGGACAGGGTGCATGCGATTGAAAATGGCATCGACGACGCGATTTAGTGTGGTTTGCTGCATGCTTGCTTTCTGTTGGGAAATCAGTGGAGCGATTCAATCGCCGCAAGTGCCCGTTAAGCAGTGGAATCTTCTTTCGTACAATTTCGAATACGACACAACTCCAACACCACTCACCACTGACAAAAACTATTTCATACCTGAGAACGTAGTTGCAACCGGCTTAGCTGTTACTCAAGATCGAGTATTTGTATCCACTCCACGGCTTTTCTCTGGGGTTCCAGCGACGTTAAGCGTGGTTCCACTGGCTGAATTTGGTGACTCTCCTATTCTACAGGTAACACTTAAGCTCTACTCAGATTAAGATAATTGTAATAATTGACACTGGCAATTACCCATAATGACTTTTCACATTTCAGGCTTATCCGGACTGGTCTTTTCACACAGCTGGCAAGAGAAGTTACAACTGCAGCGATCTTGGACTTGTATCGGTATACCGGATGCGGATCGATTCATGTAATCGACTTTGGGTACTCGACGCCGGAATCTCTAGATCTTTGGAAGATTATGAGGTTACATGCCCACCGAAAATTTTAGTTTTTGATCTCAGCACAAATCAACTTGTTCGAAGGTACATTGAAAACTGCGATTATTTTATGAGGTACAGTAATGAGTGGACTTAATTTCAGAATTGATTTCCCCCGTCAGGTGAGGCGTGGTGAATCTCTCTTTACAAACTTGATAATAGATGAAACAACATCGCGGCCTGAAAATAGCTGCGACGATGTTTTCGTTTATATTTCTGATACTGTGGAGCCAGGTAAGCATATACCTACCTGTACCATAATATGAACTCCGACAAAAAAACTAGCAATGTTCAAGCGCCCCGAATGACGTAAGAGTTTTCGTTTAACTATTAAACCAGTTCAATTACATACTCAAGTGTGATTGTAGCTACGTAGTAACCAGTAGTAATCCAATTTTGATACATAAATCGGATTTTTATGTAAATATTTGCTAGGCATATAAAACGAAATGGCAACTATTAATTATTACAGTACAGTTATTGGAAAGCTAATTAAGATTATTCAGGGTAAAGATCATCCCGAAGATCAATATTAGCCACTTCAAATGCCAAATTCCAATGAAAACCATGTGTTAGTAGAGTCGTGATTAAAGTATCACAAAGTCTTGTGTCAGAAGTGAATAATAACTGCGGTAAATTTATACCTACTTATTCAATACACAAAAAGTTACAATAATAACACAGAAAATCAAATCGGCAAGATAAAGCTTCAGTTGCAGAAAAGTCAAAACATTGAAAGTAAGTATTACAGAGACCAGACCAGACATTGAGTTGTTAGTCTAATGCAATCTGTAATTAGAGCGAGAAAATTTCATTTTCTCAGGGAATACAAAGCTCAAAGGGCTCAAAAGCACAAATGTATTAACTACTCCTAACAAGATCTTAAAAATGAAAACTATTTTAGTCTTTTCTCACGTGTGTCCAGAGAAATTATCTTAAGTCTCTGGAGATATGATAGCAGAATAACCGGATAATACCGGAGGAGTGCGCGGACATTGTGTATTGAGTAAAAAGGCCTCCTGCAGGGCTAGCATATTTCACCGTAAACCTATTAAATTTGCAATAAAGAGCCTTGCTGATATAAGGCTCATCAAATTCGACCACCTTTTAACGAAAACCAGGGGCGAGTTGACTCTATTATTAATTGAATCAATATGATCATATAAAGGAAGATTTGATGCAGAACTAAGTATGAAAATGGCTAAGCTATTATTTAAAAGATAATAGCCATTAACACTACTGCCAGTACGAAACAGCTTAGCATCATCATATTTATATATCATTGATATGCAAAATAAAAATAATTGTGCTAAAGACACTTCCTTGGGGTACACCAAAAGGATTAATTATCGCCGATGACAAAAGATCAAGAAACGCGACACGCTGATTCCAATTGGGTAGATACGACGACATCTAATTTATAACGACGGCAAACAACCTAAGAACGCAGAGCTTGTATACTAGAATATGAGGACCAATTCGATTGAAAGCCTTACTAAAATCGTTTTACCCTTAGTAAAACCATGCTGCAAAGAACACAAAAATGACTGAGACTGACATTACCAATGAATCAAAAACCTCAGCAATACACGTTTGACTCATAATTAAAATTTGAAAACATAAATAGTCCCAAATATTTTTGTGTTAAATTCACTAAATCCCACTGACATGTATATAGGTAAATCTCCAAATAATTTAAATATAGCACCAGATTACAATAGTTCGTAGCATTGGCGGGATAGCATCTGGAAACCAGTATTCAGGCGGTTGTAACGGGCGATCAACCATTCAGATATCCCTGGTAGTTTACGAGTAATGGGGCCTTGAATTATTCGTAATATTGATTACACCCTTTCTGAAATAAAAATTGGTGACATATGAAAAAGGAGATCAGTCAATTCATTTATATGCATGTCAGTGATAACAACGCTACGAAGAACTTACCCTATTTTGCACATTTTTATACCCTAGATGACATCTCAAGGGTATTCTAAGCTTGTCATTCCGTTTGTAACACCATGAAATAATGATGGTAAAAAAGTAAAATTAAATTCGTGGGGTTGCCATACAAAAATTTCGTTTTCCCGTATATATATGGGCATTGCCTGAGAACGCGACGACATATGTACAAAGCTTAAATTTGGTACATGCTGTTTTTATAGCAATAACAAATAAAACTTCAAAAATGGACTAAAGCGGGCAACCCCTTCTTGGTGTTGCCATATAAAAATTTAGGTTGTTTACATATATTGTGAAAACTAGACATTTTTATTGTACTTAGAACTTCTTCAAAATAAAAAGTCCTATAAAATTGGTTATACGAGTAATTATTTTTTCTGTCCGACTAACCGCTCTAGAAATATATGTGAAAAACCACTTCAGAAATCAAACTTGCATAGATTGGTGACCATACGAAATTTTATACGGGCATTCATCTAGGGTATCATTGGTCTTATAACATTTCTAGCTTTTTACTCGTCGAGCTTTAACCAGATGCCTATAAGAGAGACAACGACCAACGTTATGCAGAAGGTAACACAATAACGATTCAATTCAAAGTCCTCCTTCCTTTTTTTAGTGAAAATCTAAATTTTTGTATGGCAACCCTAGACTCTACGCATTTTTGAACTTAGTTTATAAAATCTATAAAAAGTTCTAATAAAGTCATGGTTTTAAAATTGAATAAAGACCCTTGGTTTCACTAATATCATTCGTGGCCATCTAATGATTTATTGCCGAATGCAGTCGATAATTGCTGTATGTTGGGAGCACACCACTGTATAATATATATGAACGACAAATCTTTAAGGAAAACATCTTAGTGTCAACTGGCTCTTATCCTTTGATTACCTTCCGTCGATTTATAAATGATGCAAGTAAATAACTAAATTAAAAAAAACCTTATTTCCATTTCACAGCAATTGTTGTATATGACAGTGCTCGAGACCTTACTTGGAGAGTAACACATCCAGCTATGTATCCTGACCCTGATTTCGCACAATCGGATATTCGTGGAGATCGTTTTGTTCTCATGGATGGAATTGTAGGTCTAGCATTTGATGACAAAGCTGGCGTCATCTATTTTCAACCTCTGGCTACTGATCGGTATTTTCCATAACAATAAATGTAAAAATTAAATAATCCTCTATGAATCTTCTTCGACAGGATATTTTCAATTACAAAACAAATTCTTCGTGCTGGTCCAGTACCAATTACTCAAATTATTCCAGTCAAATTATTAGGAAAGAAGTCCTCCCAAGGAATATCATTGGCTCTATCACCAAACGATGGAAGTATTATATTCAGCCCTCTTACAGAAACTGCACTGGCATCTTATAATCCTCAGACAAACCAGCAAAGGTAATTTACTGATCCTTATTTAACTAATACACAATCAACTCGAGACATATTTCTTTTTTTTCTTCCAGGCTTATTGCTTATGATTCAGAAGCGCTTCAATTTGTTGCTGATATGACGTTTTCACGGTCCGATCCTGGTGCAATTTATATTTTGTCCTCGAGATTCCAAAAATACTTTTTGAAAAATTTAAACACAAATGAGTCGAATGTCAGAATTATTAGAATTCAGCTGTTCGGAGGTGCCACTCCCACACCGAACTCCTTCAGTCGTTCGTTCAGCTCCCAGTACACACCCCAGGGTATTCTAACAAAACCTGATTACACAAGCAGATATTTCAATAGCATCCGACAGCCATACCAGTTCGAGACAGTTGGGATTGTCAACAGAGGATACAGCAGTCCATTTTCAATATTAAACTCAGGTGAAAACTTGCCTCAGAAAACGGGATACACGTTGGTAGAAGAACCGGGGTACGCACATGTAATTCCAGAGTTTGGAAACTTAATTAGAGTCACTAAGAGCCTTAAGAATGTGAATAATAATAATAAGAACATTACAGTTACAATTTAATAGTTTGTAATTTTTAATTTCATTTTGCTCACTACTGTTCACCTTTTGGTTGTCCCTTTTTATTTTTAATCTTTGCTAAATGTTATATTGGCAAAGTAAACTTCTCATATGCAGCTTTGAAAACATTTTCATTCCTTAGCTTACTTAAATTTTTTACAGCTTCCTTTTTTCTTAAAATAAGATAAAATGTAACACTTAAGTTCACATTGCATCCACTCTTTAGCCATCACATTTAAACGTAATAAAATCGTGCACGAAGACGATACTGCCTCAAGAACAAAGTCAGCCGCCATATTGATTGTATAATAGTTACTGAGTAGGAATACTTGTATTGGCCGCTTTGGATAGATAATATGTATGTAAATTAGGTAGTTGTATGGATTTGACATATACATATGTACATATTTAATATTATTGACCATAAAAACACTTGAAAATCTCTTTGTAAATATTGTAATGATAGCTGTATGTAAAAATTAATAAATTAGTTGTATTCGAAGAGTTTTGCATTCTATTAAATATCTGAGAACTTCACTTTTTAATATTAGGCTTACCAGATTTACCTTGTTTTACCTTTACGACCTTTAATTTGATAGTTATCCAATTAAAAATTTGTTTCAGCTTTGCTAATCGTCAAATCAATATCAGTTACAGCGATAAGATATGTGAAATGGGTACGAAACAATTTTATCCAAATCAGGTGTTTTACAGTTATTCAAATACCTAGTTCTGTTGCTCGATCGTATCTTCCAATTCGATTGATTGTCTTGTTGTAGAGTTCATCATCAACAGCTTATTGGATTAATTGGGATGCTGGAAGAATTCCTGAAAAAATACTTACGCAATCATTTTAACCCCTTGATGACGGTCATGACGCTGAGTGGAATCCTTGGTCAATATGGATTTTGTCGACAGAATAGGAACTTTTCTCAAGGCAATTTTAGTGAGAAACTTCTGAAAATACTTCTGAGATCACTAAATAGGGCGGGAATTGGGGTAGTAATAGAACGTCTAGAGAACCTTAACTAACATCACTCGTGAATTCTGTATATCTCCTAGTCGAGTATTTAACGTAATGCGGTGGATTACCGCGAACAGTCCACTTTATAGAAATGTTGCCATCTATAGCAATATTGAGCTAGTAGAAAACTTAATTCATTTTCTGAACAACCACATCGGTTAGACCCTTTCCGAGCAAAAATTTATCATGGAAAAATAGAAGTGGGATTTGTGAAAAGCCGTTGCTTTCAAAATTGTTGATTTAAGGCATTTTCCAGTAATATGGTAGGCTAATAAGAAATTCTGAATGGCTTCGGCTCTAATGAAAGAATGTCGTATGTGAAATTTGTGATTTTCCATCAAGCTCTACAAGCGTGTTTCAGTGTTTTGATCAGTATCAAAGATTGAAACTTATTCATTTACAACATAATCTGCTTTCAAGTCAATACACTTAAGCGAACGATGCTGAAGTATGTCGATTCCATCCATACAGTATGATTTATGTAAGTCTTCAAAATATGCAGCTATTTCGGCAATGACTTCATCATTTGATAAAAATCTCTTTCCGTCAAGTCATTTCTTAAGATTAGGAAATAGATAATAGTCCGCGGGAGCAAAATCTAAAAAACTTCGTTGTCCTAATTTCAGAAGAGTGAATTGGTGTATTATCTTGGTGGAAAAGAACTTTCTTCTATGGTGGAAAAGAATCTTCTTTTCACCAAATGCGATCGTTTTTTCTTTATTTTGTAATTTAAACGGTTCCAGAAGAAGTCAGTAACGATCACATTTCCTACTGATGGAAGGGTTTTCGTATTCCTTGGAGCACGTCCCTCGATTGCAATCCACTGTTTTGACTGTTCCTTGGATTCAGGTTCGTTCACGCTTTTGATCAAATGTGAACAAACGCGCCACTCATTTTGCGGACAGTTTTCTCATTTGTAAATGTTTGTGTAAACCATTTTGTACTCGATCATTTGAGATTTTGATTTGATTTATTGATTTATTTATATAATTCATGAAAAAAAATGTATAAAATAAAAAAGCGAAAAGTGAAGCAAATATAAATAAAAATAAAGCTAACTAAAACTAACTAAAAAAGAAAAAGAAATGAATATGTAAAATACTTCATCTATGTGAAGATATAAAAACAAAAACAAAAAGAGGGAAAAGTGATCTCATTGAGTGTCAGTCTTTTTAATATTGGGAGGTCGGTGTTAATGATATCCATACAATTTAAATTTAAATTATACGTTTTAAGAATTCTGAAGATAGGCGACTTTTCCTTGATGATTGATCTGCGAGTGGGAGATTTAAAGTCAATTCTAGTCAGTATGATAGGACAATCAAATAGACAGTTTATCGTCTTAAAAAGAAAGATATTATCCAGGCAGGCTCTGCGATTTACCAAGGATAACAAGTTAAATGACTGAGCCTTTCGGGATATTCAAGCGAAATATTATTGAATTTAAATAAGAAGAGTCTGGAAAATGTTATCTGAATTGACTCGATTTGATCAGAATAAGAAGTGTAAAACGGATTCCACACTTGACATGAGTATTCCAGGATGCTTCTAATTATAGAGTTAAAGAGAGTAATATAAGAATCGTAGCATTTAAAGGAACTGCATGTACGAAACATAAACCCGATTAACTTAAACGCTTTGGAAGTTATGGCTGTAATATGGGAGGCAAATGTAAGCTTTGAATCAAATATTACCCCTAAGTCATTTATTTCATTCACACGAGAGATAGAAATATTATTAATTTTTTAATCGAAATTGATGTTATCACGTTTACTAGAGAAAGACATAACATTACATTTATTGATGTTAGTTTGTAGAGAATTCTCGTAGCACCAAGCTTCAAGCTTCTTGATGTCCCTTTGAAGGCAAAATCAGTCATTGATATTTGTAATTCTCCTAAATATCTTAGCATCGTCGGCATAAAGTAGCCAGTCACTCTAAATAATCGTGGGTAAACCGTTAGTGTAGATCAAGAAAATAATAGGACCGAGGATTGTGCCTTGGGGAACGCCAGATAGCTGGTTATAAGGGACAGAGAAAGAAATTGTATTTGTATGGAATTCTACTTGCGCCATTTTGAAAAGAACACGTTAATGTGAAATTTTATCATATGCCTTCGAAAAATCGGTGTAAATGGCATCAACTTGTACGCATTCATAAAGAGCTCTAGCTATAGTGTCAATGAAAAGGACAAGATTGATAGTGGTTGAACGTCCAGGAAAAAATCCATGCTGCTGATCACAGATATGCGCCTTAACTTGATAGAATAGTTGACAATAAGCAATTCTTCCGAAGATAAGAGCAAGGCTGTTAGATATTGATATAGGCCAATAGTTAGTAATAAGATCTGAAGGAAAGTATTCGTGTGAACTGATAGGTTAAACTAATTACGAATTGGTTCAGAAAGCGTGCGAGAACGTTTCTTGAAGAACAAATTAGGCACCCTATCAGGACCGGGGTTCTTATTTTACAATCTAATTTATTAAATATATTTGAGACCACTGCAGAAGATACTGTGGATATCCTAAAACAACTATTATTTTGAAGTGATCTGAGTGAAGATAAGTCCAATGAATGATCCTGTCGCGATTAGACAGATGCAAAGTATGTAGAGAACAATTCACATATTTGACTGTGACTGGTTGACTTAACGTTATCATACCCCATTTCTTTGGGATAGACGTTCGATTTTTTTAAATTTTTATTATAAGCCCAGAAGGCCTTAGGGTTTTCTCTTATAGCATATTCAGTGCAATTAATATATTTAGAATAACCTTTCTTTATGAGCTTTTTAGACTTATTCCTGAAATAAAAAATTTCAGGGTGATTGGTGACGCTATATAAATGCCTGTATTTTTCTTTTGATTTTAAAACCCTGATCAACTCTTCACTAAACCAGGTAGGATATTTGGTACTTCTACTTTTCTTAATAGGAACAAACCTACGGATTCCTGCATTAATTATATCGTAAAATCTGTGAAAAGATTGATCAATATCATCCGTAATAACAGACGAGATGGCTAAGCCTTCGAAAAAATTATTCATGCTTTCAAAATCACTGAGTTGAAATTTTCTAATTTTGTTAGGTGTCTGTTGGTGAAACATAGCACAGAACATGAACAACCTACACTTAAAGAAATCTAGTTTAAGTCATAAATAAACACATAATAATTTTCATATAAAATAAATAAAACAAATAATAAATAAATAATATAAAAGAACTACTTGGATTAATTAAAACAAATAAAAAGTAAACAAATATATAAACCACTTGTAAACCGCACAATTGTTGTAGAGGTAGGTATCATGGTTTTAGGATGAATTTGTAGAGGTAGGTATCATGGTTTTAGGATGGGAATGGTTTAATATAAACAACCGAAAAGTTTTTATTTTTAAATACGTATATTTGTCGAAACTTAACTTTTAACTTATTACATTCCCGTGTTATGCCCAACGTCCGTCTTTAATCGCCCGTATTCAAACGCTCTCAGTCCATTACTTGCCTTCAGTTCTTTCCAAAACCTTTCTTCATGCTTTCGAACTGACCTACTTTCATTTGTTTCTTCATACTGTAGGATCAGCGAAATTAGCATGTTTTTAGAAATTTAAAGTTGATCAGCTATTGCGAAAGCAAATAATCGATACCTTATAGGTCGATACCCTAAAGAATTCAATTGCCTCGCAATTTCTTTTCTGGGTTACATATTTTGCAATAACTGATCAGCACTTAACAATAACCACTTTTACATTACATTCCTCCCCCCTTTTGAAGCGAAGGCTATAAGCCTTCGTTAGGGTATGAATTTTGGGGTTGTATTATATGTAGTGGATCGTTATTATTAGTGACGAAAATCTGTAGAAACCAAAAAGATAAGTGATAGGTTTTGCAAATACCTGAAGACGATATATTTAACTAAGAAAGAGTTTCTTTTTCTTCTGTAACGGAATTAAATTCATAATATACACTTTGCCTTTAGATATACATAGATACATTTTCCTTTTTTTTTGTTTTTCTTTTATATATAATTTGTATTATTTTATCATATTTTTATTTATTTTCATTATGTAGTTGGAACACATGGGTTACCTCACATTTTTTTTTTTTTTTTTTTTTTTTTTTTTTACAAATATAAGAAATAAGAAATTACATAATATAATTTGAGTCTAGCTATTATTTATAATTTTTCTCGTAATACAGAGTTTTTTTTTTTTTTTTTTTTTTTTATTATTATTATTGTCGATTTGCTTTACTCTTATTGATCAGTATAAAGTATACAAAAATAATTGTCTATAAAAAGAAAATTTTAACAATTTATATATATTTTTTTTTTTATATTTTTTTTTTTTTTTTATGTTTTACATGTATTAATCTTAACGTTTATAATTCGTATAATTGTTCTATTATAACTTTATAAAATACTTTAGAATATACCCCAAATATTTATTTATACTTATTTACGTTTATTATATATTATTACACCTTAGAAAAATTTATAAATTGCTAAAAAAAAATTCCAATTAATTAATTCAACTTACGCTTTTGCATTTAAAATTTTGAACAAAAAATAATCGATTGTTTTTGTCGTAAATAACTAAATATCCACCATTTTTTTTATCTATCAAATTATTTCAAAGTCACTAATTTTAGTCTTTTCTCCCTCACGAAAAAATTTCACAGTAGGGGTAGTTAATGGTATCGATGGTGTCTTGATTTCGGGGTTATTAGTTTGCTTGCTGGAAATAGATTGGCAATTAGGGTCAACTGTGGTTTCTTTTGTATTTGTTTTATTTTCAATTTCAATTTCATTTTGCTGTGTTTTCACTATAGCATTAGTTTTGAAAATTTTTCTGTTAATACTGGGAAACCTGTTTTGTAAATGGCTATTTGATCTAGAAAGCCTTGCTAATTTTATTATTAGCACTATTGACAGTATGGTAAGGAGACATATCGAAACTCCGAAGACAATTGAATGACTCCTTTGGTTTTGCCTTTGCGATCGTAAAGCTCGGTCTTTTTCTACTTGTTCTACCTTTAACTGGAAGTTTTTTAGTTTATTTTTTTGTGCTTCGAGGTAGTTGGAGTGCGTTTGGTGATTTGTTAACTGCAATTTCATTTCGGCCGTGAAAATTGGATTTTGTTGTTTGAACAATTCATGTGTCTCTAATTCGAAATCAACTTTCGGTATCAACTCAATCGATTCTATTGAGACATTTCTAACAAAGGTGTTAGTAGTTGTGAGAAGTACATTCCCGATTTTCATAATACATTTCGGTTTTAGATTTAGTATACCTTTACCTACTAACTTTATGACTGTTCTGAAATCTTCACACTCAATAGTCGCGGTAATTTCTTTTACTATTAAATAAAGCCAAGAATTTTGTGTGACCATTTTGATAAGCGAGTCGTGTTCTTGGAGTATATGAGAAATAGAGCATGCTTGGTTAGCTTCCGGCCAACCCTTGTAAAGTAAGATAAGACAATGATAATCAGGTGCAGTGTAGATGGGAAGCATAAAATGGCAGGCTAAGATTTCTTTGGTAATACCAAGGGTAACCTTTTTACAGTTTTTTAGTTGAGACTCGACTAGCAGAATAAAGTTATTTGCTCCGTTATCTGTAAGTAAGTAATCTTCTGGTATTTCATAATGCACTGAAACATTTCCCTTGCTAATTATGGGCAGAGGATACGCTTTTTTAAGAGAAAACCACTCTTTTTGGAGTAGTGGTATTATAATTTTGCATATTAATTTCTGCTCGTCAACAAAGCTGTCGACTGTAGCCAACTGCTGTAACAAGAACGGGTTTTGAAGTGTCTCACTTAGTGGATAAGTTGTGGGCAGATTTTCCATTAACTCCGCAAGTTGAGCGTAACTAAGCACTAAGGGGTGTAACTGTTTGCTGCTCAAGCTACTTAGAATGATGTAAAGATTTTCAATTTGCCGCTCAATTTCTTGCAGGTGAATGATAATATTCATTGTGGTTTCATCCAAAGAGAGTTGCCATTTTATGATTGAATTCTCTGAAAGTATTTTTGCTATTGTTTCATTAAAGAGATTTAGCATGGTCATAGTTTGGTTTTTAATTTCTTGCAAGTCCCTGTTGAATTTTTCAAGAGCTTCATTATTATCTTCGTAATTTGCTTTTATTAGGCTAACTTGTTCTTTCATTAAATCTAAAGTTTGCTTATTATCCCCTTCTATATTGTCTAGCCTAGAGTAAATCTCTTTCGCATCCTCTTGATCCATCGTCCCGAAGAGGAAATTAGCAAACGACCCTACACCATCGAATAACGACCGCCGCTGTTTATTTCTAGGTTTCATTTCTATTTTACTTAGTGCTAATCTTATTTTACCTGATATATATTGTACATTTTTTATGTCTCGTTTACAGGTTTGATTTATGTTTAAAACTATATACTGATTGCAAATCGTTACCACAATATTTTCACTCCAATCCAAGTATTCCTCCCACACGGAAACTCGTGACAAATTTACTGCAGTGAGAATGGTCCACTGGTCCTTGTATAGGAGCGTTTTACTAGCTTCTTCAAAAATGATTCCTGTATTGTCTACTTGGGTTCGAGTAAATGGAACCTCTGCTCTTACTAAAGAGAGCGCTCCTAATGCAAAGATAGTAAGTAATTGCATTTTCAGTTAGTACCTGACAGGGAATAAAAAACGTAATTTCAGTAATATAAATATTTTTTTTTTTTTTTTTTTTTTTTTTTTTTTTTTAATGTACATATTCAGAGTGTTTGTGTAGGCTAAGTTAACTTTATTTTTGGAATTTCTTCAATCGATTAACATGAACAGTTTTCACCTTCCGACCCATCTGAATTTTTAAATTCACTGGAGAGGTTACTTCCTTTACCTCATATGGTCCGATCCATATCGGTGATAACTTATCCTTTTTAGCTTCATTTTTCAAAAGGACCATATCACCTATTAGGAATGATTCCTCACGGATTGTCCTATCATAATATTTCTTATTAACCTCTTTGCTATTTATAAGATTTTTTCTAGCAATATTATGGGCCTGTTGAATTTTGTTTCGAAGAATATAGAAGTAGTTTTCGTGGTCATATATTGGTTCGGGCTTGCGCTTAATATTTGTCGGTAACTCAGCCGTAAATCCAAAAAGACAGTCCATTGGTGTTAAGCGTGTCGAGGAATGCTTGGTGTTGTTGTGCACATGGACAGCTTCTCTTAGCCATTCATCCCAAGTATGAGGGTTCTCGCTAACAAAGTTTCTTAAGTATTCCCCTAATGGTCGATGGGATCTTTCCAAAGCACCATTCGATTGAGGGTGGTACGCAGAAGTGTTGAGCTTTTGAATTTTCAGGAATTTACATAAACGCTTAAATAAGTCACTCATGAAATTAGTGCCTTGATCAGTTACTAATTTCTTCGGTATTCTATAGCGTGTTATTATCTCTTCATAAAACGTTTTCGCCACCGTGGCCGCTTCTCCATCGGGTATAGCGTAGCAATCCATAAACCTTGTTAGGTCATCTTCAAATGTAAGTATGTACTTATTTCCTTGGTTGGTCACAGGAAGTGGACCTACTATATCGAGATACACTTTGTCGAAAGGCCTTTTTGCTGTATCCGGCTTTACCATTGGCATTCGAATTTGCTTACTATGTTTATTTCTCTGACATTTAGGACAAGATTTAATGAATTTGACTACATCTTTCAACATATTCTTCCACCTGTATTGTCGTCGAATGCGATGATATGTCCGTGCAATGCCTTGGTGACCACCCAATGGGCTCATATGAAATGCTTTTAATATCTCGTTGATATCTTTTTCATCCGTAATAATCTGATACTGAGTAGCGTTGTCTCCTGAAATAGATAAATCATCTTGATATTCTGTTCCCGAGCTTAAAACCGAATCTTCTTCGCTTATCATTCCTTTTTGGTTTAGATTTTCAATGTCTTTCGATGTTTTTGGTTTCTTGTTTTGAGATCTGGTGGTGACTAGTATAGAATTTTCTTCCTGAGGTATGCGGCTTAAGGCGTCCGCGTTAGAGTTTTTTCGACCTGGCTTGTACTTGATTTCGTAGTCGTATTCCGAAAGTTTATGGTGAAATCGTATCAGTCTTGAAGTGGCATCTTTTATATTGAATACTCCCAGCAGTGGCTGATGATCAGTATAGACCGAAAATTTTCTTCCAAGAAGGTAACATCGAAAATTTTTTACAGCCCAGACTATGGCTAACAACTCCTTTTCTATAGTTGAGTAGCGTCTCTCTGCATTATTGAGGGTCCGACTAGCGTACGCAATGGGACGATCATGACCTGGGAGTCCTTGAGATAGGACCGCACCCAATGCTTCATTGCTAGCATTTGATGTAACATTAAAAGCTTTTTCAAAGTCAGGATAGGCCAAAAGAGGAGGTGTGGTTAACGCTTTTTTAATTTCTTGGAAGGCTACTTCACTTCTCGGTGACCATAC
This sequence comes from Dioctria linearis, assembly GCA_963930735.1. Lineage (NCBI taxonomy): Eukaryota > Metazoa > Arthropoda > Insecta > Diptera > Asilidae > Dioctria > Dioctria linearis. The sequence continues at coordinate 332,463,879 of OZ005741.1, read as the reverse complement.
GAATTTTTGTTTTCCGCGCAACATTTTTGTCAAAGGCTCTGCGATGTTAGAGAAATTTGCTATAAACTTTCTGTAGTAATTAGCTAAACCTAAAAAGCTTTGTAGTTGTTTAATTGTTCTGGGTGTGGGGAATTCTTGAACACATTTGATTTTGTCTGTATCAGGGGCACAACCTTCTTGTGAACATTTGTGGCCTAAGTATACTACTTCTTTCCTAAAAAAGTGGCATTTATTAGGTTGAAGTCTTAAATTATATTCTCTGAGTCTATCAAATACTTCCTTTAATTTTTTCATATGGTCTTCCAGGTTTTTCCCGTAGACGACTATATCATCTAGGTAAACAAAACACTTCAATCCCTGTAAACCGGTTAGTACATGATTCATTGCGCGTTGGAAAGTCGCTGGAGCCGTTTTTAAACCGAAAGGCATGCGAAGGAATTCATAATGACCATATGACGTGCTAAAAGCAGTTTTTTCACGGTCGGAGGGGTTCATTAATATTTGATGGTAACCGCTCGCTAAATCCAAGGTTGAAAAATAACGGGAATTTCCTAGTTGGTCTAAAATATCGTCTATTCTTGGTAGAGGGAATGCATCTCCGATTGTTTGTTGATTAAGTTTTCGGAAATCTATAACTAGTCTCCAACGTTTTTTTCCATCTGTGCCAGGTTTCTTTGGGACTACTAACAATGGTGAGTTCCATGGGCTGTTGCTTGGAATAATAATGTTATCTTTCATCATTTTGTCTATTTGTTTATTGATTTCGTTTTTATGAATATCAGGTAAACGGTAAGGCCTTTGATTTATTGGTGCTTGGTCGTATTTTACAGGAATAGTATGACATGCGGCAGTGGAGTAAGGTAACGGGTCACCTTCTAAATAAAATAAATCATTATACTCTTCACATAAATTTTTTATCGCTTCCAGCTCTTCGATATTATGTGTTAGATCAGTGTTTATTTCCGTTGATAGTCTATCAAGACGATTTTTTGTAGAAACATTTAACTGGTTTATCTGTGTCTTCTCCAGTTTAAAAGTAGTGAAGTTTTGTAAAGATTCGAACTTCGGTTCGAAATGTGGTAGTGTGATTTCCCTGTCTTGCGTATTTATTACACTTAACCTTATCTTTCCATTTTGTGGCTGTATTACAGTATTGGCTGTGAGAACGCCGGGTAAAACCTCTTGTGAGAAACATAACATTTCACCTTCACAGTTATCTGCTGGTATTTCTAATACCATTTCTGATCGCGGTGGAATCCGTGTCGCAGTGCCATGAGGAAAATCAGTGTTTATGTTTGTTTCTTTAGATTTGCTTGAGGTTAACGAATTGGGAATGTTTGATTGTTTTCCTTTACTATGGTTGGAATAGTGTGTACTACTAATTATTGCATTAGGATCAGGTGATAGTGAGTATTTTGCATTAGGTTTAGGCTTGTGATCTAATGTTTTCGATACTGTTTTATTTAAAAAAGGGATTTTTAGGTCGATTGGGTTGCTATCGTTGTACGGGAAGTGTAAAATGCCTTCAGTCGTGAGAATATTTGCATTTCGCCATAGAAAGTTACGGCCTAATATACCATCGAAAGGAACAGAGCTGTTAGCATTACAGATATTAAACTCACATTTTAGACCTTCCCCTATAAGAAAAATTCCTATGCAAGAACCAAGCGTTGTGTCATTACCACCATATAATCCTGAGAGGTGAAGTATTTTTTGAGAATTTATGGCAGTATTGCTGCTCAAGCTCTCTTTTTTTTAAATACTTACTTCAGCTCCTGTATCGACCAAAAGTTTAACGGTGCCTGTTTTTGAAATATTTAACGGTAGTTCGATTACTGCTTCATTCTTAGTTTTTGCATTATTTTGCAAGGGAATGGTAGTAAAGGTGGGAGTATTAGGAATAAGTTGATTGTTCTTAAATTTAGTGCACCCATCTGTAGAAGGGTTAGCCATAGGGCGCAGTAGGCTAGCCCCCTTTAGTTTCCCGAATGATTGTTGTTTATTTGGTTCTGCTTTTGCTCCCAAGATTTTTTTGCTCGACACTCTGTTATAGTATGATAGAGCCTTTCACACCAATCACATTTTACTGGTATGGGGTTTGCATTTACCTGAGTTTTCCTTTCTTTTGTTACTGAGCAGTTTTGGAAAATATGTCCATAGCTTCGACAAATGGTACAGTATGGATTGCGTCGTCGGGTCCGGCACTCTTGATAAGTGTGGCCGTCTTTCTCACAGAAACTACTTTTCTTGATGTAACTTCTTCTGTTGATATGGGGTGCTGGCGTTTGGGTGATGTGAGCTCCTGGAAAAGCATGTGCGTTTTCTTGCGGAGTAGACACATTTCTCTTAACGTCCACAATTCTTATATCATTGTGTGGTTCTGATCGTGCAGCAATAAGTGTGGAAGGATAAGATGAGCATTGACTTTTTGAAGGTATAAGTGACTCGCGGGAATCGTGACTGAGCGCGGTGTCGCGCAAGAAATCTTTAAGTTGTCTGATTTCTGTTTCACTCAATGTGTTTGGGGAGGTAATAGGAGAAGTCTGCCAGCTAAAAGAAATTTGTCGACTCTGAACTTGTCGATCTTCAGTCTTTTCAATTCTTTGGGCTATTTTGATTAGCTCCTCAAGACGTTTATCCGCATTACCTAGCAAGCTTTGTCTTATTATGGGGCTGAGGATACCTGTCTTAAAAACATAACAAGCTTCCTCCTCAATTTCATCTATTAATGCCTGATTATTCTCGGGATACTTGTTATTAATAGCTCTCTTGCATTCCACCAAAAGCATACTCAGTTTAGTTCCGAACGCATTAACAGTTTCTCCCGGCAATTGCATACACCGTCGTATGTCGCTTATTATGTCATTAATAGACTTTTCTGGGGTGAATGAATTTAATAAAAGTGACTCGAATTCGGTGATTTTTTTTATTTTTAGGTGTTTTACTAAGTCGTAGGCTTCCCCTCTCAACTTAGTTTTCAATAAAGGTATCAGAATGCCCTTCTCCTCATCTGTAGGTAAGGCATCATGTACCTGCTTGCAGCAATCTAAAAATATTTGCAGGTCATTGGCGAGATTATTTCGTCTATCACCGTGAAAAATGGGAACGACGTTATTGACGAGTTTACTTATTCGTTCCAGTGCTATCATTGTACTTTTATCAGAATTTCTTGAACCGGGGTGTGCGAATATTGTGGCTTCTTTGACTATGCCACTTACGGGATTTTTTTCTATGGGATATGAGTTAAAACGACTGCGCTTGTAAACGACACCGCTTCTTAACTTACAATCGCTAAATCTAGTTTGGGATGTTTGTTTTGAAACTTGATCGCACGGATTTGGAATTGAGCTTGTTGTTTCTTGAAAGACTGCAATTTCTGAATCAGGGATTTCAACACTTTCTCTTGTAAGTTCAGGGGAACTCAAATTATCTAAGGAAAGTGAATTTATTCGTTCACAAAGATGCTCGTATTCTTTAGTGCGAGTAGTATGCTCTAGTGGCAATTGAGGGAGACTTGATCGTCGAGTGCGGCTACCAGGAGTTCGGGCTAGATCTGGGAAAAAATAAGCAAAAGACATTTATATGTATTCTACAGAACCGTGGTTATCTTGTTTTTTCATATTATGAAATGTGAAAAAGCGTAAGTAGAATTTTTATTAACTGATCTTTTTTTTTTTTTTTTTTTTTTTTTTTTTTTTTTTTTTACACGATAATTATTGTCTTCTCATATTACAAATTAAGTATGTTGAGATTTGATTTTATTCACGCCACTACGTACATATATAGCTAATTTGCTTTTTTTTTATACACCTTGTTCTGCGTTGTCAATTAAGTACCTACTTATATACTTACAGACGATGGTTTGATGTCTTGTTTATCCACTTTTTTCCACTTTCACTGTGCTGTTGTTTTTTTTTTTTTTTTTTTTTATATTTATATATATATAAGTTGCACTGTATTGTTCTATTTTGTTGTTTTTTCTTTTTCTTTTTGTTTTATTTATTTATTTTTTTTTTTTTTTAAGTTCACTTGGTAAATACACATATACACATTTATAAAATATTAATTTTTTCACTTTCCCATCCTACCGGCTGCGCCAATTTGTAGAGGTAGGTATCATGGTTTTAGGATGGGAATGGTTTAATATAAACAACCGAAAAGTTTTTATTTTTAAATACGTATATTTGTCGAAACTTAACTTTTAACTTATTACATTCCCGTGTTATGCCCAACGTCCGTCTTTAATCGCCCGTATTCAAACGCTCTCAGTCCATTACTTGCCTTCAGTTCTTTCCAAAACCTTTCTTCATGCTTTCGAACTGACCTACTTTCATTTGTTTCTTCATACTGTAGGATCAGCGAAATTAGCATGTTTTTAGAAATTTAAAGTTGATCAGCTATTGCGAAAGCAAATAATCGATACCTTATAGGTCGATACCCTAAAGAATTCAATTGCCTCGCAATTTCTTTTCTGGGTTACATATTTTGCAATAACTGATCAGCACTTAACAATAACCACTTTTACATTACATTGTTAAGGCGAAACATCGGAATAAAAACTCTGCGAGAATGAAGCTCGACCAACTTCAGGAAAAAGAAGGAAGGAGATGAGGTGAGTTGACAAATCGATTTTGACCGAACAAGGTGCGCGGAAGATTTTTGGGAAAGAAAAGCTGTTATAAATTTTAAAAGAACCAATTCAGAAAATACGTTAAAAGTATCAGGAGGAAGAAAAGTTATCGACAGCCGTGGCAACGCTTATCGCCGTGGGAAAAATCATAAAAATTTATCATGTTAGCAAGTGGAGATAACCTGCCTCCAGGCCCCGCGTGCGGAAGTTGCTGAACAACAGCCACATTTTTCCCAAGGAGTTAAATCGCAAAATATCGCTGCGAAACCAAGTAATCTGTAAACTTAATTTCCTTATAACTAAATATATAAATAAATAAATTATCAACTAACCTATAAATAATTAAAGAAATAACTCATTTCTCAACAATTACTAACCTCAAATTATAAATTAGCTACACACATATGGAAGCAGGTCGGCCGTAGGGTTTAAATTAATGTAAGCGATGGGTTGTTCATGTAAAAAAGAAAATTATAATATAGCTGTGCAGAAAAAAAGTCAAACTCAGTTCTTTTTATTTCTCACATTGATAATTCATTGAAGACAATTTTTCAGTAAATGAATGGGAAGGCGACCCTAGATGGCTGAACCCATTACAATTTTAACAAACTCATTACGAATTACTCTAATTTGACAAATATTAAGCTTAATATCTAATGGTGGGTGGTGCGAGTCAACTTTTGATAGCGGACAAAAAGAAGTAGAGATTGAAATGGTATCAAAGGACAAGTTCGACCACACTAAGTCCAACAATATATTGTTTGGGTTGAATTGACTATTAAATTGCTTTAGGTTGCACATAACCATGTTATTTAAAAGAGACAGAGCTGGTGTACTATAAACATTGGAGGGCTGCATGCAATTATCAGTATAATTAAAATTCCAATCTAAATATGAAAAGTTAAAATCGCCAAGTATGAGAAGTTTAGATCGTTCCGGTAGATTAAGAAACTTATCACTAATATTACAAAGTATAGAATCATAGATTTTGTATAAACAACATATGTACAGAGTAAAATTATTCTCGTTAATAGCCACTGAAAGATCGTCATAGACAGTTTCCAGAGAAGGTACGCAATAGGAGTTGTAGTAACTTATAATGGCGATAAGACAACCACCTTTTGATCCTGATAAAGGATGATTTCTATCTTTTCTATATACGCCGAACCTTTCATCAAATAACTCGTTGTTGTAAATACCCTCCCGCAGAAAAGTTTCAGTAACGCATATAACGTCGAATTCATTGGAAAGAACATTAACTCGTAAATTCTCAGTTTTAGCACGTAACCCGCTGACATTTTGGTAATAAACGTCAAAATTCATATTGATTCAAGTATATAATAATTAAGATAAGTGAGATTTTTTCAAAATTAGGTCGAGACATTCCACTGACTTTATAGTAAAAGGTGTGGAATTTTCATCCTTTTTAAGGTAGATTTTGGAATTTTTCACCCAAACATACTTGAAGCTATGTTTGATTTTGAACTGTTTAGCCTCATATAGTAAAGATGCCTAGTATCTTAGCAATCTCACGCTGTTTTAATTTTCTGTCTCCTTCAGCATGTCATAGATTTTTTCTACAACCTGTACAGTTGCAACCGTTTGTGCTCATATGGCTCACTCCTTTGCCTTTCAAAACGGGATGTTTAATCAGTACACGAAATTCTGTTTCATTGGTTTTTCATAAATCATAATACTAGATCGACTCAGATGATCACCAACAACAGACTAATGAAAGATTTGGTAAATGTCCTGAATCGAGCTTTGACTGATGATCGTATAATTCTAAAGATTAAATGTAAGGATTACAAATATTTAAGCTTTAATCGATAATTACGATAATGTTCTAAGAACTATTAATAATTTCTATTCGGAATTTCTAAATTGGATGTCCTTTTCACCACTAACTCAGTGGATTAGAAATAAACAAACGACAAAATTAATGGAATATATTAAGAATTTTATCTGACTCTCTCGTAGAAAATTGGGCTTTATATTGTAGAGCTTAGTAATGATACACTACGTAGGATGACTAGATACTTAATAATTGCGGACTTTGTTTGGATCCAGAAGAGTTTCCCTTTTCTCCATAAGGTATAAATGCAATAGCTCAAAAGAGTGGATGGAAGACCTCTGGCTTTATTTTAAATAGCTTCACTTTACTGGAAGTCTCCATTTTTTGTAGCGGATAGGAACACATTACTGGCTGGCATTTTTAAATTTCATATTTATTTCATCGTTAATGGTTAATGTCAGCTGAAAGCAAAATATTGAGGCCGAATATAACATAATATAACGTTATTAGAGGCAATAGTATACAAGATTACAATCTTTTAGTATATAAAAATAATTGGACTAAAACGTGGAGGAAGTATTTAAAAGAATATCAAATACTATAACAATTCAGAAGTAACTTATGATAATAAATTTATTATTAAAATGACAAATTAAAATGAGAGGAACAAAAACAAGTTATAATGAACTACAATAATAGATCTGATACTAGAATAAGATACTAATAAATGTCATAGAAAAAAAAAACAAAAAAAGCTACAATAATTCACGATAGTACTCTTCTGTGTGAGAAGTGATCCTGACAAGACAATCAAGTAAAATTACGGGCATCTAATTCAGAAATGTGCATCAACGAGGCTTTTAGAGGAATTGACAGTACGTGCATGCTGGGTACCAGATGGGAGAGCATTCCAAGAGCGCGCAGTCTGGACAAGATAAGAGTCCTCCATGACAAGCCTAGTGAAACGAGGAAAAATATTGTTCCTGTTTCTATGTGAATTAGTGAAATTAATCATTTCTCTAAGGTAATATGGTTCATTATTTTTTTGCAGGTTAAAAAAGAACACTAACGCTCTTTTCTTGAGATTAGTCGTAAGCGGGCACCCCACCAGCTGATCGCGGTAAGGCGTGACATGATCATATCTGCGCAGTCCGTAGATGAAACGTAAGCAATCGTTGAACGCGATTTTACGGGTACAAACACTATCAAGTCGAGGGAAAATTAAACTTCCGCATGTGAAGTACGGCAGGATTAGTGTCTTAACCAAATTTAAACGAGTTGCTTGTGGCAAAATACTGGCTGAGGGCCAGAGCCTTCGAAGTCCGGAGTAAATTTTACTAATTTTTGATTTTGTATTGTCACAGCAGTTCATATTTTGGTTCAACACAATTCCCAAATTTTTCACTTTACCAGTCCGAGATAATATTTTACCGTCCAGAATTACGGGTGGGATATCAGACGAAAGGAGTGGACTGTTGTGAAAAATTATATATTGAGAATTAGAGGGATTCCATCTCAATGCGTTAATCCTAGACCATTGCATTGATTCTACTCAAATCGTCATTAATACGTGCGATGCCATCTTCAAACAGGCTAATAGGTCTGTTTAGATAAAGTTGCACATCATCTGCGTATAAGTGAATCTTGACATCACGTCCAACTAGAGTAAGGTCATTAATAAATAAACTAAATAGCAACGGCCCCAAGATTGAACCTTGAGGTACACCAGTCGGGAGAGGAAGTGAATCCAACAACCTATCATCCACCTTCACCCATTGATGGCGTTCTGACAAGAAACTCCCGATCAGAGCAGAAGCGGAAGCAGTAAATCCAAGAAAATTAGTTAGGTTATGCTGTAACAAGCTGTGATTTACACTATCGATAGCCTTTGAGAAATCAAACAGAACTAAAATGGTAGCGTTATCCTGGTCTAAGGCTGCTCTTTTATCATTAGTCACTTTATGTAAGTATAGCAGTCTCGCAGCTGCGAGAACGCCGGAAAGAAGACTGCCAACATGACAAGAGCTTGTTACTTTCCAAGTGACCAATAATCTGGAAGCTAATTAGCTTTTTCAAAACTTTAGACATGAAACTTAATATACTGATTGGCTTAAAATCACCAGGAGATTCCGGAGAAGGGTTTTTGGCAATTGGCAATACCGAAGCCGTTTTCCAAGACTTAAGAAAACAAGAGCTCAGGATATGAAGAATGTATGTATCGATCATTGGAAGTAGAATCTTAATAAAACGCGGAGACAGACAATCATGTCCAACAGCATAAGATTTAATAGCATAAATGGAAGTAAATAATTCACTTCGATCTACACCGCGAAAAGAAAAATATGGGGTAATGCAACTGGTGTCACTTACAGTAGAATCAATATAACTCGAGTTAGAAGTTCTAGCATGCTCATCGTTGAATTGAGTAGTAAAAAATCTATTTAGATTATTGGGATCCTGCTCGCAGTAAGTTTTATCTTTCCCGTAAACTCCTGCTTTTCTTAGGTTCTGCCACAAAATTCTTGGTTGCAAGTCAGTATGAAATTTGGTGTTAAAGTATCGACGTTTAGCTATGCGGACAGCCATAGTGGCCTAATTTCGTGCTGCACGGTACATGTTTAAAGCTTCACCCGTTTTAAGCCGCCTGTAGCGCTGGTACAAGAACTCCATCTCATCAATAAGAGCTTGAACACTCCGCGAAAACCAAGGGCAGCGATTCTCACGTAAAAATTTAGTTTTAGTTGGCACATATTTATTCAATAAATAGCTACACAAGGAGGAGAATATGTCGACTTGGCAATCGATTGACGAAGAATAGTAGATAGAATCCCATGGTAAACCAGAACACACATCAAACAAAGCTGCCGTGTCGATATTATTGAAGTCACGATAAGAGTAAGTCCTAGGAGATGGGTTAAAAGGGAAGATTTAAGGAAAGAAAAAGTATGTATGTCATGGTCCAGGTTACTAAAAGGGCACATTTGGTCTTGGAAGTTAACTATACTTATGTCTGCAGCGAGGAGCAAGTCAAGCTGAGAAGGATTCGATGTATTACATTCAGATTCAGTGTATCAAGAAGATGAATGAATTGGTTCACAGGGTAAAAATCGCGTAATATATCAACATTGAAATCACCTGCGACTATCACATTTGAGAAACGCTGTGTAAAATATGATACTGTGCCCCGAACTCTTGAGCCACTCCGCAGTTAAATCTGCTTGGAGGACAGTACACGGAAGATGATAGGATGCGTTTATTACCACAACAATCAACTTCCACCCCAACGAACTGAATTACATCAGCCACCGATGAGAAAACCTGTCTTGAGTTGAGGCTATCCTTGACGTAAATCGCCACTCCGCCGCCCAAACGATTCCTACGATCATTCCGAAACACGTTATAACCCGGTATTGAGATGTGCGAGGATGAAATGACTTCGCTCAACCATGTTTCGCTAACCAAAACTACGTGTACGTCAGTCTCAGGGAAAATGTAAGGAAAATTATCAATTTTATTGCGCCATCTACGACCGTTTAATGAACACACATTTAAACCCTGAAAGCGACCACTCATAATATTAAATAAGACCCTTACCCTGTTCAAAACTGTGTAATTATCCTGGAACAATGTTAATAATAATATTAATTGCACTGTCATAGCTCGCGATACACCAGTGGAAGAAAACAACTGTCGAATCACTCTCACATCTGAGTATAACACCACAAACCACACGCAGTTGTACAAATATCATCGCAGTTCGTGAAAGAAACTTAAACATGTTAAGAAAACTTGAAAAAATAAATAAATAAATAAATTATTGAAAATAAATAAATTATAAATAAATATATATATCTAACTAATAAAGTTCAATCTAATCTAATTAAAAGAAAAACTATGATTAGTAACATAATTATAAGAGAAAAGAATGCGTGAGAATTAATTTAATCATAACAAAGCTCCATCAGGGTCAGCATTGACGGTATTAGAAACCCGTGAGGCATCAATTGAATCAGCTGTCTCGAATTTATGTAATTCATCAAGCGTATCAACAGTGACCGGTATACTGTCCTTAGTTTTTTTTAATGGAAACAAGACCACGGCGAGTAGTCACTGAAAATATCAGATTCATTTTACGTAAGCGAAGAGCTGCCTGAAAAATTTGGCGATTTTTTGCAGACAAGCTTTCATACGCATAGATTTTTAGGTCTGATTTGAACCTTGGATCGATTTGCGATAATGTTACACCTTTTTTTGCATAAAACTTCCGAAGAAAAGCACTCTGTTCAGCTGCACATGAAAACTTTAAAATGAGGGGACTGGCTCTTGCACTAGAGGGTCCATTTATATTCTGCTTTTTCTTGAAATTGGCACGAAATACAAATTTTGCCCTCTTCAGTTTCTTATTTTTCTCAATAATTTATCGCAGTAATAGGAAACCGTTCTAATATTTTGTTGATGAAATTTATATAATACAATATAGTATATGAACGATTTTAAGAAAGAAAAAAAGATAAGGATCATTCGTTATAACTATAACAAAAGGTTCATTGATCTCACTGACAGTACTAGTAAATCCAGACATTAAGAGAAAAAAATAAAGGTGTAAAAATGCGCTAGTTTTTCCATCAATTTCTTATGGGTTTTTCGTAACAAGGGTTAAAATAAAATAATTGCTTCACTTATTTAACAATAATATTATTACTAATACTTACTAACTCCACCCCTGTCTTTTATGACTGCAGAGATTCTGCTTTCCATCGATTCATATAAATTAGTGATGGTATTCTGCTTTATATCTTCGTACCAAACTGTTTCTATAGCTTTCTTGAGCCCTGTAATTGTTTTGCGCTTTTTTTCCCGGATTTTTGAGCCATAATAGCCCAGAGAATTTCAATCGGATTTAGGTGTGGACTATTTCCGGGCCACGGCAAGGATTCTATACCCATAATTTCTTTAAAATCTTTAATCTGTACATACAGAACATGATATTCTTAATTTTTGTTAAACAACAACTTTATAAAAGTGGCTGGTACTTACCGAACGAGCTCGATGGCAAGGGGTAGAGTCATCCTGAAATATTACATTTGCATCATTCTCGCTTAGTCTTTCGTTAGTAGGCACTAAACCGTCATTTAAAATATCTTTGTATTTAGCAGCATTTATATGAACTTCTGTCATCAAAATTTCACCGACTCCGTAGGCTGTTATATATCCCCACACCATAACATAATAAATTTTTGATTCTTGTCCATTCACTTGATCCCCAATCCTTTCGTTTTCGAGCCCACTGAAGTCGCTGTGCTCTCATTTTACTGGTTAAGAGAGGCTTTCCTCACAAAAAGCTATAATTTTAGCTTTTTCTACCACAGTTAATTTCATTTTAACTTTCTCCAATGACGCTAACTTCACAATTAACGTTGCGTATTCCACTATGTAGCTAACAAAAATGTACCGATCATCGAGAACTACTGCAAGACACTTCAGTCATTCTTACAATAGTGGAAATTTAGTTAGAAAATAATTGTAACAGAAATTAGTAGGAAAAAATATGATTTACAGCAAGTGCGCAATATTTTTTGTCGGTGGGTGTATATATACAAAAAAAAAAAACAAATAAACAAACAAACAACACTAACTTATAAAAACACAGAACAATAATTAAGAGACAAAACAAAACTATATAAGAAATTATAAAATAAAAATATGAAACGAAACATGTCGAGGGCATGCAGCTATAAACAAACAAACAAAATTCAACAACTATTCTGTTAAATTTTGTGGTATACATTCGCTAAAAAAACAAAGGCCTACTATTGTTCTTAACGGATGTACTAAAATACCACTCAAGTTACAAAAAAATAGAATAGAATTTAAACGGAGATAAAGGTCAAAATGGCCATCATCTTTTTCAGTCGTTCGATAGTGCAGACGTAGAGTGTGAAGTTAACAGTAAAAGAAGTAAAAGTACAAAAAACAAAAGAGTGAAGCGAAGAGTGATGTTCTTACTAATAGAAGACTGCCAGTCTTTTCGCGTTATTGGATCCAACTTTTGAACGGTGGTAAAGACGAATCAATCATCCCATTGATCGACTGGATATTAAAGTACCGCTATAGCTTTGATAGCTGCAATAGTCCAATCGTGTAGCTTTTCCAATTCTTCACCGCTACTTTCTTCATAGTAAGTAATGAGGTAAGTAATTGGAGGTTTGTGTTACCACGCAGCCATCGCAAAAAATCTTCCAAGCGGGAGTATAAATGGTGTCAGAGGTAGGTGTATTCAATAGAAGCTGCTCAGCGGGATAAAATTTCGTTGACGCACTGACTCTCGTTTTAGTATATACTAAGCCTTGAAATAGGTCACAAAATGGCGACCATTTTCGTAAATCACCTCCGAAACAAGGAATTTTTTTTTTTTTTTTTGCAGAAAACTGCAGGAGTTATGATGTGATTGGGAACAGTTATGTAAGGTCTGATTGTTTAATGTTGAATTATAATTATTAAGAGGTTCATACACTCTCAAAATATCGGTTAAGGAATCGGGAACTTCAGTATATTCTACCTTCATAGTAGTGTAAAACTCCATTTCAAAGCATTTGCGGTCCAGCTCATCACCAGTACATTTTTGAAGGAGTTGTTGTTTTAATGATTGGAATTTATCTCAATATTTGTTGAGGAGAGATACTCGTGCTTATCACCAGCGGTGAGCTGTGAGATGTAAAATACCGCTAGCCAAGGCATCGCTACGAAAGTGCCCACATTGAAGAGCGTTGAACTGTGCCGCCGAGCGGTGTTTTCACAGCTCAGCTCAGCTCAAATAAGCGGTGCGCGGTGGCTGAGCGCGCTGCCTATTAGTTGTGTTTATATAAAGTCTTTCTTCTGAGCTTATTGGCTTTTTTTCTGCACGCGATTTAAAAGTTTTGTTAAAATATAATCGAAAGTTTTAATCGACATACGTAGAAATTCAAAAAATTGTTCAGGATTTCTGCGAAGAGCTTGATATACATAATATGTTAAATTCACTTGACGCCAGTCGGTTTTTATTTATTTTACAAATTGCCAGTCTTTTCCGTTTTCTTGCTAAAATTAATCTCTTTAAACGTAAATTATCGAGTAATAATATTTTTCTCAAAGGCTAAATGTACGATGAAACTAAAATCTAAAGCGGATCTGAAAACTTTGCCGCTTATCGCGTACTGCTCAACGTTCACAGCTTATCGTTCACCGCTCGCCTAAGTCTGCTTGCCCTTGCCCACACGACTTTCGTTATCTAAGAAATGGCTGATGTAGATACTTCATAAGCGTTTTTTGCTCTTTAACAAGCTTCTCCATATTAGTAATAAGTACCGGTAGATAAATGGAACGGACTTACTTGTGGGACGAGAAAGCAGCCCTTCTGAAAGAGGCACAATTTAAGCGCTCACCAGGCATCATTTGGGTGCTTCTCAGAAGAATATTCACTGCTAGAAAAATAAGCAAAGGCGTAAGTAAGTAACTCAAGAGTTTATATAGCCATCACTTGGAAGCAAGCTCTATAGAACATTATTTGATGAGCTCCAGCAGAAGTGCAGCATGGACTGATTTTATACAAATTTCCACGAATATGATCTAATCTAATAATTTCTCATTTCTAATGTGAAATTCAGAGTGATTAGAAGTGTAATATGAAGTTTCGATCTCATTATTATATTTTTTGGATCAAATTTCCTGGTTCTCTACTCATAAAATATATATAAATAAGTGGCGTTCTAAGTAGTCCACGGAAGCGCTTCTTCGGCAGCAGGCACATCTGCTTTTCTCCATTCCAGCTTCTTGTATCATTTCCATACTCGAAGTAGCAAATGCCACACTACTGTTTTCAGAAAGCAGTTTTGAAGGCCTCTTATAAGATTAAGGAATAAGCACTATGATCATTCAAAAAGCTCATTTAAGCTTTTTGACAACTTCAAAAAACCTCTTCAATCATCATTTAGAATACCTCCTGGAGCACTCTTCTTAAAAACAGCAGTGAAGCGCTTATCTCTGCGGACATGCCTATGTATAAAGCAATGATCTCGGATAGAGAAGAGAAGCGCTGCGAGTTTCTAAGGAAGCGCTTCAGGAAGTTTCTTAGAGCGCTCTTTTTCCAATGGGTTCTGATTGATTTTGCTGATCGCCTTAGGTTTCATTTACTATCGCAATCCACATTATGGTACCGAAATTTTAATGAAACAACTTTCACAAGTTGTAACTAACTCAAGTTAGATAAAATTTGCACTTCAAAGAATTCCGATTGATAAAGCTGATTAAAACAGAGAGAGCCACGATAAGTCGCCATAGGTACTTGAAAATTCATATAATGCACTTCTATTAATTGTTATGATATTTTGCATTTATTTTAATTGTTGAGCTGGATATTACAGCACAATGTACTTCATCGTTAAAGCACGATATGTATGTTTAAGCACAAAACTCTTGTTCCCAATTGAGAGTATTTATGCACAATGTTCCCGCTATGTGTAGAATTAATGTCTTTTTTCTTACGAGTAGAGTGATGTTTCGATCCGGGTTTCAGCACCAAAATATGTTTTCTGCTAATCGGATATGTCCCCGCAAATATACAATTTTCAAATAGGAAAGCACTTTAATTAAAAACACTCTAAATATATTGAAGATGTAATTTTTATTCCAAGACGGTTTGATTAGAACTGAAGCTGCACAGTACCAAGTAAATTACTCAGCTGAAAATAGAAAATTGGATAACTATTACTCTTTTGTTATAAAAAAAATTATTATGTAATTTATACTTATATTTATGTTACTATGGCTCCCAGAGTGAACTTCTGCCTCAAAGAATCAATTAATTTTAAGACAACACAAATTATTAAAAAGGCGAAGATTAAAAAAGGACCAGACCTATTCAAAAAGAGAGGGTAATATAATAGATAAATTTTAGTCTGTGACGCAAACCCAATAGTAGTTTTCCACTCACATAGGACATCATCAGTCAATGATTAATGGGATATGATGAGAGGAAAAAGTGGAATTGAATAATCATGTGGTTGAAAAAACTGTAAAAAGAAATAGTTAGTTATTTATATGGGTAGTCAATAGCGATTTAAATTCGAACCCTAATATGGTAAATTTTGTCTGGGCTACAGCCCGGCAACACATTTCCGAAATTTCGTTTGATCGCTGTTTACCAGCGTGGTTAGATTTCTATCCACATGCGTTTCGTATAGAATGAATATTTGTTTTTATGGAAAAGGTGAATAAAACGATGCAGTTTATACAGGGTGTTTTCGTCTAGGTGGTCAATAGAGCAGGAGGTGACAGTACTCACCTACGCAAAACAAAAAATTGTATAGCAGCGAGGGGCGGTCATATCAAAAAAGGTAGTTTTTCACATAACACCCTGTATCTTAAAAAGTCCAGGGCTTACGGTCATAGTTAAGCTCTTTGTATGCAGAACTTCATGGCCTTTCCAACGACTACTCAAGCAGCCACGTATCCCTCTCCCAAACGGAGTTATTGTTGTCTGAACTAAAAATTTCGGATTTTCTCACCTTTTTTTTTTCTTTGACTTCTATTTTTTTCGCAAAAAGGTAGTTAAGATAACTATTTTTTATAAAAACTACAAACTGTGGGCTCTCCTCTTTAATTTGATCTATTACACCCTTTGTGCTATCTGTAGCCGTTAAAGAGTTATTAGCTCGTAACTTCTTCTCAAAGCTATTCTCAAAGATAATTTGTTCCCAGTGATTGAAAATTGTATTTTTTTAAAAAAATCGCCTAATTTGGAATAGGTTATGAGCTAATAACTTTTTAACGGTTACAGTTAGCACAAACGGTCTAATTAGTCAAATTAAAGAAGAGAATTCAGAGTTTAGAGTTTTTATAAAAAACAGTTATATTAACGACGGTTTTGCAAAAAAAATAGATTTCAAATTACCAAAAATTGTAAGAAGATCCCAAATTTTTAATTTAGACCACCAAAAGTCCGAAGAGGAGAGAAGTATGTGGCTGACTGAGCAATCGTTGGAAAGATCATGAAGTTTTACATACAATGAGCTCTTGAGAGCGACCGTACACCCTGTACTTTTAGTATACAGGGTGTTTTCTGAAAAACCAGCATAATTTCTTAATCACCCTGTAAATCCCCCTGCCATACAATAACAATACTATCACCTACTGCTCTATTGACCACTTAGACGGAAACACCCTGTATTTTATTTAAATGAGTATTAATGAATAAAATTATTTAATCCAAACTTTTTGGAAATGTAATCTATGCAAAGTAATCGAATTTGTTCGGATTGCACAGACTGCTTTCTTAGAAAGATATCGGAATTCCTGTCCATGCTAATTTTTTCCGCACTGCAAATGTGCCATCGTCCCCTTCCTTTGAGCAGTGGTGGAACAATTTTAAGGGATTTTGGTGATTGAGCTGGAGCTACAGATCAAATCGATCCAACTTCTTCCAGAGAAGAGGTGAAAGGAGAGCAGGGCTTCCCATATGGACGTCCGCATAATCACTCGAAATAAATAATAAGGAGGATCCCAGTTTCGGATTTCCACGTTGAGTTATTAAGCCAAGATCTGAAGAGATATTCCCCATTCTGGTAACGGTTATGCAAGTGACACAAGAAAAACTTGAAAGACGCTAGAAAATTTCTTATGAAAATTTCTCTGGAAGAATTCTGTATTTTATATTTTTATCGAAAGCCTTAGAGAACTCCAGGAGAACGAGTATGGTCGGATATAGATAGGAAATCTTAAGCTAAGCAATTGTACACCTGAGTTTGGGATAGAAAATTAAATGAAAAGAAGATAGGAGATTATTTCCTGAAATAGTTTTGGAGATATCTTATTGCATTTTTCTCTCAAATACTTCTGAGATACAACATACAGCCCGCTGTACCAGATCGTTTAGTTATTAGCATGACATAACGTAATATAACTGAAACTAAAATTCTAATAAACTTAGAATGCAAATAATCAAAATCAAGAACATCAACTAGATTTAATTGATGTATCTTAGATAGCTATAGCTGCCTCGTTTACGGAAGCTATCAGAAAGGGGCTAAATTAGGAGTAGTACATAGAAATTTATTGGTATTGGGGTAATTTGAGGTAGCAGAAATAAAAGGTCGGAACTAACATTATTGCTCCATTATTGGTAGTCTCAGTGCAGAACAGTTGTTGGAACAATGAACATGAAGTGGTATCCAAACTACCTGATACATTATCAAAAACAATTGATAAAAACAAAAACGAGCTATCAAGGTCAGGGAAATTTCAATTTGGGGTTTCCTCTTTACCAATTTAACCTGAGCAAAATTTTGTAACTTGTCCATTTCAATTGGTTATTTTATTGATTTTGTACAAAGTCAGATAAGTTTCATCGCGCAAATTTCCTTCTGATGATCTTGAATTTTTATATATAAGAACATTTAGTAATTCAGCTTACATCAAAACAAGGATAACAAGGATAATTTCCAAGTAAGAGGAAACCTCCCACAGTTTCCACAGCCGCAACACTATTGAGTGAAAATTTCATCTTATTAAAATTCCCCTTAAAATGTATAAATGCTGTGCAGATCGCAATCAGTTCACGTTGCCATTAGAATTGTCTCAAGATGTCGCAAGCTTTCTTACTAGAGTGGGTATTTCTATGTTATTTCGCATTAATAATAATGAGTCGATATACAGCTGGTCAATAGTCGTTTCCATCTCTAAAGGCTTTGTTGAGATCAGCCCTGCCTTTATGCTCGTATATGATACTTGTATATGGTAGTTGGCTACACGAAATTTACTTATAAATCCACTCAACCGTGGTCTAATATCGCTGCAGTTCGAGGATTAAGATAATATCAATAGTAGTTTTTTCTTTCCCTATAGAACGTAATCGTAGCCCATAGCTAATAAACATGCATATCATTACATTTCCAGGACAAGGTGCATACGATTGCAAATGGCATCGACGACGAGATTTTATGTGGTTTGCTGCGTGCTTGCTTTCTGTTGGGAAATCAGTGGAGCGATTCAATCGCCGCAAGTGCCCGTTAAGCAGTGGAATCTTCTTTCGTACAATTTCGAATACGACACAACTCCAACACCAATCACCACTGACAGAAACTATTTCATACCTGAGAACGTGGTTGCAACCGGCTTAGCTGTTACTCATGATCGAGTATTTGTATCCACTCCACGGCTTTTCTCTGGGGTTCCAGCGACGTTAAGCGTGGTTCCACTGGCTGAATTTGGTGACTCTCCTATTCTACAGGTAACACTTAAGCTCTACTCAAATTAAGATAATTGTAATAATTGACACTGTCAATTACCCATAATGACTTTTCACATTTCAGGCTTATCCGGATTGGTCTTTTCACACAGCTGGCAAGGGAAGTTACAACTGCAGCGATCTTGGACTTGTATCGGTATACCGGATCCGGATCGATTCATGTAATCGACTTTGGGTACTCGATGCCGGAATCTCTAGATCTTTGGAAGATTATGAGGTTACATGCCCACCGAAAATTTTAGTTTTTGATCTCAGCACAAATCAACTTGTTCGAAGGTACATTGAAAACTGCGATTATTTTATGAGGTACAGTAATGAGTGGACTTAATTTCAGGATTGATTTCCCCCGTCAAGTGTGGCGTGGTGTATCTCTCTTTACAAACTTTATAATAGATGAAACAACATCGCTGCCTGAAAACAGCTGCGACGATGTTTTCGTTTATATTTCTGATACTATGGATCCAGGTAAGCATATACCTACCTATACCATAATATGAATTCCGTCAAGAAAATTTTCAATGTTCAAGCGCCCCGAATGACGTAAGAGTTTTCGTTTAACTATTAAACCAGTTCAATTACATACTCAAGTCTGATTGTAGCTACGTAGTAACCAGTAGTAATCCAGTTTTGATACATAAATCGGATTTTTATGTAAATACTTGCTGGGCACATAAAACAAAACGACTACTATTAATTGTTACAGTTATTGAAAAGCTATGTAATTAAGATTATTCAGGATAAAGATCAATATTAACCGCTTTATATGTAGGTCCACTGACAACCATGTGTTATTGATTAAAATACCATAAATGCCTGTGTCACAAGCGAATAATAACTTTGCTAAAAGGAACTTTATACTTACGCAATACATTAAAAGCTACAACAATTACAGAAAAAATCAAATGACTTGAATGCCCCTGCAGGATCTCATATATGAAAATAATTTAGGTGTTCTTTCAAGTGTGTCCAGAGAAATTAATTTAAGTGTGTCAAGATAAGATGGCAGAATAATGGGAAAATACCAGATACCAAATATGCGCTCCCGCCCTTGGAGTAGTAAAAGTGTAGAGGACAATTTTTAGGAGAGAAAGTCATAACTGTACATTTATTACATTTAAAGGAAGACAGTTATGTAGCACCTGGTATGAAGATGGCTAAGTCAGTATTTAAAAGATTATAGTCATTAAAACTACTGCCAGTATGAAACAGCTTAGCATCATCAACATAGCAGAAAATTTTACATTTATTAAAGAGGTTATATTAAAAAATCATTGATATACAAAATAAAAATAATTGTGCCAAAGACACTTCCCTGGTGTGCACCAAAAGGATTAATTATCGCCGATGACAAAAGATCAAGAAACGCGACACGCTGACTCCAATTGGGTAGATACGACGACATCTAATTTATAACGAGGGTAAACAACCTAAGAACGCAGAGCTTGTATCAAGAATATGAGGATCAATTCGATTTAAATCCTTACTAAAGTTATTTTACCCTTAGTAAAACCATGCTGCAAAGAACTTAAAAATGACTGAGACTGACAATACCAAAAATTCAAAATCCTTACCCATTAAGCAATTCGAATGGAATTCTGGTCATTTTTGACGAATTTACCTGGAAATCTCTACTATTTGCGCACGGATTTCTATAGCCGTAGGGAGCTGCGTCGAGACTCCAAGTCTTTGATTGTATTGGTAGTTGCAACTGAACGTGGAAATCTAACAGATTTCCATGTTTTATCCTTATTATTTTCGCAGAGAATTCTAAGACTTTTCGATGGCATTTCTATATGGAATTCCTAGGTATTTCAATGCTTTTCCTGCAATAAAAATGCCAAATTGAATTGTGGTACAGAGTCAATATTTAAGAGCGCGTTTCTACTTAGACGCTCGAACAAATTATTAATTTAGGAGGGAAATGGTACCAGAGTATAGGAAAAACTTCAATAAAATGCTTATATGCTGAAAATAATAGCGTAAAACCTTAATTAAAATGTACATACGACCTACTCCGGTAAACTGTAATAACCTTATTATTTTGATTGTTAATGACATCTTTAAACTGAAAATGGCGTCCTGAAAAGCCTGTAAAAACAGCTGTGTGTGTGAGAATGCCGTCATTTTTTTCCACTTGAATTCTGTAAAAGTTCACATCTGGAATTTTTGCTTTTTGGGTAGCTATACACGGCAAGTTGGCATCAGGTCTATAGTTAGATATGTAATTTTTGCACTCTTGTTTATGAAGAGGGATATTGTAGATAAAGTCGCTAGTTATATCTTCAAAAACTGGGTAGATTCAACAAGGATCACAATTTACGGCGCAGTTAATAGAAAACTCTGAAAAAGGTTATAATTAAGATAGCGAAAGTTTTAGTTATAGGCCCCTAGACGAAAGTCGATAATAAAAACCTCCTTTCTGTTCTAAAAATTCGATCGTGAATATAGTTGCTCGCAATTCGTCAGAGTGCAGAAATGCTGTTAACTAAGAAATTTTATGTATATTAAAAACATAAAGACTCTTTTATTTTTCCCGGTTGGGAATCGAACCCATACTTGTTATAATCGATCAAAGATGGAGATTAAGAAATTATATTTTTAAGCATTCTAAATCACATCATAAATACAACAGGGGAAAAACAACCGCCTCTTTTTTCTCTTGTATTTATGAATTGATTTAGAATCGTTAAAAATAAAAGTTCTTAAAATTCTTTTATTCTTCATATAAGACTGGCCTAAAAGAATTTATAGAAACTATAAACTTTACGAACGGGCTACCCTACTTAGTCCACTTTTTGAACTCCCACCTGAAATTCTAATGTAATTACTGTACTCAAAATTCTGTGTCTGTTTATCAGTGCGTTCAAAACCAGTATAGCAAAATATATGTGCAACACCAGAATTCTTGAATGACAACTCTAGCAGAGTTAATACTTTTCAAAACATTATTTACCATTATTACGAAAACGCCGTTTACAAAATTTCAGCTCTTTTAATCCACACATTCTCGAGCACTGTTGAAATGGCCAATGAGATACGTAATTTTTATATAACAACCCTACGAAGAGCATATCCCATTTTGCCCATTTTCAAACTTGGATCTACAGTTTTCCAAAAAAAAAAAAATTTAGAGTCACTGCTACAAATGAAATGACGAACTTCTTTGATCTCACATTGGGAATAACCAGAGACAGACAACAACCAACGTTATGCAGAAGATACACAATAACGATTCATTATGGAAAAGACCACAACTTAACTATTATAAAAAAATTGTTTCGATTCATCCGACTATTGAACTGGGTCGGTAGTGTAATACCTTCCTTCGAAGAAATTGTTTTTTTAAAAAGAGGGATTGAGTTTTACTATTTCGAGACCCATATAGAGTCTACAGGCAATTTTTCAACCTTTTGCATTAAGCAGAGAATTAAAAGACAAGTACCGAGTTATTGTTAGTTCGTGGGCTTAAAGCCCCAAATCATAATTTCATGAAGAAATTCTAAGAGTATACTGTGTGTTTCTATCAGCAGTACACGGCGATCTCATCAGGACAGCAATGAAACCCTAAGGTGCCTGCTATCTACACAATTAGGTACTACTACTATATATATTTCTTATTTTCTGGTTATATTTATAGGCTCCACAGAATTCGATGTATTGAATAACAAAAAATTCCTCCGAAATTTCAATTAAAAATATATTATACACCCAGCGAACCAAATTCTCCGAATTCTGTTCGAAATCGTGCAGACATTTTAGATGCTCTGTATAGAAGCCTGAAAAAAATCTGTATAAATTAGTTGACATGATATGGCACCGAAAAGTGTGTACATTGTCACAAAAACGAAAAGAAGTCCTAGCCATATCGAAAAATTCTCCCCTTCAGGGACCAGGGTGCTCTTGAATGAAATTCTTAACTTTTCGACAGCGTAAAAAGTTTACTTTAATACAACTTCACTGATTTATTTCAACAAACAAACACACAAATATAAAAGCTAATTCAAAACCATTCATTTATTTATAGAAACTTTCTTATTTTTATTTTATTTATTTCATTATTCGGACAAATCTATCAAACAAAGTTCTCGCCTCTTTTGGTATTGTTTTATCCACCGTTCTTTCCAACAATCTTTAAGATCATAAGTAAATGAAAAATTTTACGGTTCCACTTTTTTAAAATACCCAACTTCTTCAAATAAACTCATTTTTCAAATGACCAAGTTTTCCAATTCACTCGTATTTTACTACTGGCTATACAGAACGCATTTTTCTGAATTCTCTCAGAATTCGTTACGGCAGCTCCGAAGAAGGTTTGAAATTCTCGTATCTCCCAGTTCGGTGGGTTTTCGATCCGAGTTCACCACGACACTTACTTCGCAACAGAGGTTTTTACCACTTCATACAAATTCGAAACATAACAAGTTATCTGAACTTTGGTTTTGAACAGCAAATCTATAAAGAAAACATTTTAGTGTCAACTGACACTTATCCTTTGATTATCTTCCCTCGTTAGTCGATTTATAAATGATGCAAGTAAAGAACTAAACTATAAAAAAAAAACGTATTTCCATTTCACAGCAATCGTTGTATATGACAGCGCTCAAGACCTTACCTGGAGAGTAAGACATCCAGCTATGTATCCTGACCCTGATTTCGCACAATCGGATATTCTTGGAGATCGTTTTGTTCTCATGGACGGAATTGTAGGTTTGGCATTTGATGACAAAGTTGGCGTTATCTATTTTCAACCTACGGCAACTGATCGGTATGTTCCATAGCAATAAATGTAAAAATCAAATAAGTCTCTATGATTTTTTTTCGACAGGATATTTTCTATTACAAAACAAGTTCTTCGTGCTGGTCCAGTATCGGTTACTCAAAATATTCCAGTCAAATTAGTAGGAAAGAAGTCCTCCCAAGGAATATCATTGGCTCTATCACCAAACGATGGAAGTATTATATTCAATCCTATTACAGAAACTGCACTGGTATCTTATAATCCTCAGACAAGCCAAGAAAGGTAATTTACTAATCCTAATTTAAGGCACAATTAATTCGTGACAATTTTTTTCTCTTCCAGACTTATTGCTTATGATTCAGAAGCGCTTCAATTTGTTGCTGATATGACGTTTTCACGGTCCGATCCTGGTGCAATTTATATTTTGTCCTCGAGATTCCAAAAATACTTTTTGAAAAATTTAAACACAAATGAGTCGAATGTCAGAATTATTAGAATTCAGCTGTTCGGAAGTGCCACTCCCACACTGAACTCCTTCAGTCGTTCGTTCAGCTCCCAGTACACACCCCGGGATATTCTAACAAAACCTGATTACACAAGCAAATATTTCAATAGCATCCGATAGCCAAATCAATTCGAGACAGTTGGTATTGTAAACAGAGGATACAGCAGTCCATTTTCAATATTAAACTCTCCCACGGACCAGGGTGTTTTTGAATGAAAATCATAATTTTTTACAACATAAAAAGTTTACTTAATACAACTTCACTGATTCAGCAAACAAAGAAAAATAAAAGCGAATACAAAACCATTTATTTATTTATTTTATTATTCGGAAAAATCTGTCAAACATTTTTTTAATGGAAATAGGTGCCACCTCCGTAAAGTTATCACATCTTTTCGTACCGTTTTAACCGACGTTCTTTCCAACAATCTTTAAGATCATAAGTGAATGAAAATTTTTACGACTTTTATTACAATTATTCAACTTTTCTACTTTGCACTTTTTTGAAATTCCCAAGTTCATCAAATAAACTCATTTTTCAAATGAACAAGTTTTCCAATTCACTCGTATTTTACTACTGGCTATACAGAATTCGTCTCCACATTTCCGAAGAAACTTTTACTTCTTTAATTTTTTATCGCACATATAATTGTTGGTCAATTGTTGGAGATTGTAGGCTTAATTTAAAAAAAATGTTGGATAATAGTTTTTTCAAATATCTAAAAAGAAAAGTCGTCATTAAATTAGCCGAAAATTAATATTTTTAATTTATAACCAGCTCCATCAATGCGTAATCATTTGCTGGAGTCGTTTTTATTTATAAAACCTTTTGTTGGTCCGCCAATTCTTCACTGATTCCAAAAATTTTTGTTATGCACATGTAGCGTGGTGATCGAGAGCTCTCAGCATTCCAGAAAGTTAACTTAAAGGTATACAAATGTCCGATCGGCAGTCAACTATAAGTTTTGTCCGAAAGATAACCTTTCGCGCTTTTAGCTTTCGCAGGTCGATAAAGAGAATTAAACGTAAAGTTAGCCGGGTAACAATTATTTTATTTTTAATCAAAAACCAGCTCAATCAATGAAATCTTTAGTTGGCGTGTCATTTATTTACGAATTGCTCAACTTATTTCACAATAATGAGAAAGAAAATTTACTGATTTTTTTGTCCTTTTTTGGAGTTGGCACCATTGGACATTTATCAGACATTTATCCGATTTTTCTATAAAATGATTATTAAAAATCTTGTTTTCTACATGAATTTTTTATCATCCGAGTTCCGAGTCCAATGAAGGCCCATCCATGTTTTCGGATTATTCTGTTAACAGTACAGCCTAGTGCTGAGGTCCGCGCTAAACTAAATTTTACAGAGTCTCCATTATCGGGCCGTTATTTAGCAGCTAAAATATTAAATCGGAGACTTGGAGAAAATATATAATAAAAAAAGAAGAAGAAGCATTTTGTAATGTTTATGAAATTATTTGAAAATATTAAACAAATAAATATAATATAAAAATAATATGTATAATGTATACAATAAAAACAAATTAATAATGAAATTAAAGATGCGGCCACAAGGAGAAATCCAATTCATCCGTACTTACAGCAAAACGGCCCAGGCGAATAAATTCTAGCTAAGTTGTTTGGAGACTTACTGTTGGTGTCACGTCTTTATCAAGAACAACAAACTAAATTTAACATGGCTGAGGTTTGACGGTTAATATATGAAGTAATCCGGAGTTTACGGCAATTTTATTATATGGAACAAAAATATTAATAATAATATTAATGAAATAGTTTTTTACATATATTGCCATATGAAAATTTATTAAGGCTTCTTTACGACATTCCTTGATTTGTTTGAGAAAATTGTTCGCAAATTCCGCTTTTATGAAGGCAATAAAATTTATAATGTGCCGATTTGAAGAATACCACTCCAACCAACCTAAAAAAGACATTTGTATAAATTTAAGTTAAGTTTCGGATAATAGTCTGGAATTCTGGGAACAGTCGACCAACATGTTACATGTATATATGAACATTTTTGCAAAGCTAAGGTAAAGTGCTACATACTGTTTTTGCAATTAGCGAAGATTTGATGGATCAACAAACGGTTTTATTAAATAAAAATGAGTCCAAGTTACGCATTGTTTGATAAATTGTGAAACATCGACTCATTCGAAGTTATAGCATCTTGCCCCTGGAGAGTAACACATCCTGATCCCGATTTCGAACAATCAGATACTCGTGGGATTGTTTTGTTCTCATGGATAGAGTTGTAGGCCTCACATTTGATGACAAAGCTGTCGTCATCTATTTGCAATTCTGACAACTGATCAGTATATTTTCCATAACAATAAATGCAAAAATTTAATAAGTCTCTATGAATTTTCTTCGACAGGATATTTTCTATTACAAAACAAAGTCTTCGTGCTGGTCCAGCACCAATTACACAAATTATTCCAGTCAAATTAGTATGGAAGGAAGTCCTCCCAAGGAATATCATTGGTTCTATCACCAAACGATGGAAGTATTATATTCAGCCCTTCCCTATTACAGAAACTTACAATCCACAGACAATGTAATGATCCTTATTTAACCAGCAATAAATTCGTGAAATTTTTTCTCTGCTAAACTTATTATATTGCTTATGATTTCCTACAATTTGTTACCGATATGACTTTTTCACCCCAAACATACTTCTATTAAAGTGCCATCAAATTAATAAAATGCATCTATGCTGTAGGTATACATATGTATGTACTGATATGCCTATTCTCATACGAATATCTCTCATATTTCCATGCAAGTCATTCATTCTTTTAAGAATACTCAAATTACAAAACATTTTCTTTTCAAGACAAATTTCCAATATGTATTTAAAGCTTAGTTTACACTTACTTAGTCGCTTGTATCGGGATTTGTAAGAGGCAAAGTATATTCGACAAATCGAGATACAACTTCGCAAACAAATGCACATTCATTTGGTTGTGCCTCACACAAATGCTCATACATTTCGTATATGTTGATTTTGCTTGTGATTTGAACTCTTTTCGTTTAGTCCTGAGTTGCAGTTTATCATGTGTTTAGTTCTGTAAGTGCCGGCGGTTGAATTAATATAAAAGTCATGTCATCGTGATTAAAAGAAACGACCTGACTTCTAATAGAAAAAATTAGAAAATGTGATATATGGAATGTCAGGTCGAAAGTATATAAATACTTTAATGAAAAAAATTATAAGTAAAAGTTTACGAAAAAATAAATTGATAACAAGTGGCATAATATAAAAAGTCAATTTACCAGAGAACTCGGAGAAATTAATGTTAGCAAAAAACCCAGCTGCGGAACTGATGAAGTATATACCCCATCATGGTATGCATTTAAATATTTGCAATTCTTGCGGACCAGTCATTAAAGTATATCGACAAGTGCCCGTCTAATATTAACAGAAATCAAAAAATTTCACAATATATTCAAGTCGAAAAACGTGGCGATACAAGTGCCGATACAAATTCAGATACTTGTATCTAAGTAACGTACCTTAACAATGACTTGACTTTCTCCATTTCGACCGACTGACAATAAATCCATCAGAATTATTGTCAACTCAACAGTTTTCCATTCTTAGCATATTGCGACAACGCACTACATTGTGTACGTAGAAACAAACCCGTCAGCAGGACACTGATTCTGGCCATCTAGCGGCACTGGGCTGTTCGTGATCCATACAGCCAGTACGCGATTGCTTTAATTGCTTTAATTATGCGCCATAAGCATAGTTTTTGACCTACAAATTGGGCTCTGTATATTGGTCTTCAATTTTTTTCTATTTTCGCTCGCTTTGCTCTTATACAGAAAACATTATGCGCAATATGGCTGGCTCATCAATTATCGAGGAAAATCGATCGATGATCCTAAATAAAAAGCCAAATTAATTTCTTGCAGTCTTATGATGGCGCTATGTCTGGTAAAAATAGAGGTCTGAAAGCTATTATAAAAAAAACTCACCCTTACGTACGGTTATTGACTCATGCGCCAATGTTTCACTAGCAAATACATTTTTTATCGGTCTCGAAGTTTTGTATATTCATTTCTCATAGCCTGGTCATCATGCGAGCCTGCAAAAATAACAAGTCACTCTCGGAATCCATATCAGTCATGAAATGGGAAGTCTAAGTACTACCAGATGGAGTTGTCACTACGAAAACAGTCAGTACTGGCAAATTATGATCCAATATCAAACTAACTTTGAAAAAAGAGATCACTGAGAACCATGACAAGCACAAGAAAGCACTTGCTAAAGATTATTACGAAACCGGAATTCATACACATATATCGTTATTTCCTTCACTCAGTTCTCGCTATAGTGAATATACTGAGTAAATTTTTCCAGACCCAAAATGCCACTCTTGGTCAGGATAGCTGAGACAACTTAACAACTAGATGTGCAAAACTCAATATAAACCCGGAGCACTTTTTGAAAGCTCTTTGATTTTTTATTCAACCAAAGAAACCTATCATTGCGAAGAATTTATGTGACATAATACAGCAAGAGAGAGAGAGAATGTGTAGAGCTTTATATTAGAGGGCCATTAGCTCGCTTTATTTGAACCGAGTTTTTGTGAGGTTTTGCACATCTAGATGTAAGTTGTCTGGATAGTGATCTCATAGCAAGTACTATAGGTACTTTCGAAACATGCAGGAACTGTTCAAAATGTGGACAGACATCGAGCAGTTTCTGAAAAGCACGAGATTTCGCCAAAACCTATTAGAGTCTAAAAAAAAACGGTGTCAATAAAAGGACTTTAATACAGACGCGACAGTGGGCGAATGCATTACATGATATTTGTCAGCCGATACACAACCAGAAGAATATTGGAAGAGCAATATTTACTAGCAAATAATAGATAATATCATAGTAAATCTAAAATGCCGATTTGAAAACCTACCGTCCGTTAGTTAGTTAGTTCACGCAGTGGACGCATTTCTTAAATTGTAGTAGAAGTACGGAGTGGATTTCAAAAAAAACCAAATCTTAAAAATTGATACATCAGCGTTGGAAGCTGAAGCGATGGTCATGAAAAACATGCTTCAATTAAAAAATTAAGAGATGAGTGCTGAAACTTTGAGAACAAATATTTAAAAAAAAAGTACTGCCCTTATTTATGTATATAAACTTTATAAAGCGGCAAAAGTACTCCCAGTTCGCTCCGCCGGCTGTAAGAGAAATTTTTCTGGTATGAGGCAGATTAAAACGTGGCTTGGAAGCACAATGCTTCAAGAACGATTCTCTCACAAGCCTCTGCATAACATAGAGAATGCCATTGTTAAAAGAAAAAAATACAACTGAAAAAATGTTGAACCGATTTGTAGAGCAAAATAGAAAACTAAAGCTTATAACACCATCAATTAAGTTTAATTTAAATTAATACGAAAAGTAATAAAATAATGATTGGATTCCCTTCCAGCATCATGATTATGACGATATTAATTTAGAAGATAGTGATGGAAGATGACGAATTCAAATTAAACGATAATCCACTGAGAGAAATTTTTAATGAGAATTAGCTCTGTACTGTGTATCAAGGAAAGTTAGATGCGATTTTGAGCTTAGCGGACATTTCCTGCCTGTAAGAAAACAAATTGTTTCGTATTATTCAAGCTGATAATGAGAAAAGGAATTGCTTAAATGTAGTCTACTTTTCGTTATTTTAGAAAAAGATTCATTTTAAATGTTCCAAATTGGATAATTTTTAGTAAGTATATATTAAGTTGACTTCATGTAAAATGTTCTTCTTTGTAGCAAGTCAGTTTCGTTGTATAAGCGATAATTTTCTTATCATAAGAAGAATTTTTTTCAATCCCAGAAGTGCTTCTACGTATAATAATTAAATTTGGCTTCTATTAGATCTACGGTTTTATTGCCGTTATAAGTAGTTTTCTTCTTTCTGTGAAAGTTTTCTCACTTCAGTACAAATCGTAATGCTAGTAGATTTAAAAAAAAAATCAAAAGTATTTTGTATTCGATCGAAATGAAGTCCAGTCAAATGAATAGGCGATATTTATTAAAGAATCAACTTGATGTAAAGAAACTTGGCTTTAATATTGATTAACGTTTTAGAAAGTTTTAACACATTTTTGAAAAACAATACTTCCTTCTTCTTTTTCAATTTTGTGTCAGGCTGAACCCTACTAGCCCCCGCCCGCCCCCCTTCACCTACAATAAAACCTTAGCTACGCCCATGGCTTATTCCCTGACTTGAACTTGAACCCCTTATCCGAAGTATGAATAAGATAAAGTAGCGACTTTTAAATTGCGGCATGAAAAACAACAGAGATGAAAATATTTAAAAGTATAATAAAAGTATAATATAATTAGTCATACTTCGCCCTTATCCATACTTCAGTTGCAGAACTTTTAGCTTCTGAGCGTGAGCAAAACTGTTTAAAATGATACAAGTGGAGCCATCTGACATTAAAAGAACGAAGCATTTTCGAAATCTTTATATGAATTAGCAATAATTAAAAAAAAAATAAGGGATTCGAATACAAATAGCTGAAATATGAGGAAATAATGTTTCGATTCCGGCATTGAAATTAAATTGTATGTACCGATAGATTTCGTGCGGCAAAGCCAGTATACTGATACTGACTCGTCTAAATTGAGTCTATGTAATCTAAGTTCGAGCGCTCTTGCAGGATATAGCAATGATGCAGACCTTCTTTGTCCTTCCCTCTATGTACACTGAGCTCATTTTTTACATTGTGTACATTAACCACTTACAGAAGAAATAACAGAGATATTTACATATGTCTGATAGTAAAAGTGATGGACCGTATTAATGAATGAATACTTAATTAAAGTGATGGAGTGAAAAATCAGTTAAGAAGTTTTTCAGTTATACCCAGGAATTATAAGTACACTCGAAGACCTTTCATTTGAAATCTAGCAACCTTTTTTAAATTTAAGATACCACAGGAGTTTTAATTCCCTACCTTAAAGTTATTCCTAGTATAAATAAAATTTCTTCCACAAATTGAGTCAAATGCCCTTTGACGATGTGATGTATCCCCACCAAATTCATCATCACCCAAATGCAGAAGTTATATTATAATGCTAAACTACAATAGAAGTAAACAACTTTACGAAATTAAACGAGACTGAGGTTTCCTTCCAAAAAATTTATACTTTTAGCCTAAATATATATCACATTCCGTAAGAGTTATTATCTTGATATTTAATGGTTTTCAATTCTAAAAAGTGATAAAAGTGAAAAAATTAACAAATGGAAGTTAATTTAATTGAAGATTTCTGCTTTCTATTAATTCGCAGTACCACTAATAATTTAATTGTTTGGACACATCACGTTCTTACGGAATGAGCGATTCTTAGCGCACTATACTTACGCAAAATTGGATATTTAAACTTAACGAATGTTCCCCTCACACGAGTTAAAGTTAATTTGTGTACGTCTGTTAAATTAAAGGGCGGGTTCGCTTTACGTAAGTAAATGTACTTACCTATACTTCTATTGTAGTTCAGCCTATAATTTGTTTAGTAAATGTAGTAGAAAAATTTAAGTAGTAAAATATTAAAACGAAGATCGATTAGGAATTAGACACTTCTTTACAAGATAATGACGGAAGCTTGACAATAATAACAATTTTCAAAATTCTTTCAAGTTCCAGAGCGCCAAGTCTAAGTATACCCATATGGCCATATGTCATCACCACGATCCTGTGGCGACATGTTATAACTTCGCATCGAAAGCGATCATCGAAGCGAAGATTTCGCTCTGGCGGAATGTTACAAGATTTTCATTTTTTCCCCTAGCCACAAATGATATTTTTCTAGTTGTTGATAAATTTTAATAATAATAAAATTGGAATTTATGAATTTTTCAAGCGCAGTGGCTTTATTTGTGGAGGATAACGAAAATGACGAAGAATTAATTAATTACCGGGACAAAAGAGAATTTTTAAGGCAGCGGTATTATGTTATGGATATGCCTAAACAAATGTTCTGCCTTATTAATTTTTGAATTCAAGAAATATTCTTACAAGTTTTATAACTTCAAGTTTGATGAATCTATATAACTAATATATAAAATCATTTATATTGAATAAATTAAAAAAAAAATGTAACTAATAAATCTAATTTCTTAAATTTACATACATTTTTTAATCTTCGCTTGTACTATCACTCTTAGCAAAACTCAGTGATATTCTATCGCAATTATTGCCTTTCGAAAGTGTTACAACATGTACCGACTATCGATAAATTGTCGAATCTTTCGAAGTTATAACATCTTGCCCCTGAATAAAAATACAGCATTAATTGTGATTTAGTAATACTATAAGAAGTAGTGAGTTTTTAATAAATTTCTACTTGCAAAGCTCCAAATTTCTAGCATATCTGGAAACGCCAAACAATACATGTAGTAGGGCGGGACTTAGATATGTAACAAAGTTGACGTTTATATAAATATAATATGCTTATGAAATCCAATGTACACAACATTATTAAGTACTGTGATTTGAGGTACAAATTATATTTTTTTCTCACTGGATGAGTAAGTTCTCTCAACTTACCCTATTGCCATCTAGTGTAAAATAGTCAAAATATTGTAACACCTCCATGTTTTCAAGCTTCGGAAAGAACCAAGCAGGTGGCGGTAAACTTGATTAATTTCTATAAGAATTTATAATTAAATTTGAGTTTAATTAGTTCATTTTACCCGTCTTACTCAGTATGAGGTGCGCTTTGATGTACCTAAAAACGCCATATGTATTTTTTTTTAAGCGGATGAGTTCTTTTGCTGACCGAGCATTTTACAAAACATCAAATTTTTGCGGATAAATGCGACGTATATGCCGTGTATGGCGTGAGAACGATTACTTCCGATTTTTCTGATGACGATGAAATTCTTCGTCGGAATAAACTACTAATGCCTTAGGCACACAGCACTCTTAATGAAGAAATAACTAACGACTCATTAGTCTATAATGATTCATTATAAACTGCGGACACACAGCCATTTCTTTAATTAAGTTGAGCTGTCAAACTGGTTTTGATAAACTTATCACCTTAAAGAAGCAATATGAATCGAATTAACGCGATAAACTTTGTTTTCATTTATTTTATTTTCCAATTTAACAATTAACAAATGAGAAAAACATATTAAAAAAAATATTAATAATATAATTTGTGATTTGCATTTCTTTGCATTTCTTCTTCTTATTTTTCAAATCGGCAGATGCACAGCGGAGCTCCAGATTTACATTATATGTCAAATCTAGCACATTTTTCCTCATTATAGCTATAATGAAGGAGGAAAACACTTCATTAGTGTACTTCATTATGATCTGATTTTCGAGCTATAATGACATATACTATTTGACACACAGCATTTTAATGAATAGTTAGTGCAAATGATTCATTAGTTCGTGCTGTGTGTCTAGGGTATTACCTTATATGATTACGTCACTGCAACTCTTGAGGCAGCACGTATTTTTATTTACTATTATGAGCAACGGGATCATTCCACTTTCAAGCATTACTACAAAACAGGGTTTAATCATGAAGAGCATTTTGAGGTACCTCAAAGCGCCTATGCTTATTATAAACATAGGGTAAATTTAACTGGGTATTTGTTTCAGGGTAATTGAATTACTTAATTAATTAGAGACCCCTGATACACATAAATCGAGGCAATTTGAATGGTAATGCGCATGTCTGACGTTTAGTATGGTCACAGATAAGTAATACCCAGATGGGAATAATTGCGAACTTTTTTTTTTGAAGATTGAGGAATTTCGATTTTTCAACATTTTTCTATTTAAATTTTGTTGAAGATATCTGCTTGAAGTGTTTATTGTTTAGCCGATTTTTACTGTTGGAATGATTTCGTATTTTTCCAGATTACATTTATTTAACAGTATGTCTTGGAATAAGACAAAATGCATTATAAGTTGCTGCCGAGCAACTGGTAGAGGGTTTCCGGGAAGGCGATTTTTCCTTTTTCCTAAGCCCGAAAATGATAGCTGTAATAACTGGCTTCAAGTCGTGGTTGTGTCTGCCGATAAGGTTAAGAAGATACATACATTTTGAGGAAAAATATGTGGGGGAAGTTTCTTCAATATTGTACCCCTATTGTCACACAATAAACGAAAGATCACAGCCGACAAGCCAGTAGCATACTAGCTAGCACCCGACGACACCCGAGCCGAACCATATGAGAGAAAATGTAAAAAAGCTTTAACTAAACCATTGTGACGTGAGAGCATTTTGCTACTTGAGATGAAAGCTCTTTGTCAGCTATAAGGCTTAAACACAATTGCGACGACAGACGACAAACTACGACGATATATCGCTGTCAAACTTCTAAAAGCACAGCATCTTATGCGAATGCACCAAATTGCGACGACCGACGTTGAGCGATCGACGACATTGTCGCCGGGATTGATCAATTTCTAATTTAATTTTGCCGTTGTCGCTGCAGTCCTACCAACAAAATTAATCGAATGAAATGGTTGTGGTATTCACTTTTGTGTTTTTTAGGTGGTAGCACGCCGCGGTAATTTTAAAATAATGAGTTTTGAGTAAAAATTGATCGAGGAATTGCGAAATCCATAAAATAATTTATAGTTTACAAAACAGGCAAGACAAAACAGACGTGGTTTGGATGGATATATCAAAGCGTTTAATTTAGTTAATTTCCGCATTTTCAGTTTTTTCACACTTTGGTTCATTGCATTTCTTTCAATATAATATAAAAATCTCATTTAAAACGTTTGAAACATTTAAAAAATGAAATTTCAATATCTTCTTCTTTCACAATCGTCGCTCATCGCCTGTCGTTGCAATTGTGTTCCCAATTTTTCGACTGCCTGTTTCGCAACGAATTTTTCGCTGTCGTCTGTCGTTCTGTCGCTCTGTCGTCGGAATTGTGTTTAAGCCCTATGGCTTGTCAGCTATGAGGCAAATAGTGCTTCAATTTTTTCCCTTTAGCTTGGAAATCTGTATGCTTACTTATCTGTGCTTCTAAAGTTTTCACAATTTTTTCTTACTTTTCAAGCGCAGACTGAGACCAAATTTTTCGGCTGGCCTGTAGGCTGGTTAATGTTCAGAGATTTTGCTTTTACTAAAAGCAAGGCTGTCTGATATATATATCATGGCTGGCTCATGACAAGCAGATTTTTAACATTGGTTTCCAAATCTGGGCTTTGCTTAGCTGTGTTATGGTTGTATAATTGTATTATTTCAAGCGAAGCGTCAACACACGATACAGATGATAATTTTTGAATTGTCAGTTTTCATGTCCACTTCGATTTGGTTTGTCACTGCCTACCACTGAGTATGTGCTTACACACGTATTTTATATTTCAGTTGGCGTTGTTATCAGAGTAATTGCTATTACCCCGTAATTTTAGAGAATATAGAATACCCCGAAAAAACTCGTTGTTTTTCGGGGTATTTGTCAGAATACTCAGGGTCAGAGAACTCAGGGTATTTGGTGACAGAGACGGAGTAAAAGCATGCTAATTTGATTAACCAGTTAAGCTTACCCTATGTGTATCACAAGTATTATACAGGTGACTCGTCTAAACAGGGTCATATGGACCCACCTAAACAAAATCATACCAAATTGAGATCCCTTACCTTTACCTAGGCCGTTGGCTTCATAGAAAATTGCCCCTATTTTGGAATTGTCTAAGATTTTTCACAGTCAGGGGCGTACCGTTTCCAATCGGTTTCATTTTGTTAATAAAATTTTGCAAATTTTTTCTGCCAAAACAATCGTTATGTATGTATATATATATATATATACTTTTTTCAGTTATATTTGAATTTTTCCATTGAAATTATCCGTTTTATGTGGTCGGAAAATAATGCAATTCTTAAGTGGGAATATAGTAGCTAACGTTAGCCTTCAATATTCTAAACCGCTTCGATATAGAATAGATAGATTTTAACATACATATTCCCAGCAAGCTCGGCTTTGGTTAATTTTCGCTGTTATTTTTTTAATTGAGATTCGCTCATATGTTTCTTTAAACCATTTGCCCCTCGCCCCCCCCCCCCTCATAACTACATCTTGGGCTACAAATCGATAAGTCGAGTCGGCGTACTGCGAACTTAGAGAAAAAATAATACGGCGGATTACTTAAATATTTAAATTGATGACTCCAATTTCATGTCTAGCTTTGCATGACTTTAGAAACACCCTACAACTTTTTTGAGAAATCGCTGAAATGAAAGACGCCGCACTTGAAAAAATTGCCATTCAATTATAGAAAACACCTGCATCCTCAGTACTAACTAATTGGAGCCATATTAATTCTGCTACCCGGAATAGACTAACCTTTGAAATATCAAAGAAACTAGTTATGCACTATGTGCACTACTCTTTAAGGCTTGAAGATCCTGCTATGGATAATGATTCCGACTAAAGATATTAAAAAGGAAATCAAGGAAATCTTGTATTTTTAGTTCTTTCTGTTTATAATGATTTAAATTTTTCAAAGAGCGGAAAAACACTTAAGTTTTGATTCTACAAATTAATTGTGTAAATTACTTTTACTTTATCACAAGGTCTCCCTCGCGTTTCGTTTGATTGGATCACCAGGGCTAACTGGCTACTAAATCATCAGTCTGGTTAAGAAAACATTCTAATCTAACTATATGTGGATGCAACATCGGAATTTTGAAAAATCTATTCGATATTAGAGCCTCTCCAAATTGCGATAGAGCTTACAGTGTTTTTCGGGCGTTTTTATTATCAAAATTGTAGGAAATAATCTTTTATGGAAGAACGATTGAAAATAGACCCTGAATCTATAAAAATGTAATAATCATTTTAAAACAAAATATTTATCAGAACGTCATTCAGCATTTGAAAATTATTAAAATTAAAGCGAAAGCACGACTAGTAAAGTAAAACGCTGTTAAGAAATTATGGGAAATAGGATTTTTAATATTCTGCTTTATTTCTCACACTGATATTAAATTCCTTTGCTGAAAAAAAATTATCACTTTGCGCTGATTTTCACACTAACCTTCCGATTTGGATTCAAATTTACAGCAATGATAAAATATATTTTCTTTTGCCAATTGACCCCTCCCTCATTTTAGGATCAAAGTTTTGTTAATTTGAGTATATTTGGTCGGAAAGCGTGCTTTCAAAAAATCATATGTTAGGATATCTATCTACTGCCTGAATCTTATACCTGCATATGTAGTATATCTCTTTGCTACCTGACTGTGTTTGTTGTACGTTGGCATCAAAAACAAAAGGAACTTGACCAAATCCATTGTTACTCAAACTCAACATACTACAAATCTGTGTAAGGAAAGGTCTGAGCATGTAAGTTTAGTTTGTTGAAACTTCTCTTTCAGTTTGCGACAGTCACTGAATTTGTCGGTAGAATTCGGAGAGCAGTTTATGTATTGAGGAATATGTCACACCAATTATTGTCTTTAAGTACTTTCAGAACCGCGTCTGGTTTTCCTTCGCCTAAGGCATGCATCCGATTTAATATTTCCAGGGTGCTTCTCCACAATATCTTTTGTTGTATAATCACAGTCCTTAAAGGATTACATTTACATTTTTCTAAAAGGCTGCACCTGACAAATTTATCGATTCCGACTGCATATACTTGCTAACAATAGTGATTTGGTATAGTAGTAAATCATACAAAATCACAGCTTGTGCTCCATATTTCTTAATTAAGTTAAAATGATACTCGAAAGGACTCGCTACTATGATTTTTCATCGTAGAAGGATAGCAACTGCAATATAAATAATAATTATGCCGAGACTCTATCTGTAACGCCTTTTTTTAATGACAAAAATATTTAAAAAAGTTAAGAAAAGTGTAGACTCTCTGTAATGAATTCGAATCCCAGCATGATTTCTTTTTTTAAAGAAAAATATATTTAAAAAATAAAAATAAATTAAAAACAAAAATTAAAAAAAAAAACAATAAAGAAAGCAACTTTAGCTAGTTTAAAAATAATTTGTCATTTATAGTTATTATTGAAATGTGGAAAGAAGGGCCTACGAAAAAAATATGGAAAAAATCCGCGATAATAATTGGATAGCAGTTGGTCCACTCGCGCTACGCTTGATCCGACACAGGGAATCGGATCATAGCTCAGTAGAGACCTCTAGCAGTTTTATTTTGAAACCTGAACCTTAGCTCGATATTAAAAAACTACTGAATGAGGTATCTAATTTTGAAACTCATGGGAGCTTGAGATTTCGCTACAGAAA
This sequence comes from Dioctria linearis, assembly GCA_963930735.1. Lineage (NCBI taxonomy): Eukaryota > Metazoa > Arthropoda > Insecta > Diptera > Asilidae > Dioctria > Dioctria linearis. The sequence goes on along the minus strand of OZ005741.1, from coordinate 332,425,656 downwards.
CCAATGTATCTACATTATGGACATACAGAGGTCAGTTGAACACCGAGAAATTTTAGTCAATCAAATTAAATTAAATTTTTCACTAACCGCGTACTTTAATAACACTAATGCCCTTCGTAAACGGAGCTACTCAGTTGTGACGGACTGGTTGGTGCTCGGGGGTGCAACCTGGTTAGTAATTGATGACTCGCAAATGATGGAACCCGAATCACTTTGCTTCAGTAGGAAACCAAATCTCAACTTTTTAAAGTATTTATAATTAATAGAATGTCGAGTGAATCAAGTTCCGAAAAGAACTTCGTTCTTTATTATTATTATCAATATGAGAGTCGTAAGCAAAGAAGATTTGGGATTCATCACTACATTGAAGGGAACATAAACTGTAGACTATTCGTCGCGGTAAATGAGTTGCATCAAGCAGATACAAAGTTTTTAGCATTCTATAGAATGTCTAAGGGGTCTTACAAAACCCTTGAGAATACTTCCAAAGCCATGGAACAGAAATCTATATGTGTGCGTTGTGAGTCCGTTTTCTAAAATGTTCTATATTGACTTTATATATGCTATACAGCCTAAACTACTATTCACACAGGCAAATAGTCTTCTAGTAATTTAAAGCTTGGTTCCTTACCTTCCCAAAGGCTACACTTGCTATATACCTTACTTAACAAAATAATAAAATAGTTTTGATTACAAAGTAAACTTACCATTTTACGCTCACTAACTTTCAGCTGAGTAATATTTGCATGTGTGTATGTGCAGCCGGAGTCCAAATCTGTAGGCAGCTACATTCGATATCATCAGCCCACAGTATGCCATAACGGTATGTTAAGAAAGGTATATAAATTTTATTTCGGTTCGGAAGATAAGAAAGCAAGCTTGAGATTATCAGAACATCATTTTTCTGTATGAATAGTAGTTTAGGGCGGAGGAGCTATTCAAATCAAACATTTGTCAGTCTTACATAAGAACACTGCAAATATTTTAGAATGTTAAGACCCGTTGGGGCTCTCATGTGGTAGTGAGGGAGTCTGTTTCATGGCTTGTGAAGTATTCTCGAGGGTTTTGGGTCTTAAGTGTCGATAGTGAATCACTTACGCGTTGCAAATTGATTACCAACTAATAGCGCCGTAAGTTGACTTCCATTGAAATGTATAGGCAGTGACGCATAAGTTACTAATTGGAAATTTAAAACAAATTTTCATCACCTTGTAGTATTTTTTGAGGAGGTCTGTGTGTAAAGGGCCTAGAATAAAATTTCTGGCCGATTTTTATTTGTACATCAATATTATTTCCACGACTAACTTAGGCTTGATTTTCACTTGGACTGCCGGTACATTCTTTTTTTGTACATTATGTGCATTTTGCATAAAGTACACTCTTCTATCATAATTATTTTATTTTCTTTATTTCTATTATGAATGTTGAAATTTGTCAGTGTTTCGGCTCGAAATTTTGGGTTCTTGGATAGTTACCGTTTTACCTGCCGTATTCCATATTCTAACCAATGAATGCACTTTTGTAAATTTATTAATAACGAACTTTACTGTAAGCACTATAAATTTTTTTAGAATTGTTTTTCAAAATAAAAGTCACTTAGAAATTTTGCAAATATGTAAACACCCGATGTTCGCAAGCTTTGAGTATTAAGAAAACGCGCTGTAAATTATTGTGAGATGTTTCCGCAATTCAAAAGTCACTACATTCGGGCAGGATTTATACACACAGCCAGAGCCGGGCTGGGTCTTCAAACCGACCAGCGCAAATTATTTTTACACTTGATATACAAATGAATAATGATATATTTCAAACAAGGAATGCTAGATTCCATCGAGCCAATAATAATAAATAATTGATAAAATTGACTTTTTTTCTACAATTTTCAAGATTTAAGAAAGAATAGGGAAAAAAAATTTGTGTAAATACTGGAAGCATATATGTACAAAATATGTGTAAGAGCGGAGCGGTTGGTCCTTTCACCCTTACAATTAAAACTAAAACAGGGAATCTCTGTGGAAACAGTATAAATATCCGAGATACCAATAATTTTACTCGTGCCGTAACAAGAGCGGACGGGAGTGGAAAAAACATTTACTGCGGGCAGTGCTGGGCAATACTTAAGTAAAACAATTAAAAAAGCTAATATTGGTCTAAGACCAATTCTTATTTCTTATGAGCAATTTTAATTTTTGCAGTGGTTTTTCGCATATATTTCTAGAATGGTTTGTCGGACAGAAAAAAATGATTACAACCAATTTTGGTTTTCATATTCTGAACAAGTTTTTAGTACAATAGAAATGTTTACGACTGATCGTTTTTACACTATCCGTAAAAAAACTAAATTTTTATATGGCAACACCAAGAATTAGTTGCCCGATTTATTCCATTTTTTCAATTTTATTTGCTATTACTATGAAAAAACTATGTACAATTTCAGCTCTCTATGTCAACGCGTTCTAAGGCAGTGTCCAAATATATAGTGGAAAACGAAAATTTTGTATGGGAACCCCACGAAGGAGTTGCCCGATTTGTCTCATTTTCGAACTTAATTTTACTTTTTTTTTTAAAGTCCGTGTACAAAATTTCATCTCTCTAAGTATACGCGTTCTCGAGTTATCATGCGCACAGACGGACGGACAGACAGACGGACAGACAGACGGACGGAAATGCAAAGATCAAAATAACTTTTAATATTTTGCGTGGGTGTCCAACCCATTTTGCTCTACCATCATTATTTCGAGGTGTTACAAACGGAATGATAAACTTAGTATACCCTATAAATTTCATATATATATATATATATATATATATATAAAGACTTAAGTTCTACTTAAGACTTATTACTCAATACTTTTGAAATGCCCCACTTAGTACTTGAACATAAGTACTTGCTTCTATTTACTTCTACTTAAGACTTAGTTTTGTACTTAAGTACCAAGATTTTTACTAAGTATTTCTGAGTCTATTAAGTACCTACAAATATCTAACTCTTCGTAGAAAAGCAAACACAATCTCTAGTCCTTTTTTGTTGAGTTTTAAAGCACGCAAAGGACTGTCAAAGCATGTGTCGCACTCATACGCGTCAAGGCAGAACCTTAGACAAACTAATAACATACAAACAAGACTGGGAAAGTAGAACAAAAATCAGTAACGTCTTGTTCGAATATAAAATCGACGATGCCTCCACTTGATGACATAACCACTGACATGTATAATATGGACTGACTATGTTCATAGAAATACACTCCAGAAAGTGAGCTCACTTCTATATTGCTGTCACTTTCAGTATAAGCACCAAGTACTAACTGAGAGAGAACTGAAAACAACAAATAAATTAGTAGATTCGTCGAAATACATGATTTTAAATTAATCATTTAGGGTTATTACTGATAGAAACTGTTTTACCAAAGACAATATATTCATTAGATATGCAGAAGAAATTCTTTTATTAAAATCACTTTCCGAGGTGCATGCTAACTTTTTCAACTTCCCGCAAATGATTTTTTCAATATTGACACCGACGTAAGAACTCACAAGCAAATTCGCCCTCATGAAATAGAAAAGTATGCAGTCCATATTATATACGTCAGTGGACATAACCAAGAGTAAGCAAACAATGCCTCGCTCCAATATAAAATCAACGATGCCTCGACCTGATGTAGGGAAGGCCTCAGTTTTTTCTTAGAAATTTACTGGACATTTTTTCCATAGAATTGTTATGCATTCTTGGAGGTGATAATGGGTCCTCGGACGGACCTCAAATTGTTTTTATGAGTGTAACAATGAGAGGTGAAAGTTTTACTCTACCTGCAGCGCCAAAAACTATAAAAAACTATAAATAGTTGCCACTGGTTACTATACATATGATAGTTTTCAAAAGGTATTTATTTATTAATATCTATTAACTGAACTCGATAAACTACATTATATTACTGCCAAAAAGTACTTCAAAAAGTACTCAGTACGTTTTATAGACTTAGTACTTAGTTACAAGTACTTTTCATACATGCGGTACTTGTACTTACGCTGAAGTACTCATGCCTTCGGTACTTGTACTTAAGTACTTTTTCTTTGGTACTTGCCCAGCTCTGACTGCGGACTGAAAAAATAATATTACTAGCATTTGCATTAAATATAAATAAAAATTATTTTTGAGTTATAACTGTTTATTTTAATAAACTTTGTTCTCGATTTGAATTTACCCGCTTGACGAGGCTGAAATTGGTTCGCGATTCGGACATGGGAGAAATTTTTGCCAGTGATACAAAGCTTTTTGAAGTTATGGATATACCAACAAACGTTAAAAAAACAAGAACAAGAAAAATGTAGCGACTGGAAAGCTTTGAATCACAATATGTGGACCCCCGTACGTAAAAAAATAAAAGTTTTTTAAATCGATTGATGTTCTTTTGTTCTAGGTTAGGTTAGGTAAGAGGGGTGCCGCTATAAGTACCTAGCCTGCCTCACTTAGAACACCAGTGGGTCCATTGTACCCCTTGTCCTCATGGGATAATCTAAAAACTGTCCTAGATCCATCCTGCTTCCCTTAAGAAACTCAGGATGGATCTGAACTCTTTGTTTTGTAGCTAACCAGTAGCCTACCTTTTTTGTTCATCAAATCGGAGCTCTCTCAGAGTACGTGCTGGACGTACTCAACCGTTTAGGAGTTACCTTGTATTTTAAAATACATGGACTATAATTTTTGTGGTATCACAGCAAACATAATAACACTACAAACCTGTGTGAGTAACTAGATGGAGCAGATATTGTCTCTAGTCAAATAATGAATTTAATAAAAAAGCCCTCATGAAGGGAAATTACGGAGGTGCTATAGCTACAGAAATATCAACTAAAATCAAACCAAGAATCCTAATAATCTATAAATGCTGAACACGTAATAAGCATTATTAGCATATCAATGCACACTGACAACAAACAAAACATCGGAGCATGTCATGTACGAATTCGAACAAATTGTAGATGAAGATTTGAAGTTTTTGCGTCATACTTTTTGAGACCGTTGGACTTGCCTAAATACAAATACTTTTCTTTATTTGTAGAGTCAACATACTGCAAGAATTATCAATATCGTAAAAAACTTAATACCTAGCCCTGAGAGTAAGAAACCACAAAACCGACAGAGCTTGACTTATGTTTGAATAAATTAAAGCCATCTCCAAAATATTCACAAAATTCTTGAAGTGCTCACAGTTAATTAACACTTGCAAATATTTACTTACGTGGAATTTTTGCACTTTACTCACCTTCACAAATAATAATAAAAATGCTCCCAACTTATTAGAACTCTCTGCATGCAATGAAATGCGTGATCAAAAAGTATTTATATAGTTTGCTCATCAGTAACAATACTCCATAATTCAATAAATAGCCGTGAGTAAAAAGGCATATAAAGATAGACGCCTTTGGTAACCATTTAATTAGAAACTCCATTACATCACGTATTTGGTCTCTTTTTGGTAATCCGTTAAACTACACTTGTAAAGTGCAATTCTCTCATTCTGATGTAATTAATTGGATTTTACACTTTGGAATGGCTTTTCATTGCATTAAAATAATCTAGAACTGGAAGTTTCCTTAGCAGGCCAGAAGATCTAAGTTGTTGTGTTGTCATGCTAGATAGAAGAAGATGGGAATTGTAGAACTTTCGTTAATGACGACGATATATATGCCTGGTTTCACCATGACCCATTTTTTATTCGTTGATTTTTGACTAGCTTAATCTAAGCTATAATATGCTTCATGCAAATATTTTAATTTGTTTGTAAATACTTCTTGCTTACAAGGTAGGAAGAAAGTTATAAATATTGGTCTACCAGCTTTAGCTATACCTAAAATAAATGCCATTCCTCTGTTTTGAAAATGTGCTTAAAAGATTGATAAAACAGTTTTCCTATTTTTCTTGGAACAGTTCGGGCAGTAAAAATATCATAGGGTTTTACATTCAGAAGTACCTCAGAGACTTCAGTGAATTGAAACATCGGGGCCTGACCGTGCTAGTGTACCTACGAAAAAATCAAAATTTGTGTGTGGCAATCCTATGAAGGCATTGCTTGGTTTAGTCCATTTTTAAATGCCCTTTAAGGTCCTAATGTTATTACAGTATCACACTAGTGGGTGCCAGTATACTCGGCAATTGGTGTAAACGATATTGCACACACACTAACCAAGCAGACAGTTTACATGCTCCTTTTCGGACTCGGACCATTTTGCGGCATCTACTCTACGAAACTGGCCTTAAAAACCTCATAATTATTACTGGACACTGTAAAGTTAACCTCCATCAGATGACTATATCAACTACTATTATTATAGAAGATAATCAATACCGGTTTATTAATTGACTTTACAAAAGGAAAATAAAATAACTCTTAGGTGGGTAACAGGCACACGATTAGCATGAGGGTAATGAAACCGAGGACTACTTATCTAAAAAAGGAGCGCGATCTCCATTTACGGCCTTGCAAAAAGGCACCTAAAAGGAGAAATAATGTATAAGATAGAGAGGGCTCACCAGACACAATGAGCCTGTTTAGACCGTGCCATTTAGAACTAGTTTTACGTAAGTCGACTTACGTAGAACTAATATGAAGTGGTGTAAACATTCCGCATTACGAAAAACTAGTCCTACTTTAATTCGGCATTTGATGCGGTATTGAACTACAAAATTAGTATTAAACGTAGACATAAACCTCAGATAAGGAATTGTTTACAAACTTGAATGCGTTATATTCATTCATAGAGAGAATTGTTATTTTGTTTTAATGAAAATGATTGGAATTAAGAAGGAAAAGAAGGCGACTGTTCAGAGGAAAGGACAAATTATTTTATAGACTTTTGACTTATTGAAGAAAGTATTCCGTCTGTAATGGATGGTAAAAAAATTAGAAATTTGAAAAATTCAAGTTTTTTCTTATGCTCTTGTGCACACCGCATGCACAAAATTAAAATATTATTTCTCATTTTTCTCGTGAAGAAGTAGGCAGATCTGACAAATTTGGCAACTGTCAAAACTTTAATACGAGTGGACGGAGTGGACTAAACGGCAGCCGGATTAGTCCTACGTAAGTCGACTTACGTAAAACTAGTTCTAAATAGCTGCGGTCTAAACGTACTCAATGACAGAACCTTCCGGGACTAAGCAATGCGAAGAAGTTCATTAACTTCCCATGAAAATACTTTGAAAATGTCGTCAACTTGCTTGCTTACGAAAATGGGTAAGACCACAGATGACAACTGCTGATTCTGCAACTAACGGATTGAATCTGCACAGCACGTACTCAGCGAATACGCATAGGATTTGCTCGCCAAAGACTCCAATGTCTGGGCAAGAGTTCTGTAGTCTCATCAGACGTCCGAAAAACTAAGTCTAATGGGATAATAACCCGCCTGCAATTGTTGAACGTGGACTGGACCTAAAACGGCATGGCTACTAGTGTTTATAATGCATTTTTTGATATATAAAAATAGTAGTAACATGTATAAAAATGAGTTTATATACCGAAATTTTTAATTCGTTGAGCCATAACTTCGAAACGGAGGAGTGGAAGAGACCATAGGAAAGCACTGTCGTCATAGCGTGTATCATTCACTCACTGTCAAGCATTGATTCATAAAATATTAAGGAAAAATTCCCCTAATGCCGAAATTGCACCCAACAAACAATTTTAGTAATATTCTAGATACAGTTCCTCTCTATTTTGAAAAAGGATTTGTGAGAGCGTTAGAGCTACTGCTCGCATTTATTTATAGAACGGTTTGTCGGACACTAAAATTTGCAGATGCCAAAATGGTTCAATCCAATTCCACTCATTTCTCATATGTTACTTCTTTTACATTATCAGCGAAATCTCATTTGGTATCCCAACATATGATGAAAAACGAAATTTGTGGATTGCAACCCCACGAAGTAGTAGCAAAGTTTCGTCCATTTTTAAAGTAATATAGGTACTAATTTAATTAATAACCACGGCGGGAATGTTATAGTTAAAAAAGATAGTCACATGTTCAGTTCACTAAGCATTGACCTTTCTGAATCAGGTCGTATTTAATGCTTCTAAAACGGTGTTACTACTCAAACATACCCCATCACCCTGCAACCAATTTCCGACGATATACTAGATATCTCAAACTTAGGCATTGAAATATCCAACAATCTTATTTAGTGCAATCAGATTTTTGGTATTGGGGCTGGGCATGCTGCATTATTAGATGTTATACAAGGCTTACTTCTATATGGATATTGCTCGCTCTGACGAAATCTCTAGTCTGATGCCTAATAAAACTGTGAACTGTGAATATGGAACGGCTTACCATCCTCTGCCCCTCCCCACTCCCCCTCAAGTTATAGCCATCCTAATTCCCTAACCCTACTTTCATTCCTGCCAAGGCTGTGTTACGGCACCATTGGCCACATTATAAAACAAAATAAAATAAAGTTTGTAAAATTATTCATGATTATCGAAGAAAGATCGTTTTGATTTCTCTTGATTTGTGGACTCCAAAACCTTATTGTGCCCTTTTGTTTTCCAATCACTTCTTCACGCTAATTAGAGGAAGGAAAATGCAAATAAAATCAAACATTAATTTAAAAACTTATGTTGGGTAAATTGGACAATTTATGTTTATAAAATGTGGAACTAAACTGGAAATATTCGAGCCATTATCATTCATTAAAAAAAAAACTTAACATCATCAAAGTTTTGTCGAAAGGTTGGTCCCCTAACAACAATTTAATTCACCAGACTTAAATAATAAAATAAAATATTTCTAATCAGCATATTTTTTATACAGAGCACAAAACATATGTAAGTATGTAGCAAATATTTGAACTGATGGCGATCAATGAACATATCGGCATAGCAACATCTATTGCATACTTTTATCTCAAAATTTATAGCGTGTGTTTGCACAGATGTTATGCGAAACAAGCACAAATATTGGACAATTTTCGACATAACCAACGATGTGTGTAAAAAATTATTAAATTATTCAAAAATTTGCGAATGTACTTCAATTTTTGAATACGGATATCGGACAAAACCAGAGGGATAAGATCAGTTTTCGCCTTCCCCTCATCATGATCCTTAAGCCTATAATTTTCCTATTTCATAAGGATTACAACATAGGGAACTCTAAAGATGATATACAATTCACGATTTATTCTCTGTAGTTGATTGCCATTGTAGATCTAACTCGATCCTCGCGATATGTAAAACCGCATTCTGCGTTCAAACGCGCTATCTTGATTATATCTCCGAAAAGACTTTTACTTTAAAGGTAGTTTTCTCTATTCCAACAAATGTTACTTGGTTCAGTCATAAGATCATAAAACTCTCCGAATTTTAATTTGAAAATATTAGTCTGATGCATATGTTTACTCTGAAAAGTAACTAAACAAATTACTTTTTTTTTTAATTTTGTGTAGAGGCATTTACAGCCATCTTGAAAATTTAAAGTCATATATACATGTAATTTTCCTAAAGTTCAACCGTTAAATTCTCTCACTGTAGAATGAGAATCTTATTATTGATCAGCTCCCTCTATCAACTTCCATTAAAAAATAACAAAGGACATATAGCGATCTTATAAGATATGATGAGTGACTGGAAAGATCAACTTCGTGTGTTAGTCCTAAGATAGGACAGAATGAATTGCGGCATTTTCTTTTCATGACCTTCAATTTGATTTTAGAATATACAGGAATCTTTAAAGGAAGATAAATATGTGTTAGATCGGCGTGCATGACCGTAACATGTATAATAAATTAGAGGACATTAAATGCTGTATATTACTCTATTGTCAAATTTGTTTTTGGGTTGTAAAAAAGGAAAGTGACAGCATTCAAATATTTATTTTGCAGGAAGAATTCAATTTGTGATTGGATCATTCCATAGGAAATTGATTGGATTTCAAAACGACTATCACCAATTTCGTTCTTCTTTTCCTTAAAGTTTAGTAATTATGAGATGAGAATACAACTTGTTTTTTTTTTGTTCTGAAATGGATGCTGCCTGAATAAAAGGAATTTGAAATCCTTAATATTCAAAATATCATTACCTTGGATGTAAGTTTGATTGAAGTAAGATTGGAAGTACAATATTTTAGGAAAAATTATAATACGTAAAAAAAACTAAGGATAATAAAAAGGACATTGAATATCTCGAAAACCATCCTCTTAATTTTTTTTTCTTTTATTAATGCTCATAATATTGTTAATAAATTATTAAATTGTTAGATTGGGATCGCAATGGGTTTAGAGAAAAGAATTCTCTTTTATTGCAATATTGCACGGGAGAGGTTGATGGAACAATAAAATGGTTAGTAGTAAGGGCAATGATGGGACAAATAACGACACTAAAGCAAGCCCGTCAAATTCATGGAATACAATAATTAAACTCTCTTCAAGTAGATAGCTGCCAAATATTAGCAACCGTTCACCGTATCGTTAAGTAGACTGATTTTAGTTATACATATGAGAACAAATCGGTAGGTCACTTTTCTCTTTGTATATGAAAATCGTATTCATATAGTACTCGCCCTCAATATTTCTTCCCTTCTACATTAATCACGTAACCGCTCTTCTACCTTGGGAACACAAACGAAGCAATTATACAAAAAAAAAAAATTAAAGATACGTCTTACAGGATATTCATGGATAAAGGACTCAACTGGGATTCTTGATATTTTTTTGATAGAAGAAATTTGTTTACTCGGTTTTACTTCAGTTCATCGCCATTCAAATGGTACTAAAATTTACTTCCGGAGTTATACCTAACTCTGCAACAAAATTAGGATCTTCCATATAGGTATGTAAATATTCTATAAGACCTTCAAATATGTTGACTTTCAAAAATATCCATGGTGGTTGAATCGAAAGTGCTGTACGATATTTTTCCATTTTTCCTCCATGCATCAGCCTCAGTAAATGGAATCTGTAGGCTCAGTTGTTCCAAAATGATAATTTCCTTTTCTTCGATCACAGAAGTACAATCAGAAAGAACCTTTGTTCTATATCTATCTAGGCCTCTTAATTGTTTTACCACCGCCAAAAAATACTCCAGAAAAGCGCCCATCGCTAACGACTATAACTATAAAGATTTAGATGAAGTCCAGTTTGTCATCAAATGTAGTTATGATGACGTTTTTTACAAGACAGGCTCTCTGCATCTCACAGGAAGATGGCACTCAACTTGAAAAAACTGTTTTGCTTTATTAGTGTTAGCCGATTTCTTTTTAGATCCTCGACTTTGGATCGCCAAACTATAAGGAATTCCTACAGAAATTAATGAAATTATTTCCTCAAATTGTGATTCCTTCTACATAAACAGATGAAGATCAATAAGAAGCAACCAGATTAAAGATATTAGTTGGCTTCCAAGGTATACTGTTCTTCGTCAATAGAGGTCTGGTTATTTTTGAAAAAAAAAATCCTACAAATTTGTTGTGTTCGCCTTAGTCTCGTAAATATTTTGCGTCAAGGATATATATTAATTTCCCCTAAACTTAGAATATCTACTTCAGCTCAAAAGTAACATTAATAATAATAATATTAGTATTAATTATAATAATAACAATATAATAACATATTAGGTCTGTTCGCGTACTTCTCGTGCAAAAACTTTCTGGGTAAAAACTTACTCGTGTGGTGGGGGAAGAATGTAAAATGCATGAAAAAGTAAACGAACGCTTTTCATGCAACTTCGTGAAAAACAAGAAGAAGAAGTGTGGAATAACATTTGCGAATGAGTATTGTTTTACTTTTTTTAACTTGTTGCAGTCTTGAAAAGTCCCATGAGAGCATTGAATACTTAAACTATCTTCATTCGACATTTTGTTTGCGCTTTAAAAACTTTTAAGAAAATTACAAAAATGAACTATTCTTATGACACCTGTCAATTTTCCTTGCAAGAAATGTGCAGTAATTAAAAACTTCGGGTAAATTCATGCGAGAGGGGAAGCTGTGACGTATGCAAAACTCGTGTAATTTAGTGTGCACGAGAAAGTAAACGAACGGAAAATGTGTAAGTTCGTGCAAATTCATTGCAATGCATTGTCCCAAAACTGAGTACGCGAACAGACCTATTATGTTATGCGAAAAATGAAAAGTTTAATCTACATATTGTTTTGATTAACTGTGCATTTAATAACGGCAAGGCAATGAAAAAACTCCATATCCGCTTTCTGTTTTATGGTCACGGACACATGTTTTATAAGACAGTCTCCCAGTTTATTTTAGACAGGGGCCGAAGTTTGGAAATAGCACAGAAAATATTCCTGGGCTATGAGATAGGCATTCCACGAACAAAAGACAAAATGAAACGCAACCAACAACTTCTAAAGCAAATAAATCACGGTTAGTGACAATGATAAGTTGAAATTATTATTGATGAAGAATGATAAGCTCAGTCAACTGTAGATTGTGCTCATCCATACATACCATGTAAAAAAGTTAATATAATAATTGTTATAAAATTGTTACGTGCAATAGAAAGAGATAACTGGTGACATCTACTGGCAATGGAGAGTAAACAGCTTTAGTTTCGGAGAATCGATGATGGAATCTTCGGTAAGGTTCAGGAATAGAATGAATAGAATAGTCAAGAAGGTTCTGGAATAAAATACTCCAGAATAATCTGGACAATTTCTAGGGTATAAATACAGGGTTTTCCAATAAGAGGTGTTATTTTGATATTCAAAGAAAAATGCCATTTTTTGAGATAAATGATCGGATCTTTATTTCATTATAAAGAGGAAGGTATGTCGTTAATAATGGAAAATAACATCAGCCAAATGACCACCACGACCACGCCTACAGGACCATATCCTTTTCATGAAATTTTCCATAACCAAATCGCAAAGTGGCTGCCCTATGTCCTCGATAGCCTCACGAATTCCATCTTTGAGGTCTTGAATCGCCGCTGGGCTGTTGGCGTAGACCTTCTCTTTTACGTGGCCCCAAAGGAAGAAGTCGCAAGGTGTTAAGTCACAAGATCTCGGTGGCCAATTGTGATTACCTCTTCGAGAGATAACACGGTCCGGAAACTTTTCCCGTAAAAGATCAATGGTTTCGTTGCTTGTATGGCACATAGCGCCGTCTTGTTGAAAGTAAACGTTGTCCAGATCAATACCATCCAATTCCGGAAATAAAAAATCAATAATCATCTGTCGATAGCGCAATCCATTCACCGTAACTGTTGCTCCAGCCTCATTTTCGAAAAGTAAGGTTCAATGACCCCGTCAGTTGTCACCGCAAAAAAAAGAGTCTTGTCTTAGATGTTGCTGTGTTAACAAGCGAAAGTAATAAACAGGCGTTGTAATTGGATTGCGATAATTGAAAGTACAGTATTAGCGATAATTAAAGTTGAGTTGATTAAATGAATGTTTGTGAATGTTATATGATTAGAGTGAAATAAAGAACTTGTATATTAAATATTGTGTTTTAAATAACGAATCAAAGGCCACGCTCGCAACAATATATAATGTTACTATTTTTTGTTGCACATGCAAAGTTCTGTTTTGAAGCTTTGAAAATATAATAAAAACATTATCTTTCGATATTTCTTTTATTTATACATCTAGACTAATTTCACATTCAAATAAGAAGTGTTGTGGTTGGGGTTGTATTATTTTAAGAAAAAGGCTCGACGCCAACTAATTGTTCTTGGTTGACTTATCTGGATTCGAATTATTCGATGCAGGGTCTCCTTGTAAACAATATGAGTATAGTACTGGTACGTGTTGACGTTGAAGTCTTAATTGAGGAGGTAGCTATACAGCAGATCTCCCAGGAGAAGCTCTGTAAAAAGTAGACTTTCTCTACTACGATGGACGCAGCTGTAAACAGCAGATGCCCGGTAGTAAGATCGACATAATAGACGGTACTTGCTATATCTAACTGATTAAATCAATTCTCGTTTATTCGGGTATTGCTACCTTATTTATACAGAAATTATTTCTTACCGTTAGCAAAATTTGGTTGCTTTTTCTTAATTTCCTCTTTCTTACTCATTAATGCAGAAAATGAATACTTCTGCTTTGGTTTATGTTGAGGAAATAACGATCACATTATCCGTAATTTCAACTCTGTATAGGTAAGTCGGACAACGCTTCAAACAAAAATGCCCATTACAATTTTTACGAGTTCCTATGAGACCTATACTGAGACTAACAAGTCTCGTCCTAGCTATACAGTACTCTTGTGATCTATAATTTTTTCATGTTACCACCCTTTTATCTGGCTTGGGTACTACCCGCAGTAACCATCTTGTTTAACAGATTTTTTACAATCCATTTATGTAGATCAAATTATCAAATTCATATACATATGTACTAATAATACTGTAACCTATCAAAAATACTAATTCTAGATCTATTCACGCCGTTCCATTAAGTCTTCTATATTTATTCTTATTTCTAGCCAAAAGCTGAGAATGTTAAAATTAAAATTCTACTCATATTTGCAAAGCTTTGTCTTTTCTGTTTGGTTTTCTTTGCTGTTTGAATTTTACGAGTGAATCATCATAAAATATGAGCGACGAAAAACTTTTAATTTTTATCATGCAGTCTGATGACCCGGGTTTTTCCATCACAGAACTAGTTGCTACCCTGCATGCATTCCAATGCTCAAGGCAGCTAGGTTAATATAGATTTGTGAATCACAAGCAAAGCTTACATAATGGGACTATGGGAGCCAAATGTGTTGAGTGCAAATGACTTCTGTCACCCTCCGGTCATTTAAAACATAAACTTTGGGTTCCATACAAAGAATGATCTGGAAGTTGAAGTTGAAGACGTCTTAAGAATCACTTAAGAGCCGATCCTATATATAATATAGACTTCAATTTCGTACCAGCTCAATTCAAGGTCTGGAGATAGATTCTATGGCAATATTGGTTTAGTTCATTTGTCCAGCACAGATATTTCATTTGATCAGATGTTATGTTGCTCTTCTATCATTAGGAAATTTTTTGTCCATATAACCTAAAAAGAAGAATGGTTTCTGCTTAAGTCTATGATTCTGGTAAAACCCAAGTTGGGTGGGCAATATTGGGCTATTTAACCGGCCTCACTCCACGATATCTATAAAATATTCCCACTGTTCATGCAATGGCATTTGTTACAAGTATTAAATTGTGGTTCTCTTTGCTCTAAATTCAGATTTTAAGGTCAATTTTTAAAGCACCTGGGATTTCGACACAAACACTGAATTTATTTTGATTAGCACATGCAACATCAATCATCGATATTTCCTATCATAATGCAGCATTATGGTATTGACTGCGGCAAATAGAGTTGCATTTGAACGCACTGCGACGAATGAGTTGTGCTTTTCTCTGTTGAGGATAGAGTGGGTCATAATTGAATAAAATAAAACACACCCATTACAATCAGAGAGTAATTTCTATAAACATAATGCAAAACCGCTTTTTATTGGCATGTTGTGCTAATTAAAAGTTTGGTTGACTTGTTGAAAAGTGCACTAATTTAATCAAATATTTGTTTGCCTGCAATACAGTTTGATGTCGCGACTCTCCTATAATATCACGATGTTCAAAGTTGTCCATGAAAGATTATTAGTACCTAAATATCACAAGACTGAGACAACCGTAGTCGATAGATTGAATAAAGATTCATTCGAGTTGCAAGTGTGCCCTTTAAAGCTTTTTTTTTTATTAGTAGGTTGTTAGTTTGTAGAAATCAATCTGATTATTTAACCTCCTCCTAAATGACTTTTTCCGAAATTTAAACATAGCTAAATCCCTTTCTTGCACATAAAAATAATAAATTGACTCCATTTCATCAAAATCTTTAGACCAGTTTTCAAGGTAAAATTAACAAATTTAGAGTAATTTCATACATTTCAACCACTACCCGAAATTTTTTTATTATATATGGAACCTGATCCTTTCATGTAATATTTAAAATCGATTAGTTAAATTTTCTTGGCTACGAAACTCTAATTATTCATCGCCTCTTGTAAAAAAGAATCACGAAATTTATCAATATGGTTGACATTTATTCAACAGGCACGTAATTACCTTACGATCAAAACAGGATCTCGGTTGAGCTTCTATACACAAAAGTTGAGTGAGCTGTGCAGCCTTTATATTTACTCGTCATTAAGCATGCCAATGCTCTGCTAAGCCAATAGTCATAATTACACTATTGTAAGCTTAGCAAATTTAATTGCCACTTATTGAATTACGTGGTACTGCCGCTGGTCGCAATGATTGAAACATGGAGTTGTAATTAGATTATCAGTTAGCTTGAATACGAGCACTTGACTACTTACAGATTTGACAAGTCTACTACTGAAAGGAATCGGTTATGGTTCATACTCGGAAATTAAGAGAAAGCATGCTCATTATTTGTGCCGTGTGCTACGAGTTGTGAAAATAATTTTTGTCAAATGCAGTAGGAGTTTTCTGCTGATAAACGACTTTGATGTTAAATTTGTGTAAATTATTGAAAAGCGTAGCATAATATGTATACGATAAAAAAAAGTCAACTGAAATAAGATCATGTGCCATTTAGTGTGAAGATTACGTTGTAGTGATATATACCTTGCCATGCTGCATGTTGTATCACCGCTACTCAATCGTATTCTTTTTATGAACATTTTAGTAACGAATCAACTGATAAGTATGACAGATCGTTTGAGTAAGAAATTAACCGAGGAAACTGCATATCGCCTTGGATTAATTCATACTAGTTTGTGTATCACACTATACATATATGTATATCAACTCCAACGGCTGATGATAAACCTAAAATTTAACCGTAAAGTAAATATAACCGTCGCCGTATACTAAATGAATAAAAGAAGCAAAGAAGCCGTCGCTTAGAGAGCATGCGTCAAACTTCCAAAAGTCTTAGAGAAAAAATCTTTAAGAAGAAAATTTTTTAATGGCCATAAATGTAATCGCTTTAATGCTTCATCTGAAGAACAGCATTGTAGTGCATAGTCCTTTAGATGAGAATATTCCACGAATAACATATATGCAAGACAGCCACAATATTGTAACTTTAACCTATCTTCTTATCGGTTTTCATACCTAATGATCTAATAGTAATATGATTATCGCGTGTTCAAACAACCTCAAAAAAGTATATTTTTCAAAAATTGCTAGAAAGCTACAGAAAACGTATAGGTATTTTGGCATTTGCTGAATACAATACAGATTTTATTCCCATGTACAGGAGCTCTGGACTAAACAATTTATACATACGTCGAGTTGAGTATCTTTTGTACTCGATTCAAAATATCTTTTGGAGCCACGTGATTATTGGAATTCGTGAAATAAAAGAAAACTGTGAGTAAATTCGCAAAGAAATTAAACACAATGAGTTTATATCCTCCAATGTAATAAGAATTTAGAGCGAGTCCCAATCCGTGTTTATATTTGCATATAAGCGCGGCATTGCTGATTTTTCCGAACCTCGTATGTTATTAGATTTACTGTGGGTAAAGTTTTCTTTGAAAGAAAAAGGAAAATGTGTTGCTATCAAACTTTGTCGATTTTCGCAATCCGTACTGCCTCCCAGAAACTCACTCACGAACTGATCCAATTGGCAAGCCGCGAGCCTTTATCTGATACCTCGCGCCCTTGTATGCGTCTGACAAATCTTTACAAAATCTGTTCCTTAATCTAGGAATCGAAAAAATATTTAATTGGCAACGACCGAGATTTGACCCTTGATACTGTAATTTGTAATTCTATGCACAAACGACTGGCCTACAAAGGCTGTGTCTTTGCTTTTTGGAAAAAACTTACTCCAACAATAATATTAGAAGAATTTACTTTAGTAATAGTTTTCCAAACAATTTTGCGGAGAATTGCGGGTTCTCCAGAAGTATTCTAATAAATCCAAAAGAAATTACTAAATATTTACTTTTTATTAAACGATCTTTTAAAAACCACAGTATTTATAAAATAGTTAATTACATTAAATTATGTTTAACCTAAACAATTAATTGCACAATCGTGTCAACGAAACCACGAACATCCTATTGAATTGCATAACAATTTTTATTATAGGCACACGACTTCCGCGGTAAGTAAATATAATCATCCTCATCAATGTAAACTGATTACGTATTTAACTAAAACTGAAACAAATTATTACAATGAAATCATAAGGTATATTAAGAAAGCAATGCATATAATTAATGACGATTAGATACGCATCTTAGACTTGAATATAAACGGAAATTGAGAAATTAATTGCTCTTGCAGAGGCTTTTGGCTTGGCCAATGTCGCGAAAAACTTATTCAGCATGTTTTCTTATTTTGATTTTAATTACTAATTTATTTTAGTTTTTATGGCGAAACCCAATTCAAGTCTTTGTATTCAGCTTTATCTTCCTATAACAATTCGTGACGTGAAGGGGCACAATGGACCTGGCAGTCGTCTGGGTGAAGCAGGCTAAGACCTTTTAATGCGACCCATACCATCAAATCTAACCTAATCTAACCTAACGAACCTAATCGAACCTACACTGTAAAAAATAATAGGACTAAATTTAAGACACGCTTTTCCCTAAAAATAAATGTAATTTTTTCTCTCATATGAAGGGAAAATCAGTTTAATATAAAGTATGTAAAATTCTCGAAATGTTAAGCTTTCTTGGAAATAAGGAAGAGAACATTCAATAAATTGGGTACTATTGGGTACCCATTGTTTTTGAAAACAAGTCATGTATAGATTTTCAATATTTTGTTTGAGCGTTGCCAGCGCGCCAACATAACTTCCGTACTACTTGTAGCAGGAGCCCATAAGAAATGAGTTATTTAGTTCATTTTTATGTTTTCTAAAGGGGGTGGTGTTCTATCATCTATGTGAAGTGTGGTGATATCACCTATTCCCTACATTTTAGGGAATATTCCCTAAATTTTAGGGGAAAAAAGCAAAAATTCTCTACATTTGAGAGAGAAAAACTTACCTACATTTTAGGGATAAATACCTAATCTACGTTTTCCAAGGTGAAGCTTTCCATAATATTATCGATAAATACCTAACCTTTGTGGCACAAATTGTTGCACTCATTTTAAGGAATTATTTTTTACTGTGTAACCTCACCTAACCTAACATTTCGTTATATCCTACAGAGTCAAGCTCAACACCAATTTATATATACTCGTATATACAAACAAGCAACTAAGCAAACGAGTTCCTGTAGGATAGATTCATCTTAGTCATATTGTAGAAGATGATAACTGCATACTTTCTCATGGAGGTTTTTTTGTCTTACTTCGAGGTTCACGGATTTTTATTTATGCAAGGCCAAACTCTGACTCCTGTCTGACCCCATTTCAGTAACTTTAAAAAGGAAATAAGGTGAGAACGATTT
Organism: Dioctria linearis; assembly: GCA_963930735.1. Lineage (NCBI taxonomy): Eukaryota > Metazoa > Arthropoda > Insecta > Diptera > Asilidae > Dioctria > Dioctria linearis. The sequence goes on along the minus strand of OZ005741.1, from coordinate 332,406,284 downwards.
GAGTGTGTTCTACGCGAGTGGCAATCGACGATCGCTATTGTTGTATTCAGTTTACTATACTTGACTCTTTTACATTGCATAAGCATAACAATATTCCAGTAGCTATTCTCTGTATCATCTAACCAAATAAAACTTCATTCTAACAGGTTAAACTGTCAGATGAAATGGATACTAAAATGATATAAACTAATCTAGTCAATTATCAGACATTTTTAAAAATTTCGTCTTCATCAAATATATCTTTCATGTAATGGGTATGTATGATGTCTTCTCTCCCAACTGAGACAATAATAGGGTTGATTATCATTTACTTGAACATCAGTGATATCATATACTAGCCTGCGTAGTCAGGGGGCAAAAAGTTGTGCGAATCTATCAAACTGAATGTTGCTCAGTTTCAATATATCTGCTGGCTTTCCAGCATTGAGTTGATCCATAAAAATTAGATCTACTTTCAGCGCCCAATATGTCTATTTTAACTTCTGACACCTGAGAAATTTCTCAATAGTATCCATTACTCAGTCACCTAGTTCTTACCAACTCTATTTTTCTGTAGTTACTGGTACGTACATACCCTCCTCACTGACAGCTTATTATAAAGGTATGCCTCATACAACTGATGAAATGGGAGTGGTTGAGTGCCGATCTTGTTTTAAAAAGATGAAACAGCTTCTCGGGTCTTAGATGCATTGAATTCGACGCGATTTGCTTTGCCCCAAGCGAGGATATTGTCAAAATCTTTATTCAATGATCTAATCATGCAATCTCGTTTGACAGATGTGGTATTCTTTCTGAAGTTCGTGATAGTGTCAAAGGAGTACGCGAAATCACGGTCAACTATCATAGGTAAAACTCTATGGATGGGATTGAGGTTAGGGAAAATAGATTATTAATGAAAATTACGAAGGGAGATGGAAAGATAACAAAGCCCTGGGTATACCAGCATTTATTGAGTGAGATTCATATATAACGCCGTCTAACACAACACGAATTAGGCGACTGGATAGAAAACTTTCAATCCATAATAAAAAAGGAGGGGATAGATCAAGTGTTTTAAGTTTGGCTAAAAGGGCAGGATGCCAGATTTTACCAAAGGCCTTTGAAATATCTAGGGCAACGATCTTGGACACACCAAAATTGTGGAGACTACGGTTCCAATGTTCCATACGAAAAGTCAACAAGTCTCCAGATGAGTCTGCTTAACCGCTGTTTGACCGCCTTTTGTTGCCGTGCCGATATGTTTGGAGAATCTAAATTGTCCTTAAATTTTAATTTCTAGTTAGTGTAATAAATTTTTATTTTTATTTTCTTCACCTTAACGAATTTTAAATTTCTGCAATGTTGCTTGTTAATAGTTTCGATTTTAAACAACGAGTCAGTTTTCAGCTACTTCTGCTATTTAAAGCAAGTACAAACGGCAACCGATTCCTCCGGTTTTTTAAGACGGGACCATCCGCCGTCCGAGTAACTACTCTAATCACTGACCTAACGAGACAGATGCCTTGGTGGTTGCTTTATTATCTCTTGTATTTAATAATTTAATTTAGAATAGAAAAAAATAAAATTTCTCGCAAATTCTTCTATTCCAAGTACAAATTATTATTTAAAAAAAAAATTGTTAAGTTCTAGAATTCTCAAACGATTTTATGTTGCATATATTTCACCTCCCCCACTAAGATCACACCAAATATTTTTTTTACTGAACAATAAAGATTTACTGGCATGTGGTCATTATTAGAACTTGATCTGAATATCAGGGTAACAAATTCAAAGTTTCATGTTGGTAGCTGGTGGAATTTGAGGTAAGTAACTAGGTTTGTTATTAACTTGTATAGCTGTGTTATTTGTTTCCATGAACCTTTAGTTCTGTCTCAATAGATATTTACATTAACCTTAAAGAGACTACGTTTACATATAATAAATTTAACTTTCAATGTTTGTTTATTTATTTCTTCCTTCAGGTTTTGCGTTCATCTAAATATCACTTAATTACTTCACCTCAAATCTTCCGAAATGCTGTGCGGACGGCCTCTTGTTAAAACTTCGCTAAAAGTATGTAGCACTGATCTCAAGAGTATTTTCTATTGCACTCTTTCTACTCTTATATTGTTTAAACTCCTAGTGAGTCCATCTAAACTATCTATAATTCGTTATTCTCATCCCACTTGCTGATAAGTCCTTGTGGAGTTACCCATTATTTTATCTATCTGGTTATTAAATCAATGCTCGATGGTATTTACAGATCTCCCATCCAGTTTATAGCTCCATAATAAAACATAATGTTATTTTTCAATCGCACTCTTACTTCAAGTTATCATAATAATGGTATCAGTAAGAAAGTGTATGGAATTCTGCGAATACTATAATTTTCTGTAGCCCTTAATCCTCGAAACTACTCATAAAATATTGTAAAGTCGCTGGAAGATAGGGAAAGTATTAGGGTACGTATCTTTATCTTATCATGCATTTGATTTTATACGTTGAGAAATTTTATGTAAATCAAACTCCTAATCCTTGCATTAACTTCACATCATTTTTAATTCTATGGTGTAATACATGTTCCAAGGCGGAGAAGATTTGTTCATGCCTCTCAATATGTAAAATCGATTCCGGATTATTTCTTCAAATTTTTTGTGGAACTTCAGATTATTTTCTTTTTTCATAGATTGTTAGTAACAAAACAAACAAACAACAACTCTTTTTCCAGAAAGATTATTTTATCTGTCCTATACCTTCGATGCATGTTTATTCTTCTTTGGTCAGTTCATTAGACATAATTTTTCAAATAACATTTTTGACTTTTACTATGAAATGTAATATCTCCAATCTACCTATAATATTTGTAATATTTTCGAATTGCAGCTACACTAGCTTTGAATGTATGTACATTCCTTGATTAGATTAATAATTAGTTTTGTTTTATTGTTATACCCTAGATGAAATCTAAAGGGTAAACTAAGTTTGTCATTGTGCTTGTAACACCTCGAAATAATGATGGTAGAACAAAATGTATTGGAAACCAACGCAAAATATTAAAAGTTATTTTGATTTTTGCATGTCCGTCCGTCTGTTTGCACGATAACTCGAGAACGCGTTCATTTAGAAAGATGAAATTTTGTACACGGACTTTAAAAGAAAAAGTAAAATTAAGTTTGAAAATGAGACAAATCGGGCAACTCCTTCGTGGGGTTGCTATACAAACAATTCGTGTTCCACTATATCTTTGGACACTGCCTGAGAACGCGTCGACATAGACAGCTGAAATTTGTATATGGTGTTTTTATAGTAATAACAAATAAACTTTCATAAATGGACTATATCGGGCAAACCGTTCTTGGTGTTGCCACATAAAAATTTAGGTTTTTTACACATACTGTGAAAACGATCAGTCCTAGACATTTTTATTGTATTAAAAACTTCTTCAGAATATGAGATCCTATAAAATTGGTTATTATCATTTTTTCTGTCCGACGAACCGTTCTAGAAATATGTGCGGAAAACCACTTCAAAAATCAAATTTGCATAGATCGGTGACCGTACGAAATTTTATACAGGCATTCATCTAGCGTATCATTAGCATTCGTCTTAGATCAATTCTAGCTTTTTTACTTGTTAATTTGTATTTTGATATTTTATTATTTTCATGTAGTAACTCATTCACATCTATAATTGGCTTAATAAATAAAATGAAATTGAAACAAATAAAAAAAGAATGAAATACGTACTGCCACGTGATGCACTTAACAACAATTGATATTATCAATAGAAGAAATTCGATTGTAATTATTTAATTGTTATTAACAATTGTGAAGAGATTGCTGTGATTTTCCATCAACGAGCTTTTATTGAGTTTATTTAGTGAAGCGTGGCAGTTATTCTTCTGAGCTAGTAAGACAAATGCTTTTCCCTCTTTTATTTCGTAATTTTAGTAAGTCACCATTATTTTATTTCATCGTTAATGGTTAATGCCAGCTAAAAGCAACATATTGAGTCAGAATATGGCATATCTTATTATCTTCTTACCGTGATAGTGGCATTTTTCGTCCCTCATCTCTCCTAGTGGGTCAATAAAAAAAAAGTAGATTTGTTATTGCTTTTTGTTCCTTCGCTAGACAGATTAACTCTATAATTGACTCAATATAAAATTAATCAATTTCAATTTACTGTACATATAACTGTCAGTTTATTCCCAATGTCCTTTATTTTGGCAGTTCTTCACTGTGAAAATTAAAGCCATGGCGAAGTTTAAATATTTAATGAACTGTTATCTAGAATATTAACCGCAAGATTTTGAAAATAACAAATTTAAAAATATTACTCATCGGTTTATTTGACATATGTTAGATTTATAATCACCTGTACCGAGACTCGTCGAAATTAAGAAAAAGTGAATGAATTGAGTCACTTTTCTAGAAATTTGATTCTACATAGTTTGCATGGTTTCAAGGGTGTGCACTCTTTTTGCTTGAGATATATATACAGAAAAAATAAATAAACAAACAAACAGCGCCAACTAATAAAAACACAGAACAAAATCATAACAATAATTAAGAGGCAAAACAAAACAATATAATAAATTATAAAATAAAAATATGAAATGAAACATGTCGAGGGCATGCAACCATAAACAAACAAAAAAAAAAATCAACAACTATTCTGTTAAATTTTACGGTATACATCCGCTAAAAAACCAAAATCCTACTAACTATTCTTCTTGACGGATGTACTAAAATACAACTAAAGTCACAAAAAATGTGATAGAAATTAAACGGAGATGAAGAGCAAAATCTTCTTTTTCAGTCCTTCGATAGTACAGACGTACAGTGTAAGATGAGATTTATAGTAAAAGTAGAAGTACAAAAACCAAAAGAGTGAAACGACGAAAGAAGAAAGAAGGGAATTTAAAAAAAAAGCAAGACGAAAAGTTCATTTGCTTAATTTTTCGCTGCGATAATGTCATAAATTCAAACATTGAGTAGAAATAAAATTTTGTATTATAAAATTCGTTGCGGCGAATAAATTAAATTATAAAAATACTTCGAGTTTAAAGCTTATAAATAAATACATATTACACCCACATTGCATGATATCACTATCCTTAGCTTTTTTAATTATATTTTTTTGTGGACTAAGATCGTCGCTTTTTTTTATTGAATTAAGCTATTTCCTGAATCAAGCTATTTACTAAACTTCAAACTTCAAAATCACGTCTCACTTAACTTCGAATTGTGAACAATCAAAGAACCACCCTGTCCCATAAGCAAGCAAGCACGTGAACTGAAGTTTGTAACAAATCAGAACAAGTATTAATTGATTTCCATCGAAATTAGATTGTAAAAAAATATTTGTTAAGAACGTTTATTAATAAAAATGAATAACATTTGAATACATTAACAGAGCCATAACTTGTGGCATTTTTTTCTTTCTTCAAGCATGACCTTTAACCAAATTGCAACGAAGTGAACAGCTGTCTATTTGAAATCACCTACCAAACGGAAAAACTTCATGTTATTTTTATATAAATGATTATTAGCGACCGTTTTGTTCAGAATACATATTTATGCTAAAACATAAGCCATAGACAAGCGGTAGTGAAAATTTCACAAATAATATACAGGGTGTTTCGGAGATATATTTAAGTATTTCAACGAGTAAAAGCGACCGTAGCGCTCAAATAATTCAATAGTCTATTCAAAAAATATTTGCTAACATTTAACTATTCATTGTATTTCGATTTTGTCCAGTTGCATTTTGTTAAGATCAGTTTTCCTCAAGTTATTACGATAGTTACTAGCAGATAAAGTTGCTAGATCAAAAAACAAAAATGTATGAATTGGCGGATGTTAATATGTATCAGAATCCAACTAGGATCGGAGGAGAATATGAATACTGTTGGACTGTTTTACACCTGAATTTATAATGCTATCACTAAATGATAGAAATTGCTGCATAGTGTTCCCAAAAGGAAATGAACCTATCTTTCGTTTAGCATATGCAGCAAAAAGGTTCTAGAAATGTACAATTTATAACGTTGTTAAAGACAATTTTGCCATCCTTCTACGCACAGGATAAATATAACTTCCTAGAAGCATTTGTAAGTTTTTGTAAAGAAAACAAACCATTTACGTAACATCTTTCATCAAAAGAAAAGTTGGAAGAGTTAACGTGATGATAAGTTGGTGAGCTACATTTGTACGCAGAAAGGTTTCACTTTATGAAAATTAGTCAACGTTCCATTTAAGAAGTGATCGAAAGAACTAAGTATGCTACATAAGTAATGTGGGCGTGTCGTGTACTATTATTAACAGTGAACGCAAAAGTTACCATTGTCGTTTTCATCACTCTTTCGGCTTGAGATGGTGATTGGCTACGGTTGTGAGGTATGGTAGTAAAAGTGATTCATAACTAATACTCTTTTAGTTGTTACAAGCTCCCAGTGACACCACATTATTGTCTATAAAAGATATTAAAACTCTGAAAAAACTCCCAAGTTCTGCTTGAAATCTAAAGACTGCAACAAAGGAAATATTTGTGAACAAATTAATGCCATTATTGCAGCTGCCTTCACACACAATGCTCAACATAAACATAAAATATTTTAAAGATGCAAAAACCACGCATCTACCCGTGAAATTAATAAAACACGCATTGAAATGAGAATAGTAAAAATTTGATAAACATGAGTAACATCTGCAATAGCTAGATTCAAAAATGCATAATCCGGTTTAAAATATATAACACAACCTTCACCAACGCCCTTCATACATCTGACATTACTGGCAAGTGCAAGAGTGCTGACGATGATGATATGGTGCAGAACAAAACAATTCTGACTACCGACCGAGACTATATTTACAGTTCAGTTCGATGCAATCTGCAACTAAGTACGTGCTGTTTACCTGTGTGATTATTATTACCGAGTTTTAAAAGTGTTTAATTTGTTTTTTTCTTTTTTTTTGTAATGTTTACTACTCATCTCTTGATATAAAAATTTTTCGAGTTGATTTTATTTATTTCGTGTAAGTGGATTTTGATTCTTATCAATTTTATGAATTCTCTTAAGTTACAATCGACAACAACACTTATCGCACAGCACCTACTTGTTGAATAAAAGAACAGAATAAATTATTTCTATAAAATTTAATATATTTTTAATTCGTATTAACATTGGTTTACTACTGATATCTGTACATGCTTAGAGAAGTTCTTTGAGTTAATAAGAAACAGAATAAAAGTGTCTTCCGATTGTATGAAGGAAGTTTATGTATACCTGCAATGTGAATACATTCTCATAACCCAGCATTGTAATCAGCTCTTACCATTCCTATATAATAAAAAAATCTTCTAGAGATATATGGTAAAGAAAAATTAAAAAATAATATTGCCAAATTAAAATCGGAAAGACTATTGTGACATGTATTAACAATAAAGTAGGACATTTACCTACCATGGGGATGGCCGTTACAATTTTGTTGGAAATTAGGTCAGAGTACAATATGTACTGGTAACAGTATTGCCAAATCTAAACAACCTTTTTATAAACAATGCCAACTCAATATTTTTAGATAAAACATATTTTCTATTTGGAGATATTAGATAAATTTAATAGAAAAAGCCTACTGCGTAAAATTCCTGTCCAAAAATATTTTTCAATTAAATATCAATTCTGCTAAGTAACTAATCTGTCATCAGGGATGTTGATTGGTCGGTCTGTTTTGCTTCGTGAGATATCGATGGACTCACTGTAGAATTTAGTAACATACTAAGTCTTGCCACGCGTGAATACATTCCGAGCAGCAAAAACTAAAACAAATCTACCTGCAAGTTCGCTATCCGCAAAGAAAAATTTCTTTTTAACCAGAATATTAGACAAAGAATCATGGCAAGCCACAAAGGTAGTAAAGGTTTTTGATTTCTTATGAAAACCATCAGGAACGACTTCTTCAGTTACTTTATACCTTCACTACTTAAAAATGGTGAAGTTATTTTTCACTCTCTGGATAAACCTAATATTTTACCTGCTACATTCGCTTAAAATTCTCGTCTTCCACCCACTTCACAGCCATCTGTTCTGCATCTCCCGTGTGGATGTGTACAATTATAGCCAATACACATCTATACGAGAGATGTGTTCAAGATCCTTAAAGATCTCATCGACTCGAAAGCTACAGGTCCTGATGGTTTCTCGTTTCCTGTTATTCAAAAGATGTGCCTTATCATTGGCTAAATCTCTGCGCAAACTACTCTACTTGTCTCATTTGATAGGAAACTTTCCATCTGCTTGGAAACTAGCCCATGTTAAGTCTATTCCCCCAAGGTTTTTCAATCTATTATTAACTCCAAGTTGAATGAATTATCTGGAAACTAAACAACTCTTCAATGATCGCCAATGTGGGCTCCGGGCGGGACGCTCATCCTAAGACTATCTGACTTTTCTTACGGAATGTTAGGATCGAAGTCTCCGCAATTTTGGTGAATTGTTGCCCGAGATATTTAAAAGGCCTTTGATGGAATCTGGCATCTAACACTTTTGTCAAAACTTATACTTTTCTATTAGGTTTAAACGTTTTTTATCTGGTAGCCAAATACCTCACCCTATAAATGCCAGTGTGCCCTAGGGCTTCCTATTACTTTCAATTCCATCCATCGTTGTGTTGATGACTATACTCTTGATTTTGCTAACTCCTTTGACACTCTTGCGGACACCAGAAGGAATTGCGCATATGTCAAACGAGATTGAATGATTAGATGATTGAATAATGACCATGATAATATCCTCGCTTGGGGCACGGAAAATCGGGTCGAATTCAATGCACTCCCACAAGTCCCACAGCTATCTCATCTCTTTAAAACAAGATCATAATTTTTCCAGTCTCGTTGGTTTTTATGGAGCATTGGTATGCATCTTTATGCATTCTTGGCATTAATATTTCCAGTAAGTTAAACTGGACAGATAACATCTTTTCTGTTGTCAACAAATCATCGTAATGTCTTGGATTTCTGGAAAGTGTAAGAAATATTTCTAGCGCTTCTCTTTTCTATAAGTCCTACAGACCTAGAATGGAATAAAGTTCCCATACATTTCTGTCTGACAATTCGCGTAGTCGAATTTTGTAATTTTTGTGTGTGGAATCTCTCCAAGCAACTCAAATTAAGAGGTAATATTAAATTCAATAATTTTCGAAATTTTTCCTTTGATTTTTTTCGTTTTTCATTTTTTCACAACAAATCCCACAGTGACAACTGTCAAACATACTTTTAAAGTCGTGCTTACTACGTCGTAAATGTGACATCGTCGACAACTAAAACACCGACATTGTCGCATCACTCTCATTGTGTTTTGGCCTTTAGGCTATATACGGGTGATATACATTTGTAGCAGCGTAAAACTATTAGAAACCTAATAATTAATAATCAAACACAGTAGGCAGTACTACAGCGACACACTGACATATATAATATGAACTGCTTAACTTTCTATTTCATGTGGGCTCAATTGCATATGTCAATAAAAGTTCTTACGCCAGTGCCAACATTGAAAAAATCATTGGCGGGAAGTTGAAAAAATAAGCCCGCAGCTCGAAAAGTGATTATAATAAAACGTTTCGAACTTCTGCTTCATATCTTATGAATATATTACCTTTGGTAAAACAATTTTATCAGTAATAACCCTAAATAATTAATTTAAAAAGATTTATTTCGACGGACCCATTTATTTATTTGTTGTTTACAATTCTGCTCAGTTGGTACTTGGTGCTTAGACCGAAAGAGTCAGCAATATAGAAGTGAGCCCACTTTTTGCAGTGCATTTCCATTAAAGTAGTCAGTCCATATTATACATGTCAGTGCAGCGACAGCGATGAAATTAGATCTTAGCAAGCTTAGTAAATACTACCTTGAGCGGCATTGTGAACATCGCCAGCAGCCACAATTGTATGCGATTGCATTGCTATCTGAAGTTTTTAAAGCTAACCTTTGAATGCCATTCACAGTTGTGTTGGTTGGTCGCTATTGTGATTAAATTTTAAAAACAATTGCTACGAATAGTCGACTACAATTGTTGTTCCTATCGTTCGCTTTATTCGCCGCAGTTGTATGTAAGTTAAGGTTATAATACCTGGCAGAAGAGAGTTGTTGTCAAATCGTGATAGTCGCGCCCATTTATGAGGAGCATAATTATCGCCTGCCCGTTCACATCTGATCATATTTTCATTTACAGTACGTCATAAATATAAAATATAATCTGTAAAGACAGTGTGGGGTGCCGTCCCATCAATATAAAGTGCAAAACAGCCTCATCGTTGAATGCGATTAGCGATTTTCCCAACGCCAACAACATTATTTAGTATGCCGTAGCAGCTGCTCTGCACAGCCTATTCTAGATTTTCTCATCGCAGCCATGATCTTTGGTTCTGCCCAGGTTTTGCAAATTGTTACTCCATACAAAGTTTCGGGAAAAGTTTGAGTTCTACACTGGAAAAAATAGATTAATTGCTTTACACCAATGAATTTGTTTCATCATCAAATATTTTCAGTTGATTTCCAGCTTAGGAATTGTATTCGTTAAGAAAACATATTGTCATTAGCTATTTTAGGCTGGATTTGTCATAACATTTGTGAATTCAACTAGGTATTTGTTAAATTAGCTTTGATAATCTTTCGGAATTGCGTATCCGAGAATCTTTTGCTTTTTCAACTAGTCTTTTTATTGAATTAACTAATTTTTACATAATAAATTTCGAAAAAATATAAATATCAGCTAAACAGTCGTTGTTTATTCCAATCTTAGCGGCAACTATTAGAACAATCGACTAATTAATTTTATTCTTATCAATAAGAACTTTAAAAGAAAATTACGCTGTTTTCTTTAAGGTAACTTAATTTATTAATCTTTAATAAAAGGTCAAAACAATTCAACTCCCCAAATTAACTAATTACTTGGTTGACTTTCCATATCGTATTCCGTAAAACAGCGAAAACATTAATTCCAAAACAGTCGACTAATCGAATTTGTTAAAATATACAATGAAACTGGAAAGTTCAACTAATTTTTCAGTTAATCACAATTATAATGATAATAATAATGAATTTACTTAAAATGTTAGTTGAAGTGTCTAATAACATTCAAATATTTAGCAAATTTAATTAGTCGATAAATTATGACAGTAATTTAACTTTATAAGTCAGATTAAATTAATTATAAAATTGATTTTATTACCACCCGGAGTAGGCTGACGATTTATTTAAAAGTTAGAAAAGGTGTTTCGTATGGGCAGAAATTCTATGTATACTCATCAGTATGTCTGCCTGCCGTAGACGCTGAAAAAAAGACTAAGTACACCCCATATATACATTCAGTAAAAGTTCTGAGTGTCAGTTATATGAAGCAAAAGATTCTGATTTATTGGTTCAACGAATGTATAAGTCGAAATTATGAATCGAAATTTAAAAAAGATTTGTCCATTCAACAAATGTATTGGTTGAAATTAAGATATTAGTTTTACTAGGTTTTGTACACTGAGAGTTTTGCGATAGGATTGAAATTTGTTCAACTTAGATCGGTATAATGAAAATGAATGAAGACAATGAACTTGTTTTTGGCATTGTCCACGAGTACATCAAAATATCTTTTAAATTTGCTACAAATGTTTTGGTAAGAAAATTATAATTTAAGTTAATAGAAACTATGAAAACAGCTATATTTGGTCCAAGGTCAATTCTAACCATATCCAGATGAATGCCCCTATGCATATGTACATATGTACATATATGATCGTTAAAGTGATTTTACACATAAGATTCTAGAACGATGAAGCGACAGTAAAAATAGTTATAACTAATTTTGCAGGCTTTACATCCTGAAAAAGCGAATTGGCGCTGAACGTTTCCCAGTACACTTAAAATATCGTAATTTTTGTATGACAACATCTTGGGTCTCACGATTTATCCCATTTTTGAAATTATATTTATTATTTTTTCGAACATTCAACTCTCTAAGTCAACGCATTCTTGAGTTGTCGACAGACGATGTGTGAGTGTCCAATCCATTTTTCTTTACATCAGCAATATGCGTGAACAGCGAAATGACAAACTCAATATGACTTATGAGATTTCATCTAGGGTATAAAAATAATTAATAATGATGCAGTTAATTAAAATTTAAAGTTATAATTATTTGTTTTTGTAACATCAACTAATGAAATTCGTTAATTCAGAAATTGGTGAGGTTACATCATATAAAAAAATTTCTTTGTTCAGCTTATTAATTACATAAATTTGCTAATATAATAAATCATCCTGCGGAAAAATTAATAATGTATATGTTGTTTTTACTAATAATAAATAAAATAATAAATTAATTGAATTACAAACTACAACTTAAGTATTTTCCAAAACAACTAAGAGCAAATCAACTAATTTCAATTAATTAGAGCACTTTCAATTTTATTAATCAATTAATTGTTTTTCCAAATGAATTTGAAAGAATTGCTAATGTACAATCAACTAATCGTGATTTGTCATTTTAACTAATAATTTGTTTTTTTCAGTGTAGGCTCTTTCTTAATTCATGCCTATTTCGTAAGAAGAAGAACCCAATAACGTCGATGAACTCACTGGAAAATCATTGCTAGACTCATCTTAGCGTGTGATGAAATCATAGCTTTTTACGATTATATTCAATCTCACGATGCAATAATGCATTTTCATGGTCTAAGAGAACAGTTTCGCGGGATTGGTCCACTGTTATGTAAATACAGTCAAACTCCAAGATTTATTTGACATATTAATTGTAATTGCCATTGTGGACTATCTCTCAGATTGTGTCTTCTTCATTCATTCTAGATTAATAACTGTAAATAAAATTTCGCTGCGGGAAGTAATCGAATGCTTACCGAATACTGAATTATTCAGTTAAGATTTGAATTTCAGGTGAACTTGGTTTATCCCAATTCTTAATTTTTGTAAAACAATGATTAAAATACTCAGTAAGCTGTATCTTATTATCTTTTATACTTCTTGAAATGTTTGGATAGGAATGTTGATTGGCGTATAAAAGGAGTTGCCTTAAAAGCTATACCTTGAACTACTTACGTTCACAGCTTACAATTGTTAGTTTGTTATAATTATTTGCAAATCAAATTTCTTTTGTGATAATTAAATATACGTGAGCGGCTTCATCTATATTTCGTATGAATGATCAGAATAATTTGTGGATTGGTGACAAAACTGGATAATAATTCTTTGGTTTCATCACTGGGACTAGAACAAGAGCTTAGCTATGGCCCTTCAATGAGGCCATAGCTAATCACCCATTCCGGTAGGTTTGTGTACAGTAAGGAGTTCAAGGTATAGCTTTTAAGGCAACTCCTTTTATATGTCAATCAACATTCCTATCCAAACATTTGAAGAAGTATTAAAGATAATAAGATAATTCTAAAGAAGCTGTTCAGCAAGAAAAATATATAACTATCAGAAAAACCCTACTACCATTTCTTCTCTTTAACAATTAAAAAGGATAGAGTTGATCTAAGACTAATTCTTATGATACCCTAAATGAAAGTCCGTATGAAATTTTGTATGGTCACCCATCTGTGCAGGTTTGATTATTGAAGTGATTTTTCGTATCTATTTCTAAAATGTTCCATCGGACAGTAAAAATGGTTATATGTAGGATCTCACATAGGATTTCACATTCTGAAGAACTTTTCAATACAATAAAAACATCTATGATTGATCGTTTTCACAGCATACGTAAAAAACCTAAACCTAAATTTTTACATGGCAACACTTAGAAGGAATTGCCCGATTTAGACCATTTTTGAAGCTATATTTCCAATTTCTATGAACGGTTCATGCACGAAATTTCAGCTCTCTATGTTGACGCGTTCTCAGGCAGTGTCCAAATATATGGTGAAAAACGAAATTTTTGTATGGCAACCCCACGAAGGAATTATCAAAAGCCAATGTGAAAATTAAATTTCAGCTCTCTAAATACACGCGTTCTTGAGTTATCCTGAGTACAGATGAACGGACAGACAGATGAAAAAATGAAAATAACTTCTGAATTCATGCGTGGGTGTTCAATCCATTTTGATCTACCATCAAACTTAGTATACTCTATGATTTCATCATTTAGGCAGGGTATAAAAATCTGCCGGTATTCGTTGCTTAGGTACATAAAATATGTTTGTTATTATAAACAAAAATAGCAGCATAATATTTACTTAATTACTTAACCTTGAACTCGGAAGACTACTATCTTCGACTAAAACAAACAAAACTACTTTTTTTATCTCTTGCAAGTTTAACTATGAATCATTTCGGAACTATGTATGCATGAAGGAACTATCGCATTTCAATTAAAATTACAACATGAGAAATAATCAAAATGTATTATGGGAAATCCAAACGGTGCAATACTGAATTCAGCCCGAGGGGATAGGTAATCTGCATCGTGTACGTGATGAGCACAATAACAATAAATAAAACTTTTCGATCTTTTCAATTTATTAGTGAGTAATCATCCAATATAAATATGGGAATAACGTTTAACCGGGCACCCAGTTTTTTGTAGTTTTAGTATGTACTTAATTATGTAACCTACTTCCGATGCGACGTCATATTGCTTTTATTTTTTGTCCTTAAAGACAATTTCCGGCAGTAACACGTTGATGATAGACTGTTTGAGAGCCCAAGAGCCCAACAGCCAAACAGCTGAACTTCAGTAAATATTGACATATTAGAACTCACTTATCTAAGAAAGTTGTAAGAATGTCTGGCCGACCACGTTTTTTCCCTCCCGGCAGTCAAACTTTTGCGATAAGCTCCGGTTGTAGAAACGTAGTTGATTTCCACTTTGCATAGATTGATTTCAATCGCGGATAGTAGGAGAGTATAAGAAGACCACACCAGATCCACCAAGTTGCATATCTTCTACTTGAGCTTTTTTTCATTTTCAGTCAATATATTATTTTGTCCATCGTTTACCGATCAGTTAGTCGGAAGTCTCCCTCTTGGGTGAACGCGTCTGTCTGTTACCGAAGTTTCCACAGAGTTGAGTTGAGCAGAAAGGTCTGAAAAGTGAAATTATACACAATCGAATAAAGGCGGCGGTGCTGACCGAATACGTAACGGTTTTATTTAGAAATCGAAAACTATAGTGACAAAATTCAATTTATTTTACAGTTATTATTACAAATTATTCGATTTTGTGATTTTATTTCGAATTTAATAGAGAAAACGTTCATTGTTAAAAAAAAAAACATATTACGGGACTTGTGTTCATTCGACATAAATATTTCTTGTGTAATGCTCTGAAAATTAAAGAATTTTTCTTGAATAACCTGCTAAATAGATAAAAAAAAAAACTTTAAGCTTATAGTGCCCAGTATTTTCTAATTAAAGAAAATTCTGGTAATGTCTTCACTTAAAGGTAAGTGCAGTAATTTTAATTATAACCGTTAAGTACTACTTCGTTAAGTAAATGTGACAAAAAATTGAAACAGATTCAAAACGCCGACACGAGAAGCATACCAGAACGTAATAAAAATTATAAAAAATTAAAACAGTTTGAAGTTTTTTAATGATATTTGTTAATCAAAGCACAAATTTCTTGTGGGATTAAAAGTTATGAAAGAAGAAAATAAATTTTATTTTATTTTTGATTAGTTGTGAATGACTGAAACACAAATGTTGGATGTAAAGAAAGATTTTTTTTTTGTTTTATCAGACAGTGATAGTGGTTTGAGACTGTGTCCACTTAAAACGGGTTTTTATTATTGTTAATATTATTTACATTATATTTAATTTGTACAAAAGCACAGTGTAAAAGAAAAGAAACCCAAGGTGGCAAGGCGATTTTCTGTGGAGTCTTAGAACAACATTGTCTGAATATTACTTTCAGTTGAGTAAGAAAACTATAAAACAGTTAAGAAAATTGAGAATATTTGAATAATCAATGAAATCATCGGGTGAAGTTGTGCTGGCAATATTAAGTGACTTATAGAAATGAATTTCGAGATGTGAATATGAAATTGAAAGAAATCCATTTTTTGCTTGTAAAAAAAATATTCATCAGTTGATAATTAAGCATATAAGAGAAATGCAGTCATACATTTGCTCTGGTTATTAAAACACACTATAACTATAAAAATCAGAGACCGAAAATAATCATAAAAAAACAACAGATTGACCTGATCAGCCATAATTTTGGGTTTTAAAATGAAAAATCAACGGATTTTTTATACAATTTTTTACGTTTTTTCTTTTCTATAAAGCCAGTTTTTTTTCACTATTAATTTTTCAATTTTCTGTTTGATCTTATCAATAGGATAACATCTTTCCTATTTCTATGGGGCTATGATGAATAACATTATTGCAAACTACAGTTTTATTCGGATATATACACTTATATATCGGGTCCTCGATTAAGCAGACTGATTTTGGATTATTCTGTTTCGGACCCATTTCTTGTCGGTATTAAAGTTCGAATAAAAAAAGTAATTTCGATTTCTTACCAAAAAATAAAAATACATTCGTGATCCCATGTCATAACGAGTCCTTACCTATTCATATTGAAAGCGCTCGAAAGTTTGAAGTAAGAGTAGAAAGAGACGTTACTTTGTCCCTCTGTTTATGTTAAATTAGGTTAGAGTGGCGGCCATCATAAAAGAATGTACGACTATCTGTGGTCCATTCTGATTCTGGACCCTACCTGAAAAAGATACATCCGATACATGGAAGTGCAGTGAAACCAGCCACAATACTTAATCAACTTTACCATGTCACCCAACTCTTTGTCTCCTAATTCTACCAGTTCGCGGAAAAAGTACCTACTAAGCGTATTCATTCTACGCTTAGCAAGGCTAGGGTATTCGCAAAGCAAGTGTTAAACGCTCTCAACCTTTTTTCCCGTCCATACAGCTTCTGCAAATGTCATTGCATGGAGCTTTGCTTGCAAGCGCTCTGCTTGTTTGCCAAAGTGATAGTGTACCATGATAACTGCAGTCAGATTACGCATGTCATTCCGTTTCATGACCTCAGCAGAGATTCAGTTTTTCCAGGATATATCTCGAACCAGAGCTGTCTGGAAATCGCGCATGTGGTCAGTTTTCTCCATCTGGATCTCCCAGATTACAGGCTTGTGCATCTAGCACATCCTCTTCACTGATTCTAAGGGCCGACCTATGGGTTTCTCTACTAGACATATATTCATAGCGCAACCCTTTCTGGCCAGAGCATCGACAGCCTCGTTTCCAGGTATGTGAATGTGACCAGGCATCCAGCAAAGAATAACCCTGTGATTAGCATACAGTTTCCTCAGCTCACAGTGATATCAACACCATAGCACTAGGTGCGATCTCATGGTACTCGAGTCCAGAACTTTGATTGCAGCTTGGCTGTCAATAAAAATCCTGATTACTCGATCGTTAGTCTCTCTATTTAATCCTAAAGTATTTTATCTAAAATAATGTAAAAAATATTGGGTCATTAAATAAAAATGTTTAATCCTTTGATTTTAAATCAGGAATTGTTATTCCATTGTACTGGGATTAATGAAGAAAGTGCTGCCATCAATGAATTTGACAATAATTTTAATTTTAGTTTGAGGAAAGTCGACATTATACTTGTATCGAAAAAATCTAGGCAATAGTATACGCAATATCATGTATCTTGTCATTTCTTTAAATTTGCTTTTGACTTATCTCTTTTCACTGTCATTAATCTGGTTTTTAACCTAAGCATTTGGACATTTGTATTGATTTTCGCTTGGTACAATATTAAGAGTATTTAATACGATAGCCACATAATTCTTTCCAAAAAACTCAGAAGACACTTAAATTTTAGTTCTCAGGCAGCTAAATTAATTTACATTTTCCTTGATAACAGGTTTCAGGCGGATCGTCATCTTTTTATTCAGTATCTTCTGGTCCTCCTCAGGAATCTATTCATGCACCTTTACTATTTTCATTATTTTTATATGTATATTTACTCTGCTGACTATGCACAGCTTCATATATCCAGAGCTTTTTTGTGCGGCTAGTTTTAAACCGCTCATTTTCCTATTCAAATTTTTGTAAAATTTGACTCAAATATTTTAAAGAAGGTAGAGAGCGCCTTATATGTTTGCACATTCAGTCTTCGCAGATATGATCACGTCTCTGACTCACATGTTAAGGAATCTTTTTGGATATTTCATTTTATTTAGATTCCCGTTGAGTCCCGTTTTTTGGATGTAATTATTAAATCTCATTGCTTGGGATACATGTACGAACTACTGGCATTTAAATAGATCAAATAGCACCTCAAGCATAATCTTTCTTAGGTCAAATTAATTAATAACCAAATGTCTCTTCTTTAGCAACTACGCCAAATTCAGGAAAAACGTAACATACTATGCGTTGAGACTATTATTAATAGTTTTGTACATTTCATAAACTAATGATTAATTTTTCGAATTTACTTGAGTTTAGAAGATAGTTTCTCTTTCCTCTCTCACACAATGTTTTCAATCGTTTTTGTCCTTTTCCTTTTTATTTCTTTATTTTTCATTTAATTACCTTTCCACCTATTATTATAAATTATAATATCATTTTCTTTTCTTTTTTTACATAAGGAACTTATTTCTTGTCCTTATTATAGCATAAGCCTCTCAAACTACTGCAAACTTCACGCCTCTCGTCTAAAGTCTTATTTTCATTTGTATCCGAATAATACCGATCACAGCTAGTAAAGGCGCAGCTGCGGCTTGGATTACACACCCGAGCATTATATTATATTCTAAAACAAAAAACATAATCCAAATACATTAAGAGGGCCCATTACCAGTAATCCTTCATAGCTCCATTTTGTAATCGGTTATAAAGCAACTAACTGAGTTTCACCAGCGCTGAAATTAATCTATCATCATTTTCATACCCCACTTCCCTTCAAAGCTTCTCTGGCATAATAATTATTATTATTAAACAAAAGGAAATAAATTTTTGATATCTATAAAAAGTTTGAAATTCCAACTATTTCGAGGAGAAAAGTGTGTAATTAGTATAACTCAAGTGGGAGTTTCGGTGGGGGGGGGGGGGGGGGTACCAACTAAAAAATTGTTATCACCTGTAGTGTATAACATGTTCCAGAATATAGAATTTTACGAATATTTTTAAAATTGTGTATTCATTCAGGATAAGATTGGAACAAAAACTAAACAACAAAACTAAGCTACATTTACCTACGTATTTCTTTTACTGTAATTTCTCGTATTCTGCACTTTATGGAAGGTGTAACGAGAAAATATGTTACACGACAAAAAAAAATGTTTTTTTAAGATCCCACGGAAAAACTTCAAGCAAGTGCAGCTTGATCAAGTTCGTTTAATGCAAAAATTATGCATAACAATCCTCCGACTACTTTCTCAATTCTCATTGTGCACACCTTAAAATCAACAGGCTACCCATGGGTTAATTGCTCTTTTTTTTTTATATACATACATATATGATCGCTTTGATTGTTGTCTTACTTAAACAGCAATTGGTAAACTATCTGCGTATGCCGGATAATAAAAAAATAGTTCTACTCGTATATAGTCAAGTTTGTCCGGAAATTCTCTAATTAACCTACAACAAAGTTTTGGCTTAATCAAAATACCACAGTAATGATGTTGTTAAAAATGCGTTTAATTATATTAATTACCATCAATATCAAGGCCATGAAGAAATATTATCTCATTTTATCTGCCATATTAACTCTTGCACTGAAGACTTAGACCATGAGTTAGAAAATTATTAAAGCGAAGATGGTTTTATTGCTTTCGCTGTGCTTATTGATTTGCTCTTCTTGCACACATATTTTTGATGTTTAATTATTTTCTGGAAATTTTTATCAATGAAAACATGTATGCTAAGTATATGCAAGTACAGATTCTATTCGTGTTTTTATTTAGTATTCCGCGTTTGATGTTTATGTTACCAAAAGCATTAAAATCTTATTGCGGGCATAACGCAGCTGGAAGCTGCTTTAAAATTACAAATTTGGTCAAATCTACTAAAATCGTTTACACGGTTTTCTCTGTCCACTATACCTACATGAATTTTATTTTATTGAAATGTTAATTTCGTTGCTTAAGTAATCCATTGCGTATTTCATATGCCTCTCAAGTAATTTATTTTAAGACTAGCCTCACTATATCTAGCTTCAAAAGTATTTAATTTTGATTTATTTTATATCTGGTTTTAAAGGAGGTGGAAATTCGATTAAGAACATATTCATATCAGTTGTTTTTTTTACAGTAGAAGCATTAAATTTATAAAGATCAAATGTCATTCTAGTAATATACGGCTATGTTTGCTCTATCTAAATGTGTTTTTGCTGGAATATGAGCACGGAAGTTCTATTATGATTAAAAAATGGAAAGATATTTTACATTTTGTCTTCTAAAATTCATTACTTTACCTTATAATTCCTTGAAAATGTAATATTTTCGATACCCTGAATAGAAAGCAATTGTAGATGTACTCGTAAGATCAGTTAATGTTTTTTTTTTCATTTTTCCAAAAATTAAATTCGTCGGGCAGTAGAAATGCTCATTATAACCAATTTAACAGTTTTTTATACTTTGAACAGCATTTCGGTACAACAGTTATTAGATTAAATGAGTTACATACCAGGAACTTCTAAAGAAATTCAATAGAGAAGAGCTTCATGATAGATTCAATGAAACCTCACCATCGAAAACTAACAATAAATTGGCTGAATTCAGATTAGTCTAGGTCCCGCAACGTTAACCGAAATAACAAAGCTACGTACGTCCGGCATACAATCGGATGCAGTTGGTTTTGATGGAATCTCATCTAAATTCTCTAAATTAATCACTAAGCATACCTACAGTAAATAAAAAAATTATGTAGAAGAAACAATTTTCGGCAGTGTTCTTCTTAAATACCAAGACTTTTGTAGGAAAAATTTCCCTTGAGTCCTTAGAGCACAGTGTAATATTAGCGTAGTCAAATTTCATTTGTGTTGAAAATATTGAAAATCATTGCAATTGTGACAGTACAGAAAAGAATTAAGAGAAAATTTTGACAATGCAAAATAATTAGCTTCAATTTATGCATTATTTAGTTTTAAAATTCAATACCAAAACAATGATATCCTTTGTTATTGTGGGATTTAATTGAATTTTACCAATTAAAAATTAAACATTTAATATTCTCTGGTCTAGACACTTTTCTATTTTGTCATCTATTTTTTTTTCTATTCACTCTGACTGGACGTAACATATTAGCGGCTGTGATGAATAATCGAACACTGCAGAAATCTCAAATGGAGTGCCTTAGGTTTCCATTCTGAGGCCACTTTTATTTTAACTATATTGGTATGAATTATAGATTGATTGTTTTTCTAAATGATGTAATAATAATTCGTTGATTCTGAATGTGTCTAAGATTTTCTATAGCGTTCTTTGATGTGCAGACATTAGAAACTTTTAGCTTACCCACCGTTAAAATTGACAATAGTTTCCTCAACAGTGTCAATAAAGCCACGAATTTGGCGGTTGTTCTTAAAAACAGCATGTCCTACTGCAATCATTTTAGTTTATCTCTTTCGAGGATCTACACATTTCTGATGAAAATTTAAATCCATCCTTATTTTCGTATTAGTCAAGGATGAAACTGACCCTCCCATTTTTATTTATAAACTATGGCCCTTCTCCATGCAACCCTCTAGACATATTTTAACTTCAAATAACTCCACTTACTCCAAAACAATTTTTTCACAACATTCAAGACACCTGCCTACTCTAGTCACATGGATTGAGTATATTTAGAGAAGAGATGAGCCCTCGTGTTTGTGCAGGCTGTTCGCTTATTAAATTCACTTCCCTTTCACATTTAGGTTTGGAGCAGTCAGGAAGTGAATATTGGCGTCTTTAACTCTCAGTAGGATTCCTTGCGTTCGTGAGACTTGCATTCAGGAGTCTTTCATTGGGAGAGATTTGTGTATAAGTGATGTGCAGCAGTTGGGTCTTCTTTGCATTTGTTTTATTTTGCTTTTTCATGAACCTCTTTCTATTTAGGTTAGTCAAATTTTTCTACTTTTCCTTGCTTTTCGCAAATTTCTAAATTTTTTATTATTTTTTTATAATTCAAGCTTGACTAATGATATTTAAATTCTCCTAATGGAGCTCCGAAGTGTAGCGGAAGGAGTTAAAAGCCTTCGAACCTTTTCGAAACATGTAAAAATTCTACAATTGTTTGTTTACTGACAGTCAATGACATATTTATATAACAATGGTTGAACCATGATCATTATTATGGATTAATCTCTCGTGCAACCACCTTGCGTCACCATGTCATACAGGCTAACATGTTACTCACCGATGCGTACCCCGAAATATGGAACGTGTTACGAAAAGTTGCGTGCTAAGGTCTCTAAAACAAGATTACTTCTATACCAAATTGTGAACTTTGAATGAACACCCGCACTTTTATATTTGCGTGCATAGTTCGCCATCCCTTCTACTGTTATAAATTATAACAACTATTTTTGTAATTTACCTGCAAATAAATTGCTCCCATTATATTAGGCCGGTTCTATTTTACCAATCGCGCGGCACTATATATTTGCAATGGATATCCAGAGGACGCACCTCTTAAGGTAAACAGCTTTATTGAAGGTTTGGATTGGAGATATTCAACAATTATTTATCTAATTATACATATTATAGGGTGTATTACTCACCACACCTTCCAAACCGTTCGATTTACCACCATCAGTAAGGTCTGATTACAGAAGTACACTTCTATGTGCTCCGTGCCGTGATCCATTTCTACCAAATAATTTTCTTGTAAACATAAAACGCTATGGAGGTCTCTAAGTTAACCCCAGTTTAAGGGATTAGATCCTATTTTCTGTTTCCCATATGAGGAGGACTAAATCGGTATTTTTAGGATTCACGGTTAAGCTTAATTCGAATGTGCACTTGTGTACCCACTTAAGCGCCGTTTCTGTTATTTCGCTAATGGTGACTAAACAATCATCCTCTTCTAATATTTTTCCCCAGTACAGTGAGATCAGACTATTCCATTTAACAAGAAGTGATAAGGCGCCTTTGTACTAAGTAAATTATTAATTAAATTTAACATTATTGGTGCAAAGTTTCTATGGAGCTGTATCGTTTTCTAAATATATTTTCTGAAATTTTTTATGGCTACAAAATAAAATCTAAATGAACTTAACAAAACACATATTCATTTCTATTACCAAAAGCATTCAAAAATATTTATGGAGCAATTAATTAAGCTTCGTAAAACAAAAAAAAAATCAAAAATGCAACTTATGATACTAGCGGCCGAATTTCTCCAACGGTCTTGATCATTTCTTCTTCGGCGTTTAGTGTCAACCTAAAAGATATGGAAAGCATAATTTATTACAAACCTAAGCAGATGGTAGATTTAAAATCGCCTTTTATTTCCAACTAATGCGTAGAAAATACAACTTTTAATTTCATTAAAAGGCGGATGAGACAGTGAAAGTGACCGTTTTCATTATTTATTTTTGTGGAATTTCTCAAATATTTGTTTGTTTTTGTTTCTCATTTCTTTCACTTTTTATGAATATGAACTTAAAAAATTTCACTTATTTTAACATTTCAGTCGATTCCTTGCACATTTTAGCGACAATCATCCTACCTACATTAAATCTCAGGAATAGTTTTAGTCATCAAGGAATTATATCTTAACGTGACCCCATAGTATACTTATGGCGCATTTCAATAACATCTTAGCAACTACTTTCTCCGTTAACTTTACTTATGACTGTCATAAGCTTGTCATAGCTTGAAGGTGACAGTGATCAAAAATAAGAAAATTAAGTGAGAAAAAACCGCGTCCAAATAACACTACACAATTGAGGATTGATTAACATAAGAAATCATTCCCTGATGTAAGCCGCCCTATCATTTCGCTCGAAATATAGTATATTAGCAGTAGTGACCCACATTTCTTTTATGATCGGAGGGCTAAGATCAGTGCCGAAAAAGCAATTATTTAAAAAGAAGCAATTACTTTACTTTCCTTACAAAAATGCATGCATATTTTCAATTTACTTTACTAACCACACAAAGAGTGATTAACCTGTTATGGATCGCCTTCATGGCAGTGATCATGTTTACGAAAGCTTGCATAACAACGCGACGCGACGTCAACATCCAAGATCAAGTTTGTTTCCTCGGAGTGATCATCAAAACGCGCACATCAGACAGGCTACTGACCTAGTACTTTTTACGCTGCATCACTTGCGGTGGTTTAATGGGATGATGCTATTCAGTTGATGAAAAAAATAATTCATTCATTTTTAGTCAATAAATTGCGGCAACAGATGATTGATGATCTTTCATCCGTAATTGCAATTACGACACACTTACCACTTTCTTCATTAATCAGATTTGTACTGACTTTAACTCTTCATCTAGACGTAGATATTACTCTTAAGAGAGAGACGGTTGAGACATGTCTAAATTAAATAGAGCTCCACTTAAATTAACTAGTTATGGGTTAACTGGAAAAATGTCAGCGCTATTTACTGAAATTATCGTGTACAGGATAGCGAGATTAACCAAGGTATAATAGGGGAGGTCGAGATAAACGAAACATTGTTCGGTAAAGGCTGGGATGGAGGTTTAACATTATGTCGGTGGAAGTTCCTTCATAATTTAAGAATCACCTTATAACTTCTGTGAACTAATTATACAGTAAAAAATGTGCGCAATTGTTGCCACAAAGCTTAGGTATTTTTCCCTAAAATGTGCGCAATATTCAATACATTTTTGGAATATTCAATACATTTTAGGGAATATTCCCTACGCTTTAGTGAAAAGTAACTAAATTTTGTGGCAACAATTGTGCATATATTTTACAGTGTATACATCCTTTGATGATCATTTAAAATTTATTATATAGGTAATCATTGAAGCGTTCCAATACCGACATATATACCTTCTCCCTTATCCGTTTCGTAGTTAACTACTACCATATTAAAATAATTCGTCATCAACACCAGTTTTTCATATGAAGTTTAAGAAACCCAAAATCCTTTAGCTTGAAAGGATCCTGTACTATAACCGATATGCTGTTCTTTTTTTTTTACAAATTTTCTTTATCTAAATCCAGCAACAAATTCCAGTAAATACACATCTCTCAATCGGATAGATCGATAAGAACTCCTCCGAAATCAGTTAAAATAGAACTGTTCAACTTACCAACCATAGAGCGAGGAACTATGAAATAGGTTTTATGTTCGGTACATCATCACGTGTAGTGTGTAAGATATTTTTCATAATTTAACAAAAGATACCACTTTTCGGTGGGCCCGCCATCATGCACCTTTGCTAAGGTCCGGAAACAGACTTAGGGTCAGCCACTGCACAACTCTTCATAGAACTCCACTTTACTCACTACGATCTACTCCTGCCATGCTATTACTACTATACTAATACTAATACTACTATTACTAACGTCTCTGCTACCATCAGCCGTGATGGTGGGTTACCGCACCACCTTTCAGTGGCTGGTAATTTTGTATTAAGTCCAATTCGGAGGGGCTTTTCGAAACATATCTTAGCCCCCGATTACAAATGCAAGGAAAATATCTTTTTGTGGCGAGCATGCTGAATAGCTATGTATCCTGCATAAGAACATCTATATAAGATGCTTGGACGGTTGTAACGGTCAAGAATATTCCACACTTATTTTGTCTCAATGTCAATGTCAATGTCTCAAACCTAGGAATTGTCAGATTTATAAACATGTGCGACTTATTCCACCTTCCTCTCCCAGATGTGGTATCATAGTCCACCGTCCCCATAAGCCCTGTCACATGCAGCTGCCACTCTAACCCAACCAACCCAACCTAATCCAACTGAAGCGTAAACAATTTTCTTCGATAAATGAGATTTTTAATCAATTTTTGGTGGATATATGTTCAATAAAGAGTTCAAAAAAGACAAAGAGCGTTGAATTTTGAAATGTTTATCTCGAATGCGACTTTTTCACAATTTGCTATTAAATGCATGTTTTGAATTATAGCTTTCCATTTTCTATCCATCTTCGATAAACTAGCTAACTCATTCAGTTTTAGCAGCTCAGCCGTTGCTTTAATTAACAACTTTCTGAGTGTTTGTAAACAGCGAGTCAAAGCCAACGCAATATTGTCTACTGCACTGCCACTAATAAGTGGGGTCCCTCAAGGTTCTATATTGGGTCCTTTGCTTTTCAATCTGTTTATAAATGACTTTCTTGATCTTCTCCAGGGTGTGAATATCCATTTATATACAGACGATGTGCACTTATATCTCAATAGACTTAGTGGGCTCTTAGAAGACTGCATTGATCGAATGAACTATTTATCTCAACAGAATCAATGTCTGGTCGAGGAATAATCAGTTGGTTTTAAATCCTATCAAGTCTCACAGTATTTATTTCTACAATCAAAATTTAAATTCTTATATACCACCAGTGGTCGCTGCCTATGCTAAATAAAGTTACTACTCTTGGTATTATTTTAAATCGCGAAATGAAGTGTTGTGACTACGTTAACAGTATTATCAGAAAAGTTTATGCAGGGCTTCGGAATCTCTGGCTCTCAGAGAGTATCCTATCTACTGAAAATCGCCTCAGATTAATTAAAGCTTTAATTGTGCCCCACTTCACTTATGGTAGTGTTATATTTCCTAAATTGGTTAGTTTCTGTATCCGTAAGATGGAAGTAGCTTTCAACGACTGCATTCGCTTTGTTTATGGACTTCGCAGGTTTGACCATGTTTCGCCATTTCAATCTCGAGGGCTTTGCTGTCCACTGTTTCCCTACTTGCGATGACGTGCTCTAGTTTTTGTATATAATCTAATTAATCGTGATCGACCTAGATACTTACGAGAATTTTTTCAGTTCACACTATCACGACGTAATAGGAATATATTGCTTCCACATTTCTATAAATCTTACATCGAAGGTTCTTATCTTGTCCAAATTGCCCGTCTATGGAATAACCTTCCCTTGAATGTCCAAACTGCAGGCACTGTCGGTGCATTTGAGCGGCACATTGAAATACTTATAGTATAATATTTATTACTCCTTTGCTATTACGAATTATATTCATGATCTCCACAACAGAATTTACGGTAAATTTTTAAGTTTAGCTCTAAAAAGAAACTAAGCTCTTATAGTTAGTAGTCCTTATTATATTTAATTTCTTTTCTACATTTTTTTTTAACTCTTTTTTATAATTTAGATAAATTGTATCTGTATATTTCTTTCTTCTGTTAGCTTTGAAAACTCGATCTTTAGCACCTTTAGATCTAATGTACGAAAAAAGATTATCAACTCTTGTGTACAGTATTCCTAAATAAATATTTCTATTTCAATTCTGAATAAAAAAAAATTATCGTTTTTTGCTTATGCCTATCTAGTATAAAATACCTTCGTTTTTTTTTGCACTTTCTGTTCAGATCGAAGCTACACCTATTCCTACTAATTTTTCAGTTCTAAATTGACTGGTACCATTCAGTAAGCTGCACGCCGATGTTTAGAATATCCTAGCTTCCATTTGCGGTACTTCCGTTGAGCACTTCGGATTGAATTTTGGTTAGTCTCGACAACACTTTATTCTGAATCGAATGACACCTCTACTTGAGAGACCTAATATGAATGGACAATTTCTAATCCCTATTACATTATATTATTTATCTCAAACGTAAACCTTTAATTTTAATATCAGTCAAAATGGATATTAGATAGTTTCATGACGCAGTTCCATACAGAAAAATGTGCATACCATATGTATACGCATAGACACATACATACATATATGGGTTTTTTTTTAAATGATGGAATACCTTACCTCAAATAATCCACATATATTTATTGTTCAACATACTGACGAAAAACGTAAAAAAAGAACGCTTTCCCTCATCTGGAGAGCTTGTAGACAGGGTGACAAGGTCAACTGACTAAACTAAATTCACAGATGTGTCGTGATCGTGAGCTGCAGCTACCAATGTGAATGTGCGACTTTTAAATAAATCTGAATACATACCGACTTTAAATGGTCTTGTGCTATTGATACAAACACCATCATTACAATATCTCGTTGCAACTGAACTACCACCTCTGGTCCCATAGAAGGTACTCTAGTAAGAACAGCATTTTCAACACCTTTGTCCCCACAATGTTCTTTCTAAGATCAAAATATAAAGATATTGATAACAAATTCCACTACGGCACAGTTATATGTATGTATTGCAATTCCTTGATTACATTTCAATTAATATTAATCGATTTATTCCCCCCAGAGTATAAGAGTATAATTTTATAGATCAATAAGACTCCTCAAGATGAGATCGTTGCATAATTTGTTATTTTTATGCAATCATATAAGCATTAATTATTTCAAGCATAAAAGAGCAACGTTGGAAGCCGATCAATACCCAGACAGCATAAATGGCATGTTCAGCAAGTTTCAAGTTTAACTACTTTGATGAGAGCTAATGACCGAATAAAATATGTATGTAAACAATAAGTTCATAAATAGATTGCATTGATTGATACATATACGGATTATTAAAACTTAATAGAACGTTCTTACTCTTCCGTAAGTTTGAAATTAATTACATTCGTTGCGTTCAAGAATTTCTAATACAATTGCACAGCTTTTATGACGATTTGGCTCCAAAATAAAATAAAGTATATTAGTTTAGTTTTTATACTATGTATGGAAAAAATTACAACAACGCCGAGAAAGAGAAGAGCAATTAGCCAAAAATCTTGTAATATCGAAAAGCACCCTTTAATCAAAAACGTATAATTGTTTTATGTCTTCTCAAACCTTAAAGCTTCGAAAATATACAAGTCTATAAATTTTCATATGATTTATGGCTTGCCGCCGCGCCTGAACAGCTTTTTTCTGAAAAAGATTTTTCAATTCCTGAGAGCTTAAGCTGCAACATTCATTCGTCGTCGTACCCGTATTATATCTAGATTAGACATTTCTCTTTCACTAACAATTTTAATTCGTTTTTGTTTTGTTGAATAATAATAGCTAAATTTGCTTGACTTACACACCGATAATAACGTGTTTCCATTTTTAATCGCGGTTATTTATTCTTTGCAGAGGGTTTATTTAACCTTATGCTATTGTTCATTACTTCCAATATGTATACATCTGGCATTTGTTCTGCAGGTAACTAATTTGCATAATAAACTGCTATTTGTTGTCGATATATACAGCATAGATTCATATCCCATTGGTAACCACACCCGACTTTTATAATTATCTTTGCTATCCGACAAATAAAATAAAGAAATCATTAGAATATGAAAAGCTGTCTCGGAACTGATACATAAGTACTTCAGATTTTCTAAGAATTCTTAAATTTTTCTGGGATTGAAGTTCGCAGGTGATTGTTTCTCAGAATAATTGGCCAATATCAACGGTCTTTTCTTTCAAAGGTCAGTACACACTACATTGTATTGGATTCAACGTTTACTATGGTTGAATAGTTCGGATAATGTGTGGACTGCTTCCACAAATTAAAATCATTATTCACCATCCTTCTCTAGTCATTATTAATTATTAGGGCCTAGACGTATTTTAAAAAAAACTCTTTTAAACAAAGCGCTTTTGACTTTTCCTCCTTAATTCATCCGCAGAGAGTCTCTATTGAGCAAAAACTGAGCTGGACAAGACAGTATATAAATACCTACTCATATTCTTCCAGACATGTCATACTTTTTCTGGTAATATTGCATGCATGCATCATCATCATTATATTGAAAAATAAATTAGCAACGACATCCTGTCCTTCTCTTAATAAGATACTACCCCACCAATATAGAAATGAGAAACTTAACATTTTTTACCAGACAGCCAAATTTTAATGAACGCTTTGATTTCTTGAACTATATCAAGAGCTTTTTAATTTTTATTTTAATATTCACCCACTTACCTATGTCTAATCATCAGTTCCAAGTTTTATATACTTTTATATTCCCGGTTTGGAATAAAATATTTTCTATTAAAAAAATGCTTTCTTCGAAAAAAAGGGTGTTTCGTATCAGCAGGAACCATCAGTACAGCTTGTTTCCTGCCTGCCGTCCCATAGACGCCGAACTAAAAATCCAAGCTGACACCATATATCCACTTAAGAAATTTTTAAGTGTGACTCGTAAAGTAGGTACTAAATATTTGCTTCTAACCCTTTTTGTCATTTAATTCTCGAGCTTCAGACTCTAATAATGACAATGCAATTATGTATCTCTAATATCCAACACTAACGCCTTCCATCTTCTTAGATCTGTTATATTGAAATCTTAGATTCGGATCTGCTATTTTGAAATACCAAGCTCAAGTGTCTTATAATTTTCCAATTCATCACCTGGAGACGTTCACATGTGTGGTCAACTTCTATTCTTCACTCTTCTTTTACAACGATTAGGTCGTAGCTAATTTTTGCATGTTTGCCTAAAACTTATTCAGCGGAAGGATTTTTTGTTGTAATATTTGTATAAAGTTTGTAATGAAATAACGTACGAAAAATTATTTAAGAATGCTGCTTTGCTAATCATGTGATGATAGCGTGCGTTTGCACCATCTAGAAATTAATAGCAACATTTTTATGGAAAATTAATGTTTATCTATTTTAAAAATTATCTATAAATATTTTCTTATAAAAACACGTTTTCTTTTTATAATAATTCACTAACCTTTTAACTAAGGTATTTAGTTTTAAAAACCCCTTATAGGGTTGATAATTAAAATCAAACAATGACGATTATACACGTTGAACGCAGGGCAAATGCAAATTGAAGGATTACATTTTTATTCGAAAAAAAATTAGCAATTCATTGTTGAAAGTGATTTGGAAATGAAGTTTAGGATTGACGTCGAACGCAATTAACTGACTAAAAACAAATTTTTTTCTTCAAATAACACAATATTCTTGAATCCAAACCATAGTGCTGCCATAAAAAAATTGAGATTTTTTACGTGTACTGTACAAAAAATCACTCCTAAACGTTTTTATTATACTGAAAAGTTCTTCAGAATGTAAAATCCCATGAAATTGGTTATAATCATTTTTACTGTCCTACAAACCATTCTAGAAATACATGCGGAAAAGCAAGATACTAAATTACATACGGGTATTCATTTAGGGTATCGTAAGAATTTTCTTAGACCAATTCTAACTTTTTCCCTTGTTTTTAGACAAATTGGTTAGAAAAGTAAATATTTCCCAAATGATATTAATCTGCAGCAATTCCAACATAAGCAGCAATAATGGTGAAATTTTTCGGAAGTAGAACGAAAATAAGAATGAATTTTTTTTTTTGGTAGTGATTATAATGTTTTGGCAGGGTACTATACAAGAAATATTACATGCAACTTCAAATGTGCCTATTTTGCGTGAAATAGTTCTGATAGCCAAATAAGGCTGCCACACTCAGTTATTATTTTAGAAGAAATTGAAGAACGTATGATCGATAATTGTTCATAACATTTTAAATTAAATAATAAATTCAATGCAAAATAGGTGATGTAAATAATATTTTCACTCTACATTTATACATACCTATATACGACAATTTGTATATTTTTTTCTATCGCTTTCCAACACAAAATAACAACACCTGACCGGATCTGTAACACAGAGAGTTGGGGAGTTTTTGAGATGAGAATTTTCGTTTTCCCCGATGAAAACTCTCCAACTCTCCATTCGCGATTTTCTACCATACTTGGGGAGAAGTGTCGAAATATTGAAGGACGGCTAACTCTGTGTGTGAAGATCGTAGAACATTAGGCTTATTTCTATGAATTTAGGGTCTAGAGTACAAGAGCATAGGTGAACAATTTCTGAAGGAGGGGCTTTTGGGGATGGGGGGTCGTACCACCCCTCATTGAGGGTTGTTCAAAATACGTCATATTTGGTATCAAATTAAACCGGGCGAATCAGGTAATCGAATGGTGTAGTTTTTTTTTTATCACTTTAACGTTATAACTGACCTTACTGCCGAAAGATATAAACCCCAGTTTGTATATTTTGAATATATCTCTTCTGTTCTTTGTTTCACTTCCGTTAGTACTCTGTAGTAAACATTTTTCTTATGTCCATTTTTTCATCTTAAGAAGGACTAATTCAATTTTCTTGCAGTTATCTCCAAAACAATTTATCCTACTCAAAAACTTATTACATAACTAATTAGGCGACAAAATGTAGATGCAATTTCATTTTACATACAAGCTTTAACGTGTCATATTTAAATTTTTTATAGTATCTCTTCTGTACTGGAAGACGATCAAATTGACTATTTTCGCATGATTAAAATTTTTAGTGAGTACCTATGTACCTTGAAACATAAAAATCCATATTTCTCTGTAAATATTGCAACGATTTCCATAATTTGGTTTTGTAAATATAGACAGGATATGGGGTGAATCCATAATTTAATTTCAAAGTTCCTAGGCACCTAGCTACCTTCATAAAATAAAACTAAAACAGCCGAGAGTTCTGTCGAGTGGAATAGAGAGCTCGGTAATTCTCAATACAAATTCCCCCAGTTACAGAATTCCGAGTTTAGACTGGAGAATTAAGTGTCAAAAGAACTCTCATCTTCACAACTCCAAAACTCTCCGTGTTAGTGAATTCCGCCCCTGAACTAACAGTGAACTTCCTCTTAGGCAACTTTCACACCGCTTATACCGTATGACACATTGCAAATGCAGTTTGCAGCATGTTTTCTTCGTTAGGCAAGATTGAATTATGTCCATGATTTGTGTCATGTGCCACGAAATGTGAAAAAGTTTTTGGGAAGTGCAGTGAGATCTTTCCTCAGATAAACGATAAATTATATTTAAATTTCTTATAATGAGGGATAAAAAAGGGTTTGGACATTTTTTTCTTCCGTATCCTGAGAGAGAACTTGAAATTGACGTTGAATGCACCATGATCTTCAACATTCCTGAACGGCATTGGATGTACCCAATGACGTCGCCTCATGCTTCGCCGCCTTAACATTGCGAACAAAAGCAAATCATCATCACTAACGTATCCATAACCCAAATAAAAACGATTGCGATTTTGTGTGAAGATTAATTTGCAGTGCATTGTACTATGTGTCATGATGCATATTGAATGCTACAAGTGTCATCCGGTGTGAAAGCCCGCTTAATCTCTAAACTTATTGCGCCAAGCCCACAATTGGTAGCTTCTCAAAATGAAATGAGTTGTAATACTTATGAGAATCCAACTATAGAAAATGAAGGCAAATTTTATTTTTGATCAAATAAAATACAAAATGTTCACCTTTCCTTCGCGGATTTTCTCCTAGTAAAATAATAACTTTCATACAGATGCGGTATATGGTATCTATACATCTTAAACATTTCGAACTAACCTTTAAATTATTTCATTGACTATTCCCAAGAAGTTTTTGTATACGAGGGTATATCCTGCGTTTGTATGCTCCAAATCTTTCACTTAAGTAGTTTTCCTTATCAATATTTTATCACCATCAAAAATTATTACTACTTTTGCAGCATAGTCCCAGAGCAACTCATCCGCGAAAGAATAGCATCAAACAACCGTTGTTTAGATGTTATCTCATCTTAGATGAACATTTTAACTTACTTAAATAATTTTTAAATCCTCAGTCCTAATTTAATTAGGTAAAGGAGAAACACTCTGCACTACACAGTACTAATATACATAACTTTCGCATAACCTGAATACACATTATGAGTAAGGAGAAGTGGAAACAGTTTTTGTAAACCCCATATGAAATTATTATTACACGTGTACAAGATAAAGTAAAGGTAAAGTAGAGGTGAAGTTCACAAAATTTAAGGAAATAAATTTCTTAAAAAATATCACGTGTAAACTTTTTTGAATTTTCGCGGCGAGCTTGTCTGCTTTTGAACTTGTTCTCATCGTATGTAGGTACTTAGTTAGCATTTAATTCTTCTCGTAATTAATTGAAGATGAATTAACCAGTTTGTTCAATCTTATAAAAATTTAAGCAGACAATTTGAAATCATATGCAAGGGTAATGATTCTACGTCTTTTTGAATTAAGCGTCTAATCATTGTTGTGAAACGATTTGAACTGGTCACGAAAATATTATATAACTTTGTATACTTCAGAAGAAAATTAATGAAAGCAGCGTCAGCCAGTAAGGTTACAAAAAAACATTAACTCAAAGAACCTCACGGATTTAATAATAAATTAATTATCCAGAGATTTATAAAGATTGTGTTTTGTCGAAAACTTAGTTCATATTAATTCATTTAGTGACTGTCCTGTGAGTATTGTAGAAATTAAAGGAAAACAAACAAAAATTACAAAATTTAAATGAGCTATTATTATCGTATATATATGTATGTGTATATGTATATATATATATTATGAGATCTTTTGAACTACATAATTAAAAACACAAAAAACATGTTTGAGAATTCTAGTAAGCAGCTTGATTTTTGCTTTATAATTACGGATAAATGCAAATTCACTCAATTTAAATCTCAAAAAATCTCAACGTAGTAAAACTTACTCGTCCTGAAAAGAATATAATTATTGAAAACATGTAATTGCATGGAAATTTACCTATTAAATATTATTTTAGAACGCAAATTATCATGAAGAAGAATAATAAAAAAAAACCTTTCACACTTAGTTAAATTTACGTTTCACTTCTCTAATGACTTTTTAAAACACTACACTACTGTCTACAAATTGATTTATGCACATGATAAGTTTACATGACATCACTAAGCTTAAGCCGAGCTTTTAAATATATACATAAAAAAAACAGCGTTTTACAACAGTTTTTTTTTCCTTTAAATAAAACTTACAAATTCATCGATTCTTCAGTAAAATGCTAATTGGACAAGAGTGAAAGTGTTTAGAAAGCGCGACTTTTATTTGGTTCGATATTAAATTATATTTTCATTGAGTAATTAATTGGTTACGAAGACTTAATTATTAATTAGTTTATTCAAATATTAATATATTTGACTATTCGAAGGAAGGATGATCTATTCGATTTTAATGATTCTGACAATCTTGGAAAACTTCTATTTTCATTGTTGATCAATTAAACAATTTATGAAAGTTGTACAAATTTTTAATGTTTAATAGAAGAATTTTTTTGAGAAAAAAAGGAGTATAGCGCGTATACACTTTATGGTGCTTATGATGAATTATTGAATATAATTTTATCCTACAATGATTATAATTACTAAGATTTTTAAATTGGGAATTATTTTGTTCATTGTCGACTGCAGTATCGTTAAAATTTCTTTTTTTTTATTTATATACCATTAAATATTCTCAATGGAACTACATTAATTTATCTAGTTATTAACCAGAATTTTCAATTATTGGCCAATACCGATAAGTTATTACAAAGATTTATTGTCCCCTCCTCTAGAGTAGTTAAGCTAAATATCTTCTTCAAAAAATAACGGAAGAGGCCATTAATAAGCAGCAGATTGTCTGCTAAAACCAATTAGTTTGCGCATCTGTAGAGGAAAGGAGGTTAAGAATTTGTTACTAACTAACTAGTAATAAAGAACTAACTAACTAGTGATAAAAGAACAGAAAAAAAAGGGAAAAATTATTTATGTAAAAGTTAAAGTAGTAGACCGAGTTTAAGGACACCTTTTAATAAAATAGGTAGGCTATTAGGTAGCTACTTCTTTTCGAGTCTGGAGAGCTGCAAAGTAAAGAGTTCACATGTATCCTGAGATTTCTTGGGAATTGGGGAAAGGGATGGATCTAGGGCGGTTTTAAAGATTATCCCATGAGGTCACAATGGACCACTGCAGGTCAAAATGAAGCAGGCTAGTTACTTCTAGCGGCACTCATGTTATCCAACCTAACCTAACCTAGAGACAAGCCATAACTCTTAACCCCCTAAAACCCCATTGATAGAAAGCTTCCAAATAACCTCATTGTA
Organism: Dioctria linearis; assembly: GCA_963930735.1. NCBI lineage: Eukaryota > Metazoa > Arthropoda > Insecta > Diptera > Asilidae > Dioctria > Dioctria linearis. The sequence continues at coordinate 332,370,290 of OZ005741.1, read as the reverse complement.
AAAGGAGCTAAATTAAAATGAACAGAGAATTTCCGTTAAAAGCTGTTAGGATCTGTACACTATGAAATGTATTTGAAAAGTCCAATTATCCAAAGCATCGCGAATCTCAGATGTAGCCAATGTAAACCTGTGTGCAATAAATTGCATTTTCGGATGTGTTTTTCGCTTTACCACGCCATTAATATATCTAGTACAACGCTTTAGGAGTAGAAGCAAATTAAATATATATGATACCGATATATTTGCAATTAACCATCGAGAGCATCAATTAACCAAGATCAAAAAATGTATGAATCCGATTCACCAATTCACCCTTAAAATACAGCCTTAGATAAAAACTTGAAGCTTATCCTGCCAAATAAAATACTCGATTCCTTAATGTACGTACATATGTACCTTTCATGTGAATCCGATTCAGGAAGCAAAGTGCAATCGAATCAATTGGACTAGATAGGTTACCTTAAATCTTGCAGTACTCATACTGCGCATCAAACTTTAAGGGGGTGTCCTGATTTAGAATGCTCTAAACTCTCGTTTTTTTGTAATTTTTTTTTAGAAGGGAAAGAAAGAAATGAGGGTATTGAATTTTGAGGTATGGTTTTATACATATTTAATGAATAAAAAAAATATTTTTGCATTAAAAAAAACTTAAATAAAACTGATTTCTAAGCCGATTTCATGGGCACTCTTTAATTGGCGGGAAAAATTCACCTCGTAATTTTTTACTCAAACAAAAAACCAAAACAAGATTAAATTTATTAAAAATGTTTCTTGTGAAAAAAATGAGAAATAAAAAAGTTGGGTGGATTTAAAAAAAAATCAACTTTAAGGTGTTATAACAATTATTAAAATAAACTTTTTGACGAATATTTTTAGTTCACTTAGAAGAGAAGTTAATACTGAATAAAAAAAACTTTGGTTCAATTAAATAGCTTGTTTAGTTTTTTAGCTATCACGCCCGCCAATTTTGAAAAATCGTGAAAATAAAAACTAGAGAAAAAGCGTTTCAAAGTTTTCAATAGGATATGAATTTTTAGTCACTTACGCTGATAATCTGCTAATCAGCTACTCCTTCTACTTTTCCAACTGAATACAACTATGGATTATAACTGTTGTATTGAACGACCCCCATTCCCCAACCTTTTCCAGGAATAGAATTTTGAATAGAAAGTCGAAGTCGGAATCGAGCAGGTCGACGCTCGTCTGCTCCTGTCTTTATATTCTTGGAAATATTAAGAATTGGCCTCTATTACTTTGTACACATATTCTTACATAGTTTATCTGTCGATTTGAACAATAAAAAAAAAGTATTTTTTAAAATTTTAATTCAGGACACCCCGTTAATGCATTGGTGTCTGCACAATGGTATAGAAGTAAGTTGTTCATGCTTCGATATGAGGTAACCAAATTTCATAGCATTTAAGGAGTACGACTAAACATCAATGAGGGTGCCATACCTGTTGTGTCGTTGTTAATGAACATGCTGGCAAAAATTAAACGCCAAGGAAATAACGAAAATTCTGCTTCAAAACCATGTAAATAGAGATTTTGGAATAAGAAGTAGCTCTAGAATTCGTTAGAAATCCAGGGGCGCACCGAGGCGACCCCCCCCCCCCCCCAGACGATCAATTTTTTTTTAACTTACACCACTTTCACAAATAATTACTTACTAACTGTCAAATTGAAATTTTGTTATAGTTTAGTGGATAATATAAGGTAGAAAATAAAAAAAAAATTAATGAAATTAAAAGTATACGTCTTGCAGGATATTCAAGGATAACGAATATAATCCTTATCTTTGATATCCCTTTTTGCATATATTTTTGAGATGGCATTTTTCTTAGAGTGCTTGAAATTCTAACTTTAAAAAGAGCCATATTTCTTTATTCTTGCATGAATAGTAAAATATATATGAATTTTTAAAGAAGAATTTTAAAATTTCAAAGTTCTATACCTTGCAAAATACGCAATGTATAGGGACAATTTGTAATTTGTAATTTTGTTTTCACAAACCCTCCAAGCATGTAAGATTTTAAAAAAACGTTATGATGGTTATGTCACATATGCCGCCTATTTGATATGGAATGATCCTATATAAATTATACGACGTTGCGGCACCGCACGAAAACAGTGGCTTTATGGTCCATCTCGAGATTTTAGCAAATAAAACTTATTCAATATCTTCAAAAAAGGAGTTCTTATGTGCACAGATGGTCTCAGGACGCGATTTCTTAGAGCCCAATTTTTCCGACCCTTTTGGACTTGGGACACATATGCCCCCCATCCCCCTTCCACTGAAGCAAAATCCTGGGTGCACTACTGTACAGATCGGTGACACTAGTTAGTAACATATCGATTAACAACTTACATTGAGGATCATGATATGAAGTTAGTTTAGAAATATATTTTTATGACACATTTGTACAATCCAACAGTATACCAGCTTTACCTTCCACGAAACTGTAAACTTCGCATGTTGGTACAGAAAATCTGGACTATGACTTATTCCGATAAACTCATTCCTCGTACGTGTCTTAACACTTTTTATCTGCAATCCTTAAGGTCTAATACCGATCATATCGATAATTTCATTAAAATGCACAGAAGCAGTTGATTGATCCACCTCACCATGCTGCATAAGTGACCGGCCCTAAGTTTTGCCGATCCAAAACGAATGATTCCTCTTACTCTTAGCCCTACTACTCAACCGAGGTACTCATCCAACAAAAATTCATATAAATGGATTAGAGGTAATTCCATCCCAGCGGGAAAATTATCGTGCATGAAAGATAGGTAAGCAGGAATTCATTGAGGAAATAATTTTGAAGTTGAAAATTATGTTAAGCCCCGGGAGACTACCTGTACCAACATGTTTTTTCTACTATTTTCTAGTTGGAATGTCAATGATGAGTTATTTGCATAAAAGCCGCTGCAGGTCAAAATTTTCAGATTAATTGGCATGAGCGTGTATGAGTGTTTCCTTTTTCCTTTTCCAACTTAGAATTGCATTGAGCAAATTTCGTTGCACTTTCAATTTTCAAGTTAATTCAAGTTGGCCCGTTGTTTTGAGTACGAGTTAAAATTAAAAAGTGATAAAAAGTGATTTTCTTTAGTAAATGTATTATTATTATTCTATGATACTACAGGCTGCTCTCGCAGGACTCTATAACGGTATCGCGTAAATTTTCTCGTTCGTTCGGTCATTAATTTTTAATTCGGTTTCGGTCTCGGTGCTAAATTAAAAAAAATTTTGTTGAAAATTCGCTCGTTTAGGGAATTAGCTTTTATTAGATTATTTTGGAAATTTGGAACCTCTTGCAACTGCCATTTACCTAATTTTCAAAATGGGACTGATTTTAAAATTTTTTTCTATCTTTTCTTCCTTTTCAAAATTCTTGTATCCGTTTTTTAGTCTCTTTTGAGAATTTTGTGGCGTTTGTTTCATTACGTTGTTTGTTTTTTTTATTTTAATTGTTTAATTGTCCCTATTGACCTTTTATAACTTTTAGTTTACCTAGCGTCTTTTATTTTCACTTTGTACAGCCTTTTGCCACCTATTTTTAAGGAACTTTGAAAATAGCCAGAGAGCCAACAAATAAAGAGCTTATTTAAATAAAAAAAAAAGTATTAAGTATTATGTGAAATATTTTTTATTTTTTTAAATTTCCAAATATTTTCCCGGTATAGCAGTAACCAATTGAACTTCCTTTTCTATCCAAACTCCATTCCTTCTGCTCGGGCGGTACTATGTAACTTGAATCGAATAAAGTCGAAACGACTTATAATACCTAAATTTCATATTAAAAATCTTGTATTATATTCATTAAGGATCTCCCTATTATTGTGCATTACATATTTCCTCGACTATTTTTGCACGAAGATTTCTTCGACTACTTTTAACCCATCTTTTCCTTCAGTATTGGTCATTAATATTTTCTGCGATTATTATTCATCGAGATTTTCATCGAAATTTACTCCTGCAGAGAGGCATCATACCCTGCCTAGGACATCGTGAATTTAACACACGATGTTTTCGAAATTTTCTTGCAGAAATGTGTCGCTATCGCTAATAAACGCTAAAGGGGCAATATGGCTTCGAAGCGGTGTTGCATCCACTTTCTGCTGGGTTAGATCTGAGGCCTTGCATTTCTGACAAACATTATTATCTTCACATTGTTTTTTTTTATGAATTGTATTATCTTGCCACAGAATTTCACCCGACACTCATTCCCAATGCGATAATTCACCTTAGACCTATTTATTTATGTAATCATCTTAACAGGACAATTGTTTTTGTAGTTCAGTAGGGGAACTTTTCTGTCAAGTCATAATTTTCTTTTGCTTTTTTTTTGTTTGATAATAAAATTTATGCTTAAGTATTTAAAATGTTGGGCACCTTCAAAGTTCCAGTCATTAATATAATATAAATCTAAAACTGCTGATTACAACAGTAGAAACCATAGAAACCGGATACCACCATTCAAGTGATAATTAGAATGAAATCAAGATAAATCATTAATTTTAATTATCATTTTATAAGATATAGTTCATAGTCACACCATATCGACCAAAATAAACACCAGAGCTTCATTAAGTCTTACAAAGTGTTAACAAATGACTAAAGCACATCACAATAAAACCGGAATTCAGCTTATTGTGGTAGAAAAAGTTTGCTAATAACTTTATTTGTGATCAACTTGATTTATACAATTGGGCGGGCGATCTGCTGATATTTTACTAATTCTGAATAATTTGATGATTTTTCTGCCAGTATAAAATAAAGCAAAACATTCAATTCCGGAGGTGAAAAAAACAACAGCATTTTAGTGAGCAATTAATATTCTGAAAAGACATTTCTTTTATAGCGCGCAATTTTCCGTTGGAAAAAAAATTTTACATTTGCTATGACTATGATCATTTAAAAGAAAAAATTGCATCCAATTAAGATTCGAATTCGGAAAGAAAAGTAGGTACCACTGCGACTGCTAAATAAAGTTCTGTTATCGTTATATTCCAGGTACGTGTCTACTACAAAATTTTCTTTGTTGAAGCGTAAAGAAAACTTTTTCAATAAACTCTTTACTGTGTAAACAGTCCACAATTTTCTCTACAAAGATTTTAACGATGTCTGCTAAGAATTCTTCGTAGTGGACACACGCAAAATCTGCAGAATCTTTTCGACATAGTTTCTTCTTTTCAAGCGGACTTAAAAAGTTTGTTTCACGGCCAAGTATTTTTCTACATTCAGCATAGAAGTTCAGAATTGACTTGGTGATGATCACACAGTCTGTAAGAGTGAGTATCTTGGCTTTTTATGGATGGTGTTATCTTATGAAGATGAAACTCGTAATCATTTGAAGGTTTTCGCACGAAATTTTTGTACATACTCCCTTCTTCGTTTTTTAATTCTCTCATTATGTTGACCTTTTGACAAAAAAAAAAAAGACATTTACAGCCAGGTTTTTCTCTTCAATTTCACATTAGTCCCATCATCACCAAATAATAACTAAGTTGCTATTTCTGCAACTACCCGAACACTGAGCTATAGTCCGGCCACGATAATCGCTGTACTGCAAAATTTTCTTGTTAAAACTTTTTATACCTAATTGAAACACCAGTGAAGAGTTCTCTTGTAAAGTTGCTTTCAATAAAAATTATTGTCTCGCTGATAAGTATTTTCTATATACATAGTGGAAACACACTGGCAAAACAGCTTTTTCATTCCAGAAAGCTTTCGCAGAAAAAACTCTATACAGGACACGTGTCTTAAAATCTTAGCAGTGAGCTGTTTGGAAAATAATGCCAGATTGAGTCATAACATGACTTATATTAACGTGGTGCAAATTTTCTGTACTTAAGCCGGTCCCACATGACTCGCGAACATCTCCGAAAGTTTCAAGCGAATAATCAGTGCATCTCGTTTTCGTATATCTCCTACACGATGTGCTCTCACCTTCACTCGTTGATCATTCGGTGATATTTGCGAGTCATATGGAACCAGCTTTAGTGCCAAAGCGATTCCATTGAACTCGCTAACCGATAGGTATACATAGTAGGTGGCGCGGAATCACTGGATATCTTTATCCATCACAAGTTACAATAATAAATTATATGATGACTTTATGCTGCGGAATCGCAATCATCGTCACTATTTGTAACTGAAACTTGACTGATTTGTAAGCTTAGAAAACAAGTCCCAAGATTATGTAACTTCAATGGAGATAGAAATTTATACTTGTTGACTTAAGATTAGATTTTTGGAGGGGTGTGCAGGCGTTTGCCTCCCTTTCTAGGTTTAGACTCTTAATAATGTCTAGAACTATTTTAGGATTGAAGTAGTTTGGTGGAGGAAAAGCATGCTCGAGGTGAAATAATCTCCGCGTGGCAATTCTTAACAGTTGTAGAGCAGGTACTCCGAGGGCTCATGGCATCTTGCTAGAAGCGGCAGGATTAAGTTTCAGCCAAGTCCATCTTATTTAGTTGTACCTCAAGGGCAAAGGCCTGAGAAGAGATCTGTAATCATTTTGAGTCCTTCTCTCCTAAGGAGTAGGACTTCTTTTGTTTTTCCACTAGAGATGCCAATAAATTTTTTTGCCTGACGAAGTCCTTGTAGACCTTCCCAATAAAGGAATTTTTGTTTGTTCTCCCAGCTATTTAGGGGCTAGTTCTAAGGTAAAACTTTGAAGTGCCACAAAATGACTCTGGTCCGACAAAGGAAGCTTTCGCTCCTCTTTTGGTGTTAGGCCGTCAGTAATTTCATTGCCTTTATGGCCCTTATGTCCAGGTACCCACATGAGGATAATTTTGTTTCTGCTTGATAAATTTTTAAGAATTTGCAGATACTCTCACACTAACTTTGACTTGATAGTTTAGGACTTTCAGACCTTGAGACCGGCTTGAATGTCCGAGAGGATATTGATAGTTGAGCCATTTATGGTTCTCTTAAGTCCAAGTTCGCTGTTCGTTTTGGAACCTTCCATATACCACCCCATCGATCATTGTTGGAAGGACGGTTTAGTGGAACGTCATTGTTGTCGGTCTCCCAAAACCACGTCGAATGGTCTTACAAAATCCACCTTGGGCGTGATTATATCAGATATTGTCGTCATTTGCTCGAAGCTTTTCTGTTTTAAGATACTTAAATGACCAATCAGAACATCTGGCCTTGACTGTTTCTCCTTTTCCGATCTTATACCACTGGAGATCGCTTCCCTTTCACCTGCAAATGTTAACTTAAACTTCGGAATGAATACTATCAACGAGTTGCTGAATTATAGAAATGTAGCGACTTTGAAAATTACACCTTAAATTCGGCTGAGTGCTTTGAATGAACCAAATTGCAATTGCCGCCATAGCTATAATAGAATTGATAAAGGACAAAGTAAATGTCTAGATAAAATATTGGTTTTACAAATCGAAGCGCCAAAATGGTATTTGGTGATCGTGCATGCGGCAATAGCTGTTATGTACATATAGAGATAAACAAAAACCCTCTTTTCAGTTGCATTTTATTTTATTTACCGTCTTATTTCTCTTTCAGAAAACAAGATGCCAGTTATAGCGGTGTTATTAGGTTTGTTATCTTCTGTTATTGCTTACTACACGCCACAACTGGAGCAAGTATATCAATGGAGAGAATTGGAGTTTCAGTTCCCTTCTATGGCGGATAAAATGTACGCGATGAGCAATGGTCTTTATGTACAAGGAAACGCTGTTCCAATTGATGTGGACATAGATTACCTACGTAAGTGGAAAAACTATATATTTCTATATTTTCAATAATCCAAATTTAATTTATTCAGGCAACGGAACATGTAGAACTTTTGTTACAATACCTCGATTCACCACTGGCATTCCAGTAACGTTGGCAACCGTTGAAAATACTGCCATGGGACCAGTCTTAAAACCATATCCCGATTATTCCTGGCATTCAAGTCATGGAATGAATTGTGATGGAATTACTTCAGTATTTAGAACTATGGTATGTCACTCATCTATATTAGGTATCCATTTGAAAGTGTTTTAACTAATTTACTCTAACAACCTTCAGATTGATGAGTGTCGACGATTATGGGTAGTGGATACTGGACGAATTGGATCCGTGCAGTTTTGTCCACCACAAATTCTAGTGTTCGACTTACGAACTGATGACTTAATTCATCGCTACCGCTTCCCACAATCTCAATATAAGACTGGTACTTCCTTGTTCGTTACACCAGTTGTTGATGTTAGAGATGCTCCTCCATTGGGAAATTGTATGAATACATTTGTCTACATTGCCGACGTTACAGGATTTGGATTATTGGTATACGATGCTGCTAGAGATACCTCATGGCGTATTGAAAATAAACTTTTCTATCCTCACCCCAACTATGGAACATTCAATATTGCCGGAGAAAGCTTTGATTTAATGGATGGAATTCTTGGTTTGAGTATAACTCCTAAGACATTCCGAGGTAAGGACTACTATAGATCAGTATTGAAGAGATTGTTCCAATGAATATTTTATTTGTAGGGGAACGTTATTTGTATTTCCACGCGTTAGCAAGTGGGACAGAAAATTCAGTACCATTAAGAGTTTTAGATGATCAAGCTACATGGGAAGCAAATATTGAAGCGTCACCCCGCGCCTTTATGGTAAGTAAAATTTATAAATACTTTTATGAGCTGGTGCTCTTTTGTCCCAACTCTACGTAGACTTAAATCATAACTAATGTTGTTTGTGCATTAATTCGTGTGTCAGTACTCCAGTACTTTCTTTTTAAGTGAACTTGGTGGCTGCAGGTAATTTTTTAATATACCTTCACAGAAAGCGTATCTCCTCGTTTAATTTATTTTCTTCTTTATATCTTTTCCTGATCAACTTAGGTAGAATAGACCACCTAAGCACCTCTGAATTGCTGGTCCCGGTAGACGTAGAGGTCAGAATAGTTATTTGTAGCAGGCTTGAGGTCAGGTGGAAGTTCTCCGTTGTTTTATGATTGCCACTAATGAAATTGACTCGTAACTTAAATTTCTCTCTGCACTACTAGACAGTGAATCCAGGAACCCTATGTGCTACTTCTTTATTGAAATAATATAATCTAAAAGATACTCGGGCTTTATATTGGTATCTGTACTGCCCCAAAGCCAATTTTTTGCATTTACATTGAATTTAAGGCTGATCTGTTTACCAGTGTTTCTAAAGTAGCTCCGTTGGAGATATTTGTGGATATCCAGGAAAGTAAAACTAGGTAATATTGAGAACGTGATCCGTCAGAAACAAAATCTCTTCCATTAGTATGAAAGAGTTATCAAATACGTGAAGTTACAATACGAAATTTTATAAGGGCATTCATCTAGGGTATCAAAAGAATTGGTCTTAGACCAATTCTAGCTTTTTTACTTGTTCTATTTTTGTTTGGACTTGATAGTTTGTTTTTTTTCCTTTAACAGGAGAAATCCTCCTCTATTTATTAGTACAGCTACTAATTAAATCTCTTCAATTGCAGGAACTTGGAACGCGAAACATTCAAAGTGCAGCCGAAGCTATAGACAGCAGAGGTAATCAGTTTTTCGGTATTATGGATCCCATTGCAATTGCCTCTTGGAATATAAACAGGCCTTACCGCCCAGAAAACTTGATGGTTGTTTCAAGAAATCCCCAAACACTACAATTTGCCAGTGGTATTAAAGTTATAAGAAACCGAAGGAATGAGGAGGAACTGTGGGTTGTAACGAACCGATTCCAGGTAAATGCCAGAAACGCTTTTTCTATATATTATTTTAGACATTGACATATTTTTAAAAAAAATTTGCAGAAAATTATGGCTGGCACCAAAAACTCAAATGAGATTAACTTCCGCATACAAGGATGTCACGTCGACGATCTCCTTAATAACCGGCAATGTAGGCCACTAAAACAGAATGGCATGCACATGCACAACCACAACCATAACCATATAGGCCTAAGAGGGCCGAACAATAGCACCGATAATTTAATCGTGGTGTAAAATTATTTAAGTGAAACTTCCAAGAAGATTGTCATTTGTTTATCGCTAAGTAGACTAAGGTTATTTTATTTTATTTTATTTTATTTAATGGATAATAAACCTAATTTAAATCTGACGTCCCTGTAAACTAGTTTCAATTACATAAATAGGTTCTGAATCTTCCTGTCAACTGAATGGTAAATCATTCGGTCAGTGCATATAGGATTAAATTTTACACAAATACTTAGAGTTTGAAAAATGAGCAAGAAATGAATTTAGTTAAACTGTTGTAAAGCGAGGCCGTCTGCATCATATGGGATCAGCGTAGCTCAGTATTTCAATTAAAACTGTTTTTCGATTTTCAAATTAAAAGTATCCTATCCATTAGCATTATTCTTCAAAGACTCTGAAATAGGAAATATCTTAGTTAGTACATAATGTATACAGTCTAAAACTATTTTTCATAGTCATACTGACTTAATTCTAGCCTTGGAAATTTTTACCAGATTTTTGGCAGCATTCTTAAACATTTTCTGAAATAATGTAAAAGTTTTGTTAAATGGGAGGTTGTTCATCATTTTTAGAATTTTCTTTGTTGGATCTGTAGTTTATTTAAGTGCGTTTTAGCGCAGTTTGGCCATATTGGTAATGAATAAATGAGTACTTGTTAAATAATTTGTTTATAATTTATACTTGTGAATAGAGTAGATTTGCGGCCGATAAGTGGTTAGAAAGATTTAATTGTAAACTACATATATGTTGCGGCCTCATGTAGGATTATTTCAAAGTATTTACTTTCGTTGGATCATGACACCTTTTAATTTATATTTATTTATATTATTAAGTATACGTATCTTCGTGAGGTAACATCTAATTTTGCATTTGTGAATTTAAACAGAGAATTTTCCCAAGTTTTACTCTAATATATTTATGAAGTTATGTAGGGCTGTGTTATCAACAAGTAACAAGCCTATAGATGTGTTACCAGGTGAGAATTTGGATAATATCATATGTATAGAACTATACTATCCAGGTGGAGTTTAATTTCATGTGTGTCCCAAGTCCAAAAGGGGTTGGAAAAATAAGGCTCTAAAGACGCATCCTGAGTCCATCTCAACACTTAAGAACTTTTTTTTTGAAGATATTGAATAAGTTTTGTTTACTAAAATCTCGAGATGGACCATAAAGCCACTCTTTTCTTTACCTTCAATAGATTAATCATAATTTTATAAAGAATAAAACCCATTTATTTATTGGATTGTAACGCAATTTGTGCCGTTTTTACACAATTTTAATTTTGCCGCACATCAGGGTTTTGCGCGTGAGGTGCCGCACGATGACACGGGGGGGGGGGGCATCCTCGGTACGTCCATGTGACCTACACTTTGGTCTGAATCCTAGTTACTCTGCAGACAAGATATTGAGTTCTCTCATGTGTTCTTTAATTCTAGCTTGAATTCATTTTTCAAACATGCAATCTATTATTATCAATCAGTACGTTTACATTTCATAAATACTTGAGTACTTGACTTGAAATCTACTTGAAACTCAAGAACTGTTTTTGTGTGTTGCCTGCCTGTGTGTGTGTGTGTGTGTGTGCTGTCAGCCGAGTTGTGTGTGTGTGTGTGAGTGGTTCTTTAATAAATAAAAAAACGCAATACTGGTAACCCGAATGTTCGGAAGGTCACTAATAAGGAAACGTGGTACCATGCAAATACAGTGTACGTGTTTAAGCAATTAAATGACAGTATAACCTATAAAATGACAAGAGAACCTACTACCTATTGTGTGTCAGTTCAACATTTCTGAAACTGTAATTGTAATTGCTGTCAGTCATACAAAGGCAACGCCAAGAAATATTATCTGAAAATAAGGGGGAGCTAAAAATTTCTTTATTTTACATAGCAACGCGATCGGAGAATTGTCGCGTAAGTAAACTTGTTCTCCAATTTGTTATACTTTGTGGGTACTTTTGTGATAATTTGTTTCAATATTTTTTGACAAAATTAAGAGACGACTTCTTCATAAAAACTGATCACAATTTTTTGAGATTTTTAACCAAGTAATGTGTCATTTTTGTCGTTAATCTGTGCGATTTTGGTGCCATTTATGTATCTTTTATTTTGTTTAGGGGATCCAAATTAAAGTCTTATTTCAGTTCAAAAAATATATATAGAATTTGTGACCACAAATTTTTGTGGCACTGTTTACACCAAATAGTGACCCAAAGTGCTGTCAATAGAATGTCTAAAATTTGTGACATTTAGTTGAAGCAATATTGCTAATCACATTATATATATAACAATTATGTATGTGACAGAAAGTTCATATATTTCTGTCGTCACATGGGTGGCATGATATAAAGATTAACAAGGTATGGTCGAATTAAATGAATTAAATGACATTGTCGGCCATATTTGTTACCTTTGTATCATGCTTGGGTGGTAAATCGCTGCTTTGATAGAAAGATTAACTAGGTATGGCCGGAAAATCTGTCAGTTGTCTGCTTGCCTCCTTTAGCGACAGTTGTTAGAAATTTGTTCGTCTCAATTTCAATCGTCCTAATCACAGTGAAAAAATTTTCTATTTGTAAATTTCTTTGCTTTCCCACTAACACATATTTAATTACTTTTCCCGAAATGATTTAAACGAAGAAAATAATGTTTTGTTAAATGTTTTAATATATACAAAACGTATTTCAGTCAATACAATACGAAAAATTCAAAACAAATTTTCTGAAAATGACTTTAGTCACCTCATGTGTAAAACACAAAGAGTCTGTTCAGAGCAACACGCTATAGTGACTATGGTCACTTTTTGCGTTCAAAGCAGCTAAAAAGTAACTTTTTTCCCCTCGCTTTTGACAGAAAAATGTGTTCAGAGCGGACGCTATAGTCACTATTGAAGTCACTTTTCTTGCTATCAAAATAGTCACTTTCGTGTTTGAATGTGTGAAATGTCAAAGAACATTTAAAATTGGAAGTAAACAAAACTAAAATGGATGAAAAGAAGAAAATTATTTTATTGTTGTTTAGCAGAAATGAGGAATTTAAAAATCGGTTAAATATTGCTGGAGCTACTGTTTTAAATACCCTAAATAAAATTTAATTTATTTTCTTTTTATGACGACATATTAATATTTAATAATATGACAACGCGCGCTTTTATGAGGATTCCGATAGAGATGAGGAAATGGAAGAAATAATATTATGCTTAAGGAGTAGAATTAAGGACATTCCGATGAAAAGATCTAAGTACTACATAGAGAGAGCGGTAAATAAACTGACGGCTTCTGAGTTTCAACAGAATTTTAGAATGTACCCAAATCTTGTATATACCATATGTCTGTTATATGGACTTTAGCGAATCAAGAAGCATTTAGGTAAAATAAATAAATAATAATCAGAACTACGAGGGAACTGCAGAAGGTCATAGAGTACGCGATGAAATGAACTTTGCGATATGACGCATGGAAGAATTGATTAGAATTTAATTAAATAATTTAATTGTTAATAACTCTTTAAATTCAAAGTAAAATTTTATTATCAAACACAATGATTTCAGTATTTTATTTTTAAATTACAGATTAATTGCACAGCTTATAATTGCTTTTTTACCGCCTTTCCAGCAACTTCTCCATCATCTCTTTGTGGATGTCGCTTCCACGTTCGACAGCTTCCTCTATTTCCTCTATTACCTCTCTAACAATTTGGACTCTTCCTATAAAATATTTTACATAAAAATACTGAAAAGAATTTATTTATTATATATATTAATTACCTGATGACATTCCACTAAACAAATATATTTGCCCATCATTTCCGACAGCTAAACTACTTTCTTTCTCCATTTTAGGTTATGTATTTTCACTAAAATGCTAAACACATTATAAATTAGGAATAAGTAAATAAAACTAAAATGGATGTACAGAAGAAAATTATTTTATTGCTGCTAGTTTTAATTTATTAAAGTCCCAATTTACCAATTTAAGGGAGAAAAAAGCTGAGTTTGTTTTCTGACCGTATGTACACATGCATATGAATATTTTCTTTCAAGACGTTTTTTTCGCTATTTCCCGTTCAGAGTTGCTTTTTATGCTATCGTCAAATTCACAGTCACTTCAAAACGATTTCGAAGTCACTATAGCGTGTTGTTCTGAACAGACTCAAAAATAACGATAATTTCAAATTTCAATAAAAAAAAACAATCACGAATATGTCGTTACTAATGTTTTAATATATGCAAAAACTATCTCGCTCTAACGTACCGGGCTTTAAAATTACACTGAAAACTTTCAGGGATATTGTGAGGTTGAGGTTTTTCGCTATAGGGGCGTTTCTAATGGAGGAGTTCTTGAGCTATTGGCGCTAGTGTCGATTCTCGGAATTACTGTAGGTTAATGTACTGAATAGAAAAAGGAAGAAATCATTGATATTATAAATGTCAGATACTGTGGTAAACAATGAACTGTCAATTCAGACACGTCAGTAAGTCGGCTTGCAAGTACATAGTTAAGATTGCTAAAATAATTGCTTTTAAGAAGCTTTTATTTACCTGGAAACTTGCTTTCCAAAACAGAAAGTAAAAATGACGCATTTAATGCGTTGGCTTTTTTATCTGGGACTTTTTGCTCTTCCATACTATTCAATTATATCAGGAAAAGTGCGCTCTAGTTTATTGGATGAATGGTTCTTTGAAATACAAATTCTTCCGATTATCCTAATAATTCTGTTTGGGGTAAGTATATTTAGGGTAGGAAATATTTCCGCAAAAAGGTGAATTATACAGATGAAAGGTGTCGCTAATTTGATTAAAAACTTCTCAGATCTATTCTGCCGCGATCGTTCTGTACAGAGTATTAACCTTTAACGATTGTCCAGAGGCATCAGAGGAAATTCAACAACAAATTAAAGAAGCAAGACAAGACTTGATTTCTAAAGGCTTCAAATTTATAGATTAAATTTCATCATTTCAGAGTTTATTAAGTGTGTTTGTACTTTTGATGAGTATTGTAATAAAAAGGTATAATTGATTTATGTGTTTTAGGAAGAATATTGCAAGTGCCCGGCTAGCTCAGTCGGTAGAGCATGAGACTCTTAATCTCAGGGTCGTGGGTTCGAGCCCCACGTTGGGCGAGTTTTTTTTCCGTTATTTAAATTTAATTTTTACAACGAATTTTATCAACTAAATTTTTTTTTTATTATATTATTTGATTAATTTTTATTATGTAGACTGTAGAGCAGATAAGACTTTTCTTTGCTTGCATATCTGTGAGAAACGTGTCGTTTGAGAGCTTTTAGCATTGAGCATATAGGTATAATTTTGAAAAATAAAACAGAGTACTCCTCGAATTGCAGCGGGAGCTGTTTTTCTTTCTCTTTTCGCTTCTAAACAACTTTTCAAAAGTCGAGAATGACAAATTGGAGGTAAAAGAAGACCGACAAACAAATTTCATGCAGTTGAAAGAAATTCAATTATTATATTAAATTCATAAGATTAATTATTATTTGAATTTGTCATTCAATAGAAAATCATAGTAATGGACTTCAAGTTTAAAAAAGAACTCGTCTTGAGCGAAAGCTGTACTCTTATTTCACAGCGAATTGGGTAGAGGTTACTTAAATGCGGAAACACTTCCTAATTTGTTTGAAGTATTCACAATTACTTTTTTCTTCTAAAAGTTAACATTTTGACCTATAAATAGGAGTTAGAATTATCGTCACCAGAAGCGATGTTTATTTTATATAAATTTTTAAACATGTTTCTTTTTCCATAATGTTCAATACTAAAAGTTTTCAAACGACACGCTTCTCATACATATGCTTTTTATAACGCAATGTAGGGGCATATAAATGCAAAAAAAAAAGTAACATTATGCCAGGCTCAGTATGTAATGCCTGTGTTCTGCCTTCTGCTTCGCTAAGCCGTTGGTCATATTCATTTTATATGATTATTATTGAATTTGGTTAATTAAAAATTAACCTACTAAATCGGTGTACCCGGTGTTACTAACGTACATTTAAACTGTGGTTTGCAATAAATAAATAAATTTTAGATTTGAGTGACGCGATTGGCTGAATGTTCACTTGGTCTTAAGATCATATTTGTCATAAAAAAAAAATCATTAATTACCATAAATGAAGTCTTTTATTCTTGTTAACTTTAATGTAGTGCATGCAGAGCTAAAGAGAATGTTTTTAATACATTTTTAAGTTTTAAAATTATTGGTTCTTTAATTTGATCAGAAAATTATATAAAGCCTTTTTTCTAAGGGTAGACTGTGCAACAAAACAAAATATGTACAGGATGTGTAAATAAAAACGTAAGTATTTATTGTGATCAGATTTGATGCATTGGAACGTCAACAAAATGCTGAGGATGTTGTAGTCAATGGTATACCCAAAGAACCGAATGAGAATTCGACTACTACATTAAAAAAACTCTGTAACGTGATAGAAATTTCTACACCATCGGTTAAAAGTATTTTTCGTGTTAAGCCAAAATCTTCAAATGTGACGGGTACCTCTATTATAATTAAATTTATCTCTGCTTACGATAAAGGCATTGTTTTAAAAGCCGCCTTCATGAAGCAAAAGGCCTCGCATGTACATCTTACTATGTGTGACTTTGGTTAAATTATGTAATTTAACGAGAAGCATTGCGACTCAAGCGCCAAAAACAGCTGGCATCTGTTTTCTCTATCGGTGGAAGTATACACGTACGGAAGGTCCTGGAGGTGAAACTCTTTATCATAAGTGATATCTCAAAACTAGACTCTTTTCGGATGCATGAAATGCTTCTGTACATCTTATTGAACTTTTGAATCAACTTGTAGAGTTGGGTAAGTGATTGATTGAATTTAGTAGTAACTTTGAGTGGAGATTTAGTTTAATATAGAGTAATTTTGTACATATAATAATGTTTGTGGTAAGCACTTCTAATATTTTATGTTCGCAAAGTACCTACTTATTGTAATTAATTTGCCAATTATTGAAATCTATAATTTTTTTTTCTGCATTGGACTGGAATCAATTATATTCCTTGGTATCAGTCAATGATCAAGTTGATTATATTAATTCTTTAGTAAACTATCTTGTTAACAGATTTGTACCGCTTAAAAGAAGGCTTACCATTGATCCAACATGTCCCTGGCTTACACCGAGAATTAAAAATCTAATCTATCAACGTAATTTGGCCTATAGAAGGTGGAAACGCTTGAGAACTCCTGAATGTTGGAACATTTTTCGTACTCTACGTGATTCAGTAACCAGCGAAATCCGTCGATCAAAAACAATTTTTTACAGATCGAAGTTCAATGTGAAGCTCCCTAATAAAAAGCTGTGGATGGATTTAAGAGACATCGGGGTGGGTAAATAAAAATCCTCTATTGTTTCTAGGGATTTGAATGAACTAAATCTTGAGTTTATTCACTCCACCTCCAATGAATCTATGGGCGACAGAAATGGGAGAAGTTTTAACAACTTTTCATCGGGATGATCCAAATAACGGGTACTAATTCATAAATGTAACGGAGATTGAAGTGTATACAGCAATAAGGGCCATTAGATCAAATGCCATGGGAATTGATGGTATTCACCCGAAGTTTATAAAAATTATAATTTCTTTCCTAATTGCACACTTAACTTATATCTTTAATAATATTATTTCATCTTCCACATTTCCCATCAAATGGAAATTGGCTAAAATCGTTCCAGCTTTTAAAAAATTAGGTACCCAGGAATATCGTCCTATTTCAATACTTCCTTTCTTTTCAAAAGTGCTCGAAAAATTAATGCACAATCAGCTGTGTCATTATATTGAAAGTAGTGGTCTATTATCACGCTATCAATCTGGCTTTAGGTCAAAACATAGCTGCATCACAGCCTTAATTAAAATAAGCGATGACATTCGCGAAGCAATGGCGGCAAATAATTTAACTATTCTAAGCCTATTAGATTTCTCCAAAGCATTTGATAGAGTTGATCATGCCGTCTTAATTAATAAACTCATTACACATTTTGATTTTTCTACTCCAGCATGTAAGCTTATTAACAGTTACATCACAGGCCGGCAGCAACAGGTTTGCTGTGATGGCAGAGTTTCTGATTTGCTACCAGTATTTAGTGGTGTGCCCCAAAGATCTATTCTAGGACCTTTGCTGTTTACCATCTTCATCAACGATCTTACTGGTGTTATTCTGCATTGTAGATACCACTTGTATGCTGACGATGTTCAGTTATACATTTCTAGGCATAAGCATCAAATTGGTGATCCAGTCGAGTGCATGAATTCTGATTTAAGAAATGTCTATAACTGGGCTGTTGAAAACAAGCTGGTTCTTAGAAGTGTTAGTCCAGTGCCATAATTATACATAAAACCGTAATTGACATACCCAGCTGCCCTGTACTCAGGATGAACAACGAGGTGATTCCCTATAATAACGTGGTAAAAGATCTTGGTGTAAGATTGAATCGAACTTTCATGTTAAATCTGTTCTGTCATTCGTATAGGTATTCGCGAATAAAAATTTTAATATTAATTATCCACGGTTTCTACTTAAGGTAGGTATTTCATAAATGAAATTGCACACAAGTTGGAAATGAGCAATGAGAAATTTCGTGTGCGTTTTCTTCTCTTGAATTACTCACTCCTTCCTTATATTGAATTACTCACTCAAGTGCGTGAGTAGAATCTCAAGAAAATCGCACACGACTCATGAGTATGTGCGCGTTGATCACGCACAATTTATTACTCAAGTGCGTGTGCGTTTCCGTACTCTGAGTATTTCCTTAATTATGCTTTTGGATAACAGAAGCTCTTCACTCAAAGATATTGCCATACCGTTGTTATAATTCTAAAGCTACTGAAGTGAAAAGTACTGGCGGTAGCAACTGAAATTTGAAAATACTCTACTACTGCACCTCAGTCTCCAGGACAACTATAGGGGGTAATGGTTGTCTGAGCGATGCTCAAGGCCCAGATATGATGTTATAAAAAAGTCTTATAATTCATAATTATTTATGTGCATCTACTCCCTGCATGATCGCGCTTACACCCGATAGTACCATCTGGCGCCAGTATAACTGGTGGAACTCGTCACCGCAGCCATAGTTTGTATTTTGTTTTCTTTATATTATTAAGCCTAGCTCAGGGATTCCTTATGATGCAAAGCACAGTTTGGCAGGAAGGAGATAGGGAATGAAATTAGGGAAAGTGAGGAGAGCGGCGGAGGGGCTGATGTATGTCTCTCTTGAACTTTCGCGGAGTGTATGTCGGAGGAAAGACAGAAGATGGTACACTGTTTCACATTCGCACAGTTCGGGATAAAAAAGTATCAGGGAATTTTATTGTACGGCCGAAAATAATTTTAAGGGTAAAAAGATGTGCGCGGTTTGCAGCGCGGATATTGCGTGCAGAAATCATTCTAATGTGCATTCATGAACATGTCTCCAAGCAAAACAGACCGACCAATCAATTTCACTAAGATACTGATTGAGACTTTCCCAATTTTTATAGTACCATAGAAGCCTACTCGTAGGTGGTGAGGTGGGGCGGCACAGGTTTGAGTTGGTAAATTGAGCCGTGGTTAAGCAGTGGTCTGAATTACCAAGATGGGAACCGACTGAGATGGAATATTTGTTGTGGTGATATGTCAGAAACAGATCTAATACTTTAGCTCTATATCCATCAAGAATTCACATGGGTGCATCCACAAGTTGTTGCAAGTTAAACGATTCACAGAAAAGTTCCACAAATCGAACCACAAGGCTTGTAGTAGAAGAATGTCTGAGCCACGGTATGTTATGGACATTAAAATCGCCTGCTGGGACGATTTCGGAAGAGGGAGAGACTTCTGTCAATATTGTTGGAGATATTGTCAAATGCGGATACCATGTCGTCATCAGACATATTTGGGCTGCGATAAAGAAAACAGGAGTAGATGATGTGCTTGTGGAGCTTGAGCCTAATCTCTAATCTAATGTAATTAAACTCAGGATTGGTGGAAGGAAAACCTTTAAGGATAGTAAAGGCCACATCATTCCGAATATATATTGCGACCCCCCTATGTGGAGAGAAAAAAGGCACCAAACTGTAACCAGGGACGTGATACTGATCAATATCAGCATCAGAAACGACCTTGGTTTCACTTAGCACAAGAATTGCCGGTACCTAAAATGTTCGTTGTAATGCCACATAAGCAAAAACACTTGGGTTTACACGAGTTGGTGTTTACGTCCAAAGGAAGCGGGACTATTCTCGGATAAGTATAATATTTATGCACGAAATTGGATTATACTCGCTGGTGCCGACGGACCTAAATTTGGTAGGCATTGTTTATTTTTAAAATTAAGAATGGATTTCTATCGAAGCGAAGTATTTACCGAGAAACTTTTATTACGTGTCTGTTTGTCAACCTTATAGTTTAAGAAATTGAAATAATATTAGGTTTAATGCATAAAGAAGAAATTACGCACAGAATATGTTAATTTGTAGTTTAAGGGTGGTATTAAAGATATATAGTGGCCTACAAAATGAAGTAAAAAGTGAAAGAAATTTGAATACATACAGAAAAAAAGATTGTGAAACTTACAAAAAGGAATTATGGTTTTGTTTATGTATACTGATTGTAAAGTTGTGTATGATGGATGTAGGGAAAAGTATGAATGATACTAATAGAATATAAATTATTTGATTTTCATATTTTCTTTTCAACAACTCTAAAACCGCCAAAAATGTAAACTAACTAACATCTAAGTTATTAGAATAAAAGGGCAACTGCAGTACACTTCATCTTACCGTATTGAAAGCCATTTTGATACTGAAACGCAAGTAAATATATTTACCAAAAACATTTTGTGAGAACAACTGACAAATTATTTCGCGATATCAAAAATTTGCAAAAATATTAGGTATGTACCAGCATTCTATTTATTGGCCTCCAACACAGAAAGGGTTGTGTTTCAGAACCAATTGACACCTTTGAGTAAGTTTGATCATGATTTCTTGTATTTATCATATAACTTGAGACTAGGCTTACAGCCCTGTGCAGAGTTCTTTGATTATCGTGATTATAATAATATTAACACTGACAATTATATAGTGATTGTGCTAAATTACCTTATATGGACATATTCCAGCAGAACTGTGTTAATGATAAGGTTGACTTACTAAATAATTTACTCTTACAGCTTTATAATAGGCACGTACCTCTGCGTAGGAAAATTATTTATTCACAACGTTGTCCTTGGATCACTCGTGAGATACATGTTCTTATTGCGGAGAGAGAGTTTCTCTACCGTATTTATAAAAGCACACGATGCTCAACTTTACACCGTCGCGTCGGTATAACAAGGTTCGCAATATGGTTACCACCAAAATCCGATCTGCGAAAAGAACATACTACAGTTCTAAGTTAAACTCAGATTTACCCAGCAGGAAGCTGTGAATAACATTCGCAAGATGGGCATTATGGGCAGAGAAACGCCTCAGTGTGACGCTGATCCTAATACTTTGAATGGATTTTTCATAGCTTCGACTCGCAGTAATTCGTCCTTATTGGAATTAAATGACATTGAGTACGTTGACGGCTTTGCATTTCGTTGCACTGACTACACTGAGGCTCTCTGTAGAGCTACAAAATCCATAGTTAGTCATAACTTATTAAAGAACAATATCAATAAGTCAACGACCGTAATTTCATTCTTTAATATGCAATTTCTACCTTCACTTAGCTATGCAATTCTTACATTCACCAAAGTTCTACGTCAGCAATTGCATGGAAGTACAAGTGAAATTACGGTCGGTGACTTTGCCTACGAAGTAAATTTATGCTGATCTTGTGATTTGTGTTTCATTGACATAAATTTTTGTTATATTTGTTTTTCATTTATTGTCATCCTATGTATATATGTATAGTAATTATTGTATAAATAAGCGAATCAAATTAATAAAAATTGAATTGATTATCAGATAGCAATCGATCAAGTTTAAATTATATTCATCAGTTCACAGTGCAGAGAAACGCCTCAGTGTGACGCTGATCCTAATACTTTGAATGGATTTTTCATAGCTTCGACTCGCAGTAATTCATCCTTATTGGAATTAAATGACATTGAGTATGTTGACGGCTTTGCATTTCGTTGCACTGACTACACTGAGGCTCTCAATGTATTTTTTTCAGTTAAATCAATTGCAGTTGGTTATGACATGATACCACCGAGATTTATTAAGCTGATCACTCCGTATATTACACCAGTTTTGACGCATATCTTTAAAACGTGCCTGACTACATCTCAGTTTCCTGCTGCTTGGAAGAAAGCTGTTATTATTCCAATCCCAAAGAAATCAAATACTTCTGATGTTAATAACCTCCAACCGATTGATTAGTATTTTAACTTTTTTTGGTAAGGTTTTTGAAAAACTCATCTTCTTGCAAGCCAACAAATTTATTGAATAGAATCGTTAATTATCTCCCTGGCAATCTGGATTTCGACAGGGACATAGCTGTGAAACTTCTATTAAAAGTCATTTCCGATATCAATGAAGCCCTTGACAATGATAAGTTAACCATACTTGCACTTCTAGCCTGCTTAATAAGTTAAAGAGGATTTTCGATTTCTCTACCTCAGCTGTGAAGCTATTCAGAAATTTCCTATCCTCCAGACATTAAGCTGTAAAAGTAGATGACTCATTGTCCACTTTTCGTCTTATCCGTTGTGGCGTACCTCAGGGCTCCAACCTTGGGCCATTTTATTTTAGCGTATTTAAAAATGATTTACCCAATTTGATTAAGGACTCCACCATTCATTTATATGCTGATGATGTCCCGGCTAAATGATGACTTACAACGAATCTACGAATGGTCTCTTGAAAACAAGTTGGTATTGAATCCAAGCAAATCTAATTCCATTCCAATATATAAAAGCAACATTTATGCTTCAAGATTACCTCCTGTTTTACTCAATAATACAACTCTACCATATCGTGACTCTATTAGGAATTAGTAATAATATTAAATTGTAGCTTAAGTTGTTGCAAGTATGTTAGTAATATTATTGGAAAAGTTTATGGCGCCCTTCGTCAGTTATGGGTCACTGCATATCTTCTGTGTACCAAAATGCGTCTAAAACTAGTGCGTAAGCTGATAATTCCACATTTCCTATATGGCTCGATATTGTTCCCGAAGCTTGATTCAGTCTGCTACAGATGGCTCATGGTTGCATTCAATGATTGTATTAGGTATGTATATAAACTGCCCCGTAGCTCCCATATTCCCGATATCGGAATTGTATTCTTGGGTTTTCGTTAGATATCTACCTTACTCAGCATAACTTGTATTTTTTGCACAAGCTAATTAATATTAAAAGTCCTACCTCTACAGCAAGCTGCAGTTTTTTTTCGCATTTATCTTTTTTTTTTAATTTTCCTTAACTTTTTTTAAACTTTTTATCTTGATTAATGATTAGATGTAATTGTTTTTTTCTTTCTTATTAGTCAGTTAGAAGGTGTTGTCACTCATTTACCTACCTGCAAATTCAAAACATTAATAAGATTTTAAAATCTTTGTACAGTTGCCAAATAAATATTATATATTCTGTGGAAGCATAGCTGTGAATACAGTGAATTTCCAACGTCGAAGAAAATACCTAATAGAATTGATTAAATTGTAGTGGTAGTCCGTCTCCCTAACTCCGTTCAATAATTTCTGATTTATATTCTCCTAATGGTGGGGTTGATGGCGCCGACCAGGTATGTATAATCAGCCGAACATCAAATTCAAATTATCAAATTATCTAATTTTTGCAATTAAGAAATGGCACAAGGAAAGTAAAACGCCCAATCTTCCGGCTGACCACGTCAGTAAAATGATTTCTTTAATTTTTTCTAATTCGTGAACGCTTGTTAGAGTTGTCGATTAGCATAAATTTTCTGGATGACAGCGATGCTTTCGATGGGTTGAAAGTGTCAATAACTCCTGTAGTACAGTAACTGTACTCATAACAATCTGCGTTGTAAATGTTTAAATAAACAAACAACTCCCTGAGCGTGGAATGTAGAGAAGATTTTCACCCATGAACGTATATCAAGAGATTTCTGTATAATTCTTCCCTTAGCGAAAGTAGTTTTGTTCAATTATTTTTTTTTTTCAATATACTTATACCTAAACGTTATTAGAATGAACTAAATAGAGCTCTTTTGATTTCAGTAATACAGTAAAATTGTAGGTAAATGGCAGATCAATTTTACTTAAACATTTGAAGTTGTTGCTTTTATTTGAAACTTATTTCCTATATTATTTTTATATGACAAGATTACTATGATTTATACTTGTTCAAGAAGGCTAATTTTGGATTCTCCGGCACAGCAATAAAAAAGATTTTTTTTTAATTGTTGTTTCATCCCACAATTAATTTGCTTTTGGGTGGTAAGTTATCAGTCTTGGTCATCAAAAAGTCCTAAATAGCGAAATTGAGTGACTTGAAAATAGAAGAAATGAAGAAATGTAACAATTGGGAAAAATACATTTTTTGTTTTTTTTTGAAAAGTTGATAAAACCAGATTAATTCGAACGAATTAAAGAAAAGTAAGCATTTCGTATGGCAGAAATCTTATACTCCTCAGTATCGCTTGGATTCTGCTTGCCTCAGACGCTTGAAAAAGATCAAATTGATTATTATATGAGATGAGATAGATTGGATAGGCTCATAGCCTTCGGGTGCAAGACCATATACGGGACACCCTGTATATATAAAAAAAAATTAAAAAAAATCTGAAGTGTTCATATGTAACCCAGGTATCCACAATCCAACTCATTTGCTGTCGACCATTTCGCGAGCTTGGGGAATTCAAAGATTCGTGAAATGTCGTTTTTAGACACTAGATGAAATCTATAGGGTATACTAAGTTTGTCATTCCGTTTGTAACGCACATAAATAATGATGGTAGAGCAAAATGGATTGGGCACCCCCGCCTAAAATTAAAAGTTATTTTGATTTTGGCATGTCCGTCTGTCCGTCCGTCTGTCTGTCCGTCCGTCCGTCCGTCCGTGCGCACGATAACTCGAGAACGCGTTCACTTAGAAAGCTGACATTTTGTGCACGGACATTGAAAAAAAAAGTAAAATTAAGTTCGAAAATGAGACAAATCGGGCAACTCCTTCGTGGGGTTGCCATACAAAAATTTCGTTTTCCACGATATATTTGGACATTACCTGAGAACACGTCGACATAGAAAGCTGAAATTTGGTACAATATGTTTTTATAGTAATAGCAAATAAAATATCAAAAATGGGCTAAATCGGGAAACCCCTTCTTGGTGTTGCCATATAAAAATTTAGGTTTTTTACATATACTTTGAAAACGATAAGTCCTAGATATTTTTATTGTACTAAAAACTTCTTCAGAATAAGAAATCCTATAAAATTGGTTATAATCATTTTTTCTGTCCGACGAGCCGTTCTAGAAATATATGCGAGAAACCAATGCAAAAAAATCAAAATTGCTCAAATGGGTGACCATACGAAATTTCATACGTGCATTCATCTAGGGCAGTGTTTCCCAACCTTTCTTTCCTCGCGAACCCATATGTAGTCGTTAATGACAGGTAAAAAAAGCAATAAAATTTGATAGAATATATATTTTTCATATTGTAGAATAATTGATTATATTAATCGTGAAACATTGAAATGAAACATTAATAAGACTATAAAAGTTGAAAACAAGATAAATTTAACAAACTGGTTCTTATGTTATACTATGGAAAAACTCTTAATGGGATATTTGTGGTTGTTTGATAGAACAAAGCAATTCAAAGTTAGGCTCAATATCTGACAATTTCAGTCTTAGATTAGGTTCTGCATTTAACCTGTTTCTGTATTTATCTTTCAGATAAGTATATGTTGAAAATCCTTTCTCGCATAGATATGTTGTGCAAAATGGTAATAGAACCTCAATGGCTTTTTTTGACAGAACAGGATATTCATTTTGTATACTGAGCCAGAAGTCAATTAAAGATTGATCTTTAAAAATTGCTTCTAGAGAACTGTCACAAGATAACTCTACGAGTTTTTCTTTTTCCAGTATATTTGGAGAGGTTTCTAAACTTACATTTCCTTGAAATGGATTACGTATCCAGTTGTTTGAGATGGATATATTGCATCTGTTGGGAAAATAGTCATCGAAAGTTAATCGAAGATAGTTCAGATGTTCACATATACTCCTTTTAATGTTTTCGTCAAATTTAATTGAATTTTCTGATAAAAAAGTGCTGACAGAATCGAAACATCCATACTCATTCATCTGCAGGCATTAAATCCAAAAATCCATTACAATATTATTTTCGCCAACCCCCTCTGCAAACACTGCGAACCCCCGGTTGGGAATCACTGATCTAGGGTATCATAAGAATTGGTCTTAGACCAATTCTAGCTTTTTCACTTGTTGAAGTCTAACTCGGGATGTAACCAACCGAAATTAATTACTTGGTATCATTTTGAAGGGAAAGGAAGAAAAAATATATTTCTTCCAAAAATTAATAAGAGTTGTGTCCTTTATCCTTGAATATTCTAAAAGACCTTTTTTATATAATTGCTTCATTTGTGTATTTAGTAACGTTTAAAAATAATGATGACAAAGGTCGAGAATATTTATTTGTATTTGTTCTCTCAGATACTTATTTTTTTTTCAGTATAAAAAATTCCATTCAGGCGTGGAAAAGTCACCATTTTGTATTTCAGTTTGTAACACATCTAGATATTGCTGCTACAGCAAAATGGATTGAACATCCACGTATAATATCAAAAGTTATTTTGATTTTTTCATATCTGTGTGTCCGTGTGTCTATCTGTCTGCCTGTTCGAATGATAACCCGAGAGCGCGTATACGTCGAGTGCTAAAATTTTGCACACGGCAATTTTACAAAAATTGTAATTTTAAGTTTGACAAGTAAGAAAGCTAGAATTGGTCTAAGACTAATTCTTATGATACCCTAGATAATTCCCGTATGTAATTTTATATGGTCACCTCTCTATTGCTATGAAAACACCATGTACCAAATTTCAGCTCTCTACGTCGACGCGTTCTCAGGCAGTGCCCAAATATATAATGAAAAACAAAATGTTTGTATGGCAACCCTACGAAGGAGTTGCCCGATTCGGCCCATTTTCGTACTAAAATTTACTTTATTTTTTGTCCAATCCATTTTGCTCTAACATCATTTATTATTTGTTACAAACGGAATGAAAAACTTAGTATACCTTATCGATTTCATCTAGGGCACTGTTTCTTAACTTTTAAGTGAACCGCACCCCTTTGAATCTGAAAATAGGTCTCCGCACCCCATTGAAAAATGTGCTTCGATTTTTTAGTTTAGTAAAATATATTTTTGGCTGAATTTAGTGTTTATTTAAGAAAAATTGTACATTTTATATATCAAATACAAAACAATATTATTTTTGTTAATGGCTAGGAAAACTTGTGAAGCGAGGCTCTTTTTTTTAAAGAGAGACGCGTAAGTCATCGCTTGCATTTATATGCAAAAGAGATGAAAATCCCATTTCACACAGGTAGGTGGTGGCAAATGGTAGTAGTGACTGCAATGCTTCTTTCGCCAATTGTGGATAACGTTCTAACTGTGTACACCAGAATTATTGTTATTCTAATTGCTCGAATTCCATTTGAATACGTCCACTGACTCACATTTATTCCAGTAAGTAATCACATTCATGGCTAATTGATATTATAGAAAAATCTTTGATATGATGGAAAACATCAATTCCTCTCGAAGTCAACTCCATACATATCGCACAAATAACAAGAGCTGGCTGCAATTATCAACATCAGTTGACTCGTCCAGTTGTATGCTTACTTTTAGTGAACTGACTTTTATGTCTTCTATTATTTGCAGTAAAATATCTTTACTGAAATCTTGAATTTGCGATCGAATTATATCGTTCGATAACTATATCTGCGCATAATTTTAAGATGGTACCACTGGTATCAAATCGATCCATTTTTGACTTCGAGCTGTTTATGCTATGCGCACCTTCACCACCATGCAGATTATTGAAATGCTCTGATAACTTTGATGGTTTGAGATTGCAATTTGAAAATATCTTGGAACATAAGATGCATTGAGGTCGTTGCGTACCATCTTTTTCTGTTGTACAAGTGAGTCAATAAGCAGCATACTTGTCGTTCCATTGGCGTTTTTTTTGACATAGCAGGGTTCACTATAATCAATTAAATTATTTAGAAATAACGTAATATATAAAAATTTCACAAAATACTTAGTATTTCACCGATCTATGCAAGTTTGATTTTTGAAGTGGTTTTTCGCATATATTTCTGTAAAAATGAATATAACAAATTTCATATTCTGAAGAATCCAATCCATTTTGCTCCAGCATAATTATTTCTATGCGTTACAAACGGAATAACAAACTTAGTATACCCTATGGATTTCATCTATAGTATAAAAACGGACTATATATATATATAGATTATGGTTTTTTACGTATGCTATGATGAATGATGAATATGAAATCCTACAAAATTGCTAATAATCATTATTACTGTCAGACGAACCATTCTAGAAATAGATGTGAGAAACCGATCACAATCACTTTAACAGTATCTAGATAAGATATGTCTTTACACAACCATTGCCTTTACTACTTTATTGAGGCAGTAGCACCGAACCTTGTCCCATCTTCGATCTTAAATCTGCAATTTTTTCAAAAAAACAGTTTTAATCTCTAAGTAAAAGTGTTCTCGAGCTAGTGAGAGGACAAACGGACATATAGATGTACAGACGGACAAAATAACTGTCAATATTATGCGTGGGTGTCTACCCCATTTTGCACTACCAGCATTATTTCTAAGCATTACAAACGGAATGTCAAACTTAGTATACCCAATGATTTCATCTAGGGTATAAAAATAGATTGATCTTTAAAAAAAGTAAAATAGTTTTATTACAATGGAAGCGTCTTAGATTGATCACACGGAGGTCCACTGACACCAAGTCTCCTCGAAAAACAGATTTATGTTGACTTAATTTCTCTTCCTATTCTATCACGGCATTAACTTTTTATTGTTGTTGTGTGTCGTGCAGCATACAGGTTATTTTAAATAACCTGCTCACTATTATCCGCCTTAACCGTAGCTAGCATGTCGGCCTTCCGAAACCTGTCACGGGGTAAGCTGCTGACTTCGGTCGGTCAGCTGACAGGACTTCACGTCCCTACACGACTCGCGCAAACGAACATATGTGTATACATACATTAAAAAAAAATCAAGCTTCTCAAATCCTATTTTCGATATTTTATTAAGAAGGAGCCCGTGGGATGATTTATCGAATGCTTTACTAAAATTGACGTAGAAAATGCCAACTGTTTGCCTTCGTCTAATGTGATAGAGGTGTAATCAGGGCAAATGGTAAGATTCCTTAGAGTAGATCGACTATGCAAGAAACCATGCTGTGTGCAAGTAATGACCCATTTGATATTAGAGAAGAGACGCTCCAATATATTCATTATACGTACGTTTTCACTTAGTCGAGATTACATAAATTTGATTAAATCATCAAAATCGGCTCAAAATTTTATAATTTCCCATACATTTAAAACATTTCAACGTACATTTAACAAAACCACTAGCGAAATTACGTACTTTTTTACGACCACATGCCAAATATCTGAAGGAATGTTAACTTCGCTTCGAAACATTGCTATTTTGTTATTAAATGAAAAACGTACTATTATATACCTACCTTTTTTTTTCATTGTAATTCAACTTGTAATCAAATTAAACCTTGCGTCAAATAAACTAAGCTTTAAGCCAATAAAATTCAACTTTAAACCAATAGAAGTCAACCTTAAACCAAAGAAGTGCAACCTTAAGCCAAGGGAATTAAACTTTTTCGCAATTAAATTAAACTTTACTTCCAATAAAACAAACTGTTAGCCAATTAAATTAAACTGTAATTCATTTCAAATAAACTTTAGTCCAAACAAAATAACCCCTTCTAAAATACATATATGTATACAGATTGTGATATATTGCATCTATAACATAATTAAAATATGCCATAATTCACATATTATACAGGGCGTTCCGTAAGTGGTGTGATACCCGAAAGCTATGGATAGGTCATACTTAAAACTTGTATGGGTGGAGGTGGGGGAATCTTAACGGCTTCCGAGATAACGGGACTTAAAAATATTTGGGTATGTTTTTACAGATTACCCTGTAATTCTGAGCGTTAAACCCTATGATGACAAGTAATAGAGCTAGAATTGGTCTAAGACCATCTCCCTTATTAAATTTCGTATTTTCACCCTTCTGTGCAAGTTTGATTTTTGAAGTGGTTTTTCGCATATATTTCTAGAACGGTTTGTCGGACAGAAAAAATGATTATAACCAATTTTATAGGATTTCGTATTCTGAAGAAGTTTTTAGTACAATAAAAATGTCTTGGACTGACCGTTTTCGCAGTATACGTAAAAAACCTAAATTTTTTATATGGCAACACCAAGAAGGAGTTGCCCGATCTATTTTTAATTTTTGAAATTTCAGCTCACTACGTCGACGTGTTCTCAGGCGGTGTCGAAATATCTAGTGGAAAACGAAATTTTTGTATGGCAACCCCACGAACGATTTGTCTCAATTTCCAACTTAATTTTACTTTTTTTTTTAAGCCCGTGTACTAAATTTCAGCTTTCTAAGTATACGCGTTCTCGAGTTATCGTGCGCATGGACGGACAGACGGACAGACGGACGGACGGACATGCAAAAATCAAAATAACTTTTAATATTTTGCGTGGGTGTCCAATCCATTTTGCTCTACCATCATTACTTCGAGGTGTTACAAACGGAATGACAAACTTAGTAGCTTTCATCTAGGGTATAATAATATAGATAGATAATCGTTGCACCTTTCCAATCGTATACAAATTTTTCCACTCCTCCTCTCTGTTTTGAAGTTATGGTTCAACAAATTTGACATTTCGGAATTTGTAGCCGTTTTTTTTATTTAAATACTATTTTTATAAAAAAACACGTCTTCAGTACAAATTTTTCATATTGGATTTAAGAAAATCAAATACAGTCTTTACCCAAAATGTAACCCTTTCTGCGTAGCTAATCCAAGTTTCATCAACATAACCATAAAATAGTTTGTGCTGTCATCCTGGAAAATGAGAGAGATTGTGATCAATATTAGGATCACTAAGAATTCTTCTTGTTGCAATTTTAACTTTGGAAAACACTCTTGATGGGACTCAACATTGCCAAGTATGGTGGAAAATATTTCAAATTGCAATTTATATTCGTTGAGGCAGAAAATATTACTCTTACTTCTAGGGTTTTGTGTATGGCTGCATTGTCCACGAACCATTAAATTTGGATCAGCTGCAAATGTTTTTGCCAATGCTGAACATATAATTTAGATTCAATATATAATATATGAATTATGTATATACTATATAAACTTGGAGCCTTTTAATTTTAAGACCCCTTTGTAAGTCCATTTTTTAAGTTTTCAAATTTTAATCAAAAAATAATATTCTTTATATTTATTTATTTTTTTAAAAAATGAAATAAAGTTTTATTTGGAGTAAAGTTTAATTTAAAGTTTAGTTTATTTGAAGGAAGAATACAATTGGATAAAGGTTGAATTAAAATAAAATCAGGTATATTATAAACTCCATATATGGTGAAATATTTTTTTCCAAAACCATGGCTGTAAAAATGGAAAATTCCACCAGAAAAACAATATTGAATTTCAGAGTAGGTAATGAAATTATTTGTACAGGTGAAAAATTTTTAAAAATTTTGTTGAACAAATATTTTGCAGTTTGATCTATTTACGGTCTTGTAAAACACTATTATTTGGAAATTTAGGAGTTTAGACAAATGGCAAATAACATACAAAAATTCCGGACGAAAACAACTCAAATCCAAGGCAAATATTTCCTCGATTTTTGTTTTGAACGTGCTATAAAATAAAGGTTTTCAGATTTTTCTTCATTAGTTGAACTTGAGAGTCCAAAGTGAATTTAATAAAATACGAAAATAAAAATGAAAGTGATTTATTTTCTCGTCCTCGCTCTTGTCATATTTATGGGATATGGAGTTGAATCTCAGCGGCCACCACCAAACGTAATTGATGAATTCTTTTAAAAATAATATCTTTATCTAATAATATTTTTCTTCCCTTAGAATATGATGCGGGGACATAAAAATCAGGTAATTGATGAATGGTGTTAAAAATAATGAGCGCTATTCATAGTCGAAGATAGAGCTGACTTTAGCTAAACTGCAGCTTAAAGCAATTTAGATTGTATTGTTGTAAACGTCAGTTTAGCTAGAACCAGCTCTAATTATGACTTAGCATCCAATATCTCTATCTAATAATATTTTTCTTCCCTTAGTAAGTGCAGCATAGTCGTCCGCAGTCACGGTATCAGCAACTGGTGATTATTATATGGGTCCAAGTGCTGTAAGACTAGAAGTATGGGAATACTTTAATATTGTAACTACTCTGCAATTATATATGTAAAGAAAAAAAAACACTTTTTATTCACTTTTCTGAGCTAGCAATAAGAAGATATTTTAACTCTCGCGGATTGCGTTTACCTGATTTCCCTTTCGAATGGTCTTCTAACTTTAAATGCTTTGTACGGGCGTACGGAACCACCCAATATGCATGATAGGGAAAAAACTTGGAGCATCGTATATCTCCCCATAATATT
The DNA here is from genome assembly GCA_963930735.1 of Dioctria linearis. Taxonomy (NCBI): domain Eukaryota; kingdom Metazoa; phylum Arthropoda; class Insecta; order Diptera; family Asilidae; genus Dioctria; species Dioctria linearis. The sequence continues at coordinate 332,337,566 of OZ005741.1, read as the reverse complement.
GCAAATTGGGTTAGGTCTGTTGTCTGTTAAAGTTTTTACTAACCTCCAAAAAGCACAGACTTCAGCTTATTGTGGTGATCATGCCCATCTCTTCGTGACTATGACCTACGCTATGACTTAACAACTTGAAATATACAATCTTTATACTATTCACTTACAAAATCGTTATTGCTGAGATGTTCGTCCCGCAAGGACATCCCTATTGAGGTACTTACGATCATCTCTGTGTGCAATATTGAACTTGAAAATGAATTATGCTACAAACTCTCCAGCTTCGTAGTGCTGAAAAACATTACCTACTTCATTTTGTGGCATTATGGATAATCAAAGTAAAATAATTAAACTTAGAGGAGTTTGCTTTTTAAGTTTCTCCACTTAGATTGCTAAATGAACTTCAGGTTCCTTAAAATTTATTTAGCTAATGGAGTTAGGTATGGCCGGACTGATCTTGGCATGATCAACCAATAAGTAGCGAAAAACAAAAACTCAATTTTAGAGGCTGTTTTATTGTTCCAACACAATTCGATGGTATGCATTTATGTAAAAACATTATTATTACTTTATTTTCGAAAGGTACCAGAGACACTACCTATCAGAACTGCTACCTAAGAAATATTTTCTTCTGGGCTCACTCTGTCCTTAGGCCCTTTTGAGGAACGCTATCAAATCTTTCTAGTCGGCTTGCTGTATGGCTGGTTTTGAATCCCTCACTCAGAAAATGGCGTCTTTGGCGATCAAGTCTTGCACATTCGCATAGAACATATTTCGCATTCTAAATTTGCTGCTGCTGGTCTCGTAAGTTTTTCTGTCATAGCCATTACATTAGTTACCAGCCATGAAAGAGCTATCGGGGAACAGGACAGGTGGAAAATGTGTGCCGTTTAAATGTTTCTGAAATGTATGGATTTTGACAAGCTAACGTTAGGCAGTTCATTTCAGTGGTAAGGATGCACGGAACAATACATTACCTACGTAATGTTTGATTGTTCCTGCGACTGCGAATGGTTTGTCGCTATGGTGATGATTGTTTCTACATACTTTTACATAAATTATAATGTAGGTATTTGTTTCGATTCCTGTAAAAATTAATATTCACTTTGGACTGCGATTGCTGTATTTTGAATTTCCACTTTATAGGGAGATTATTTCATGATAGTAAATTTTAGGGGTTTGCTGGGATTTCTTGATAGATGTGAATATGAGATAAATAAGATTTCTGTATGGATGAAATTGCTAAAGGGAATGGCTCTCTTAGTTCATGCTACCAATGTCAAAATTTTATTCCTCATACCTTCTGCTCGATAGGTTGCTTTCTACTTGCATCCTTGATTAACTTTTTCGTGGATTGACACTCCCATCAGCATCGTCGGTTTCGCCGTTTCGGTGATTACATATGCTGCCGAGGTGACAAAAGCTCTTCACTACTTCCACTCTTTCGTTATTTATAGATGAGATTTGAAGATGGATCTTGTGATCTCAGCGTTGAGGTCTTGGGCAGACCCAGCAAGCAGATCTCAGCGTAATCGGAATCATTCAGACTCAGATTCAACAATCTCCATTATATGTATGTCGCGCAGATTATTAACGAGCCATTCGCTAGGAATTCGCTATTTATGAAGAAAAAATAAAAGCGGCAAAGGTATACATCTGTGTCGAAATCTGGAGCTTCTAGGAAAGGCCTACAGTTGTTAAGAACTCTTGACTTTGAGTTACTATAAAGAAACATTCATTGTCAAATCCATACCTGAATAGCAAACTGGAATGGAGGTAAGCTAATTAAGTAAAGCAGGAGCAATATTTGTGTTGAGCTGAAGTTTTCTACTGTGAGAGTGTATTAAAGGTGTAAAGAGCTAGCTAAACTCATAAAGGAGCAGTCAAGTTATTCTAATAAGAGTGCAAATTTGTTGAAATTTCTACACGCTGCCATTCATTTACCACTCAAGTTTCCAGTTGCTACTCGTTATTGTTTTGTGCTTGCAAGTTATTTGCTCTGCATTTTCCATCCTTCATTATCCTTACTCCTTCGAGATATTATTAGGAATTTTCTTGTTTGTTATATGTTCGAAGATCAATACAATGGGGAGTTCCGCGTCGATGTATATTCTAGCCTATTGACACAATTGAAAACCGAAGTCTACAAAAGCTAGATAACGGACAGACCGAATTCCTGAGCATTGCTTAATGTGAGCAACTTAGGAGATAGTTTTCTGAACTAGATTGCTTTCCTGCTCTCTGAAAGTTTGGCCGTAGGCAACATTTTTTGAAACTCTTTTCAACATAAGAGAGTTGAATCTATTCTTGCAACTTTACGATAGGCCATCGACTTAATTGGTGAAAATATTCAAAAGTTAATGAATGAAAAATCATTTGTTGTCTGAATGAAACCTCGTGGTTTATTGACTTTAACGTGAACTATGTATATTTGCAATTTTATCACTAATTATCATTATTCACTATGTGTTCGAATCAAATAGACTACAGAATTGAATTGCTGCTGAAAAGATGAAATAGTTACATTTATGAATAGCTTACAAATTAAGCTACAATATTTTTTTTAATTCATTGTTTATGTATGTAACTCCAATTTTAATGATAATAGATGACAGCACTTAATTCATAACAGTAGGAGATATTTCGCTTTTGGATCGTGCTAAAGTATGAATTTGCAGAGCTTGCACGTTTTCGCTATACATTTCTTCTGAACACTATGTGATAACAATGGCGTACCCAGCTAGTGGCAGGGGGGACAGATGCCTGCCCCTACAGTCGATTGAAAAAAGTTATAATTTCTCTAAGACCAATTTTAAAGAAACTCTACATAAATGATCCATTAATATAGCGACCCTACTGCTTTTGAAAATATGCAAGCTTTACCTTTGAGCTTGTTTTTGCATTTCCTTATAACTCAGTTCCTCTGATGAAAAAATGGATTTCTATATTCCGAAGTTCTTTTAGTGACCAAATTTGAGCACAAGCTCACCCAATACGGCGACCGTAAGACGGGTATGGGAGAATGGCTGACGGGATTATTTTTGATGAACGTGCATTGAACCCTTTTTAGACAAGGAGTAATAAGAAGATATATGAAGATAACAATAGCTGTGTTCTTTTGTGTCCGCAGAACAGGGCAGAAAAAAAAGATACACAAAAGAACGCCTCATACATTTTCATAGAAGATTTGTAAATGAAGCGAACAGTACAAATAGTTCGCTTCAATCGACATAACAATTTGTTCTCTCCAGTATATGAGAGTTCTAGAACAAGGTACACAAAAGAACACAGCTAATGTGTTTATGGTGACAAATGGTTTTTCCAAGCTCTTGTTTTTTTTACAATAAGTACATATGTACATGCATTCGTAGTATTACCTTTGCGCAAACGCAATGTTATGGTAGGATTGGAAAGCTCTCCCGACCAACGTTTTATAAAACCCAGCATTGAACTACACTTTGATTCCATATAGTTTATATGGGAGACAAAATTCAATCTGTGATCACATTTACACCCAAGTCATAGACAGAACCCATACGGCGAATCGTCAAATCATGAGTGATTGGTTTCTGATTCCTGATTGAGTAAGTACCAAATTATTATTTTTGCATTAATCATAAAATTTGTGAAGGTCACCCGTTCACAGCCGTTAACCGATTTAATCTGAGCGAAAAGCTTAATGTCGTCAGCATATATCAAGACTTTGCAGTGCCTCACAATAGAGGCACTGCCGTCAATAGATAGAATAAAGAACAACAGGTCCAAATTACTACCTTGAGGTTCGCCAGACGAAGCCTTTAAGACTCCATAGATGAAATGGTGGAAATAGATTTGGTATGTTCTGTTATCTAAATAAGACTCCATCCATTTTCAAAATGTTGGGGAAACCCATTCTTTTCCATTTTAAAGAGTATCACGGAGTCAAATAACTTATCGAAGGCCTTACTATAGTCTGTATAAATACAATCTGTCTGGTAGTCGGTGATTGCTAATCCGCCAATGGTATCTGAGACAAATTCCGACAAGTTAGTGATTGTAGATCTGCCCGAAATAAACCTATGTTGATTTGAAGAGAGCAAATTCTTGCAGGAAATTTATAGCTGAGAATAAATGATAGATTCGAATAACTTGGGCATGCAGGATAATTTTACAATAGGCTTATAGTTAGAAATTTCATTTTTACTACGTTTTTTGCGGGTAGGTATGATAAAGAAATTTTTCCATAGTTATACCGGAAACAACCACTATCGAGCGATTTTTGGATAATTAATTCTCAGCGGAGTTACCAGGGCTGGGCAGCAAGACTTAAAAAAGGCTGGAGGGATTCCATCCGGACCCGTTGTGAAGTCATTTGGAAGCCCATTAATAAGTTCGAGTATATCCTCTTGCGAAACTGAAGGGATAGTGAATGAAACATTATTGGAGTCGTTCATATGACTGAAGTTAGTATTTCTAGGTTGAAAATTTGATGAGGCAAATGCATTGTCAAAATATGAAGCAAGGATATTACAAATTTCAGATGAATCATCACTAGCAGAATCTTTGTATCTCACGGTATTGGGATAGTTGTCCGTTTTTTTTCTTCATATTAATAAACCTAAAAAAGATCCGTGGATCATTAAATAATTTCGCACGCATGCTTTGAATATATTCATTACAAAGTGTAGAGGAAAGCTCTGTGAACTCATTATATGATGTGAAGAAGTTGTTGTGACTTATAATGTCTTTGTCCCTCATATAACTTTTCCGCAGTTTACTCTTGCTATTTTTAAGACGTTTCAGTTCTATATTGAGCCATGGCGGTGATGTTTTATGCAACCGCTGACGCTCGCAGGGAACATAAGAAGAAAATAAATTGAAAAGAATTATGTAAAACTTAGAAACGTCTTCATCAACGCTATTGCAAGACAGCAATGTGTTGAAATCAATAGAGGTTAGTCTACTGGAAAGTTCCGAAAAGTCAGCCATTCTAAAATTGAAAAAGTATTGCGTTTCGTCACAATATGTGAGGTTTTCGGTTTCATACCAATATGTAATTAGTAGAGAGGGTAGTATTTATCAAGAGTAGACATTGTAACTGGGCTTGGTTCAACTAATAAGTTACCCGCGCCAGTAGAAAATACCAGGCCTAACTGCCTACCCATGTCATTCATAACATTACTGATTTGGCTGAGACCAAGAGATGAAATACAGTCCAGGAAAAGGGATTCCCTAGTTGTCAAGTTATTAAGTGGAAGATAGAGATAGTCATCGTCATCTTCGTTTAGTACCCATTGTATATTGGGTAAGTTAAAATCACCAATTAGTAGTAATTCGTCAAGAGGATTCATCTTAGCATGGATAAAATTAGATGTTGAAATGAGTAGGTCGTAAATATTCTGACTCTTGTCATCAACGATATTTATGAGTCTGTCATATTTTAAGACAGACAGCTTAAGAACTATAAGTTCAATATCGAGAGTGCTGGAGAAAGTGGGAAGATCAATATGGCTGCAAGTATTTATATGGGCAATTGGTGGGACCTCCGTCATTGAACTTGGTCGAAAAGTTCGATAAAATGAATATTCATTTTCATCGCAATACATTGAGTAAACGCCTTTATAGGTAGAGTTGCGTACAACAAAGAAGAAATGGGGTCTCAACCAAGCGAAGGAATACCAACGGCAGTACATGGTTTCACAAACGCACCCCGTAAGCCAAACATGTCCCTACTTCCCTTGGTCAGTAAGTATCCTCACGCAGACACTTATTCGATAATTCTATTACTAGACTAATAAAGAAAAACACAAATCTCTAGGCCAAGGAAATCCACCATGTTACCGAATCAAAATGCTCTTACAAATTGCGCTTCCAAGGAAATTACACCTATCATCAAGATCCAGCCCATGCAGCTACAACCAAAACAAAATAAAACTAAAAACTACGTATAACATATACTCGTATATAAATTCAAATCAATTTCACTTGTACTATAAATCCAAATCCATTTCTATAATACTAATCTGTCAAATCAATTAAATCAATTTCCGAAGATCTAGCCAAACGACAGACAATCGTTCGTACCAGCTTGGCTAATGAAAATAGCAGGAAGTTTAATTTCATATCTATCAAAATTCCACTACTATTGGAGAAATCTCCGAAAAAAACCAATGAGACTAAACTTTTAATACTACTATTAAGGAATCGGATCACATGGTATTGGAGTTCATACTTCCTGTAATAATTGAATAAATGTTTTCACTATAGGTTGAAGACATACTCAATTATTTCATTAAAACAAAACTCTGAAGGTACTTACTTACGCGTCCTCGAAGCTTCGTGTGATGCTGATGGGGCACCTGTTTAAAATATACAAATAAATATGCCAAAAGAAATAAAAAGGTAGGAGCAGACCAGAGTACAAGCTGTCCACTAGCGCAGTGACAATAGTATGCGGTTTGCCCTGCTTGGCTTGCTAGGCCGAAGCTAATTAATCAATTAAGCCCTCAATTTATTCTACTCAGGAGCCAAGCACAATTAAATGTTCTACTTCACTATATTATAGCTAGCTACTAATGAATTGGATTCTAATTATGTTATCCTATGAGAAAATAAAAATATAAAAGGTAAAAAAAAGTAAGAAAGCTAGAATTGGTCTAAGTAAGACCAATTCTTGTAGATGAATGCCCATATGTAATATCGAATGGTCACCCATCTGTGCAAGAGTGATTTTTGAAGTGGTTTTTTCTAGAACGGTTCGTCGGACAGTAAAAATGATTGTGACAAAAATCAAAACTTTTTATGTGGCCATACCAAGAAGGGGTTGCTCGATTTAGCCAATTTTTGAAATTTAATTTACAATAAGCTATAAAAAGACCATGTACAAAATTTCAGCTCCCTACGTCAACGCGTTCTCAGGCTGTGCCCAAATATATAAAATTCGAAATGTGTGTATGGCAACACTACGAAGGAGTTACCCGATTTATGCCATTTTCGATCATTTTTTTTAAAGCCCGTGGGAAAAATTTCAATTCTCTAAGTGAACGCGTTCTCGAGCTATCGTGCGGACGGATAGGCGGATATGCAAAAATCAAAATAACTTTTAATATTATGCGTGGGTGTCCAACCCATTTTATTCTACCAGCATTATTTCTGTGCGTTACAAACGGAATGACATCATCTAGGGTATAAAAATAATAAATGCTCAGACACCACACTTGCTACTTGTGTCGGCCACGATTCTATCAGTACACTCTCCGACTCCAAGATCCGACTCCGATTGTGTCTATTCGATGTACTTTAAATTCTTCGAGATGAAATCTGCTATGCATGCTTTTAGTCAAATCATGGGCTTGTCGTTGCTATGCCATGGCTACATATATATTTGAGAGATTACGTGCACTGATAACAAATCGGGATTATTTGCCGCTTAATCTGTATGCAACAGGTTTTGATTTTTCTTTCTTTCTAGAATTTATCAATTTTGTTGACCAGTACTAACAGCTTTGTTCTATTTCTGTTACTACTCCATTGGGATATTTTAAAAAAGATACTATTATTATAGGCGGGAAGCAAGGTGAGGGAAAACTCTTTTCTATTTATGTATGTATGTATGTATGCTATAGTAAAAACGCTAAGATTTAATTACATTTGCTGTTGACCGTTACAGAATAGCAACTAGGTCGAAAGAGTTTGATCTAACAAGATACTTGTTTTTAATAACCAATAACCTTAAATTTAAGTAATTTTTATTGTTATCATAGAAAACAGTATTATCTTTGTGTTAGAGTTGAGCGTATTGAAGAAGCCATGAAATATTGTCAAATTGTCAAATGAAGGATTTTTTTGCCATCCGATATCATTTTTATAACGGCCTAGTGCGAGGAAATTCTATTCATTTTTTATTAAAAATAACAAATAAGTTGGTCACCAAAAATAGCGTACCAATTTTTGAAAAAAAATAAAATATTTTACTTCATTATTTATTATGAATACAAAATTTCTAAGATGCAGAATTATTATGGAAAATAAAGAAATGATTAAATAAATCCGCCAGACGATGTTACAACATGTGCGCAGATGTTTACGGCTGATAACAACCAGCGGACGAGTTCAGTATTTTGTAATTGCATTTTCTTCTGCAGCAAATGGCGCAAATCTTATGTTTCGCAAATTGACGAACTGTCAGCAATAAATTGAATTTCAGATCTAGTGACATGTCTGAGCGATATAAATAAAAATTAAGAAAAAACACAATTTAATTAATAAGACTTTCTCAATAGCAATGCAATGTATATTATAATGTTGTGCAAAAGCACAAATTCCCTGATGTTGACATGTTACGAAAAAAACCTTTACATCGATTCATATTTTTCAAGCAATCTAATCACCTGTCTTAAAATTTCCATAAGGAGAAGGAACAGCAGAGCTTGACAATTATATTCAAAAATGCTAAATCATATTTTTGAGGTTGAAAGTAATTTTTCTACAATTCCCATAGGTTTACCCACCACTAGCATCGCAACATGCTAAGAGGTCGGATGTATGTGGTATCCCACCTACGCTTCGTTTACAGGGACATCAGTCTCAATTCATCTCATGGAGTTCGTGACACCTGTAGCCTATCCTTCTTCGTCATTAAACCCAAAATTAAAATGTATGAAAATTAGTGAATTGGGAATTCTCCAACAAACGGATTCTCTGAGCCTGGGTGATTTCTGTACGTGTCGAATAGAGTCATCACGTTTACGATAAATTGCAGGTGTTTCAGGCATTCTGCATAATATGTGATTCAAGAATTTGCTGGATTACTAGGATGGATCTAAACTATTTAATATTCGAAGGAAGGAATGTGTGCATATGTAAATTTGTAATAATAAAATCCTTTAAGTTTTAATAGGCAAAGGCACATAGTTACAAGGTTAGAAAGATCACTAGACAAATTTAAAAATTACTTAAGGTCGTTGTACACTATAGGATTTACTCACGTCTTACGCCTATATGTTTTAACAAGGAGAGGAAACCATGATTCGCGTACTTTACAATATTCCTTTAAAAATATAATAAAATTCTTCATTGAATTTTCAGGACATATGAGCTTGATATGCTTTTATATTTTTCATTATTAGTTTTTTTAGACTTTGGATATTCTTTTAGTTCTCTCGTAACCTTTCAAATCTTGTTTTAAATCTTAAATATTAGTGATTTGGTTGAGTCTGAGGTCTGGTCTGGTCTTTGGTTTTTTTTTTGACGTGCTGTCTCCTGAAGGGCTCATTAGCTAATTAGGTAGCGGTCTTTCAGCATTGGATAACGTAAGGACATTAGTAAATATTTTTTCTTGGAAAGCTAATGAGATCTTAATGTACATTATATGACCATCAGAAGCATCAAAATAACATTTAAATTTAATAAGTGGAACGAAACGTTTCATAAATCTAATTGCATGCTATAGTTTTAACCGAAACTTGGTTTAACAACAACATCCTTTTGTATTTGTTTTATATTCCAGGTTTTGAGATTTATTGGAATGTTCGACCAGTGGCATATTATTTCACCAAACTACAAATTACAACTGGAAATTTGTACTTGTTAAACACAATGTACAAATAAATATGTTACGAATTTGTGATAAGAAGCAGAGACATTTTAGATAAGGTACCTACTTTGCTTTTTGGCACAATTTTGTAGAATTGCTGTTTCATAATATATTTGTAGTTGAGTAGTAAACTAGAAGTGTTTTCTCACAAATGTGTTTTGAACATTGGTACGAGCACATCAATTTTGCATGGAACTTACAGGCGATTATACGCGTCAGAACTGACACTGACTCGTGTAAGCTCCTACTGACTATTCTTTTTTACAGACTAGTCAGTAAACTGACAGAACTAAAATTAAAATGGCGGAAACTGAAAATAAAAGGTAGGATCTTACTGGAAGTTTGCGTTTATATTCCTGATCTTCTCTCTTTTGAGTGGGAAAAAACTGAAAAAAGTTCAATATACATTATAATCATAATATTTTAGAGAAAAATGACGGAAAGCAGTTTGATAAGAAAGAAATTATTAGCGATGCATACGGAACAGGAATTTCTGCACCGTTTGACGATATTTTTATAATTTACTGACTGGCTGGTCATTTGATCGAAATCAACGCATATCTAGTCAGTAAAATTGATAGACAAAGTTAGTATTGATAGTCAGTTCTACTGACGAGCGTAACCCTCACTTAGTGCACATTTTAAATTTGTGCATGGGTATGGGCACATATCCGGGTTTCGTGATCAAAACGAGGGTAAAAATATTTAAATGTAAAACGATTTCCCAAATTTTTTATTTAAAGTTCAAGTTAAGGCGATGGTATACAGATTTTTTAGAAGTCCAATGACTTACTACCGCTAAAAAATAATCATACAAAATAAAAGTGACTTTAATTCCTATAAAATACTACAGTATCATACTTCGAAAAAAGAATAATATATCTCATTATTTGTACATGTGGTACATACAGGGAGATTATTGCTTAGTGATACAATATCATAAGTACATAAGTCATTAAAAAATACTATGATAATAATTTCGTAACCTGAAATCTATTGTAATGACAAAAAATTCAAATACAAAAGTGAAATTATTAGTAAAAAATCCTAAGTTACAAAACTAAAAAATAATGTGAACCCCAGAGGAAAATAAAATAACTAAAAATAGAAAAAGAAAGAGAGAAAGCGGCAAAATTGAAATAAGGATCAAATTGAGGCTCAAACCGCAAAAAGAAAAGAAAAATGATGGCAGATAGAAAAAGAGAAAACTCAACTTAAATGTCAGAAGGCTGGAGCGAAAGATGTCAATATTATTAAGATATAAGTTATATTTCTTTTGGATTCTAAAAATTGGTGACTTCGTTTTAAGCTTAGTTCTACCAGAGGGTAATTTGAATAGGACTTGGTGTCTAGATTGATGCACAGGTACATGAATATCAATTCTGCACAGAAGGTCAGGACAGCAGATATCTCCATTTAAGACTTTGAAGAGAAGGACAGCATCCAGATAGATTCTTCGATTAGCTAAAGAATGCAGATTAACCCTATTTAATGTATCAAGATATTCAAAGGACACGTAATTATATTTAAACATGAGAAGCTTTGTAAATTTTCCTTGAACAGATTCCATTTGAGCAGAGTATGAAGCATACTTCTCACCAAAAAAAAAAAATAACGTTACAATAGATGACGTGCACTTATATGATTTCGTAGTAGGACAAATGAAGCCCACAAGGCGGTATGCCTTTGATGTTATAAAATTAATATGAGAAGAGAAAAGTAACTTGGAGTAAAAAATTACACCTAGATTTTGTGTTCAAAAGTTCTGGAGATATATTTATTATTGATAGTATAATTCAAAAGAGTGGGTTCCAGCTTCCTAGTATAAGTTATCACTTTGGACTTATTACTATTAAGATCTAGCAGATTTACGTTACACCAGTTCGCCAGTCCTTCCAAATCAGGATGTTGAAAAGATTTACACAAATGTCTATATTTATTTTTAATTTGGAGAGCACGAATAAGACATGAGTTGTACCATATTGGATAAGTTTTCCCTCCTGGTATTTTACTATTTCTGGTATATAATTATTAACCCCATTATTTAATACTTCATAAAATCTCTCAATAGATTCATCAACATCAGATGTAAATAAACTGAGAAAATTTACAGACGAAAAATATTCATTTAAATTATGATAATTACCCTGTTTGAAATTTCTTGATGTGGTTATGGAATCACGTGCCGTTTTAGTAATAGAAAGAGAGCTCATTATGTATAAATAATCAATGCTTAAGGCCAATATTATTCTTGTTGATATAAGATGTAAGTATAAAGCATACATTTAGGCGCAATTTGGACGAAAAATATGCGTAATGTATATACATATATGTGATTAATTATTGCACAAATGTCACAGATAGATGGCAGCAGAAAACAAGGGGCGCAAGTCGAGAGCTCTATGGATGGAGCTGGATTGTATCGTATCGATCTCGCCCTCTACCTGCACCTTGATAGTTTAATAAAAAAATCGGTAAAAAGCGAATCGATCGACTCAATTTAAGTAAGTATTTTAAATCTAATCCAAATTTTCTTCTGGCAATTGAAAAATGAATGAATTGTGCACATTTTTCTGGAATATTAGTAAATGCGTTATCGATTTTGTATTTCCCCTTAAATTAGCTCTATAAACACAACTGTATTGTCAAATTTCAATAATACTAAAACCGACGGACGCAAGAGTGATCTTGTAAGAATTGGTTTTATTAGTAAGATTTGTCTTATAAGTGACATAACTCAATACCGACTAACCCTCATAATATCAAAATTTTAGCCTTAGAAACCTAGAAGATTAGTGGAACGGTGTTTTTAGCTAATTTTGGATTGTATATTTACAACCAAGTCACCACGCGACATAAAACACTGCTGCGCGACATCAGCTCTAATAAATGAATTTCTCGCAAGAGTTTGAAATGTGATCGAATCTACGAAGATTGTATATGTATCGAATTATAGCGTTAAACGCAACTGAAGTTCCGATGATCTAGCTTATCATAAATCTCACATCCATATGTGATTATTGGAAAGAGCAACGAATGAACCAGGAGTCGACATACGTTTAGAAGAAGCAACTAACAGTAGGCCCACAATGAGCGAAGCCCAAAATATGTCATCCGTACAATACTATTGATATGATCATCCCAGGTAAGTGTGTCATTGAATATATAACACCTAAATTACGAAGAAACTCAATCCATTGAATAGGTCCGTTAATGTGAGAAACTTGTTTTGTTTAGATTTGTTCTGTAAACAACTATGGCATTAATTTTTTTTAAGGTTAAGCATCAGCCCATTTTGAATTGTGCATCGATTATGGCATACAAGATTCACGTTAATCCAACTTATCCCATCCTCAATAACAAAGTTAACTTAATTCAATAAGACCAAAAGGTCTGGAGAGAAATTACTGCAAGTCGTCAGCATAAAGATGAAGCTCACTGTGTAAGATGGACTTAAATATATCATTTATGCACACGCAGAAAAGCAATGCGCCAAAAATCGATCCATGCGAAGCTCAACAATTCACACAGAGGTAATGCCGGAGTGTTTTCATCGGAAGACAGATTGAAGAGAATTTAGAAGATTGCTAAGCTCAAGATAGCTCGAGATTTGCATTGACATTCATTTTTCCAATGCTTAAGATAGAAAAGGCAATAGGATAATATTTGTGTGTAATATACGAACCGATAATTTCCAATATGACATTATGTTCTCCTGCAATGTTTCTTCAATGGCGATTCGTTCTTTTTTTTACGTCCTAGATGAATTCTATAGGGCATACTAAGTTTGTCATTCCGTTTGTAGCGCACAGAAATAATTATGGTAGAGCAAAATGGATTGGACACCCACGCATAATATTAAAAGTTATTTTGATTTTTGCATGTCCGTCTGTCCGTCCGTATATCTGTCTGTCTGTCTGTCTGTGCGCACGGCACGATAACTTGAGAACGCGTATACTTAGAGAGCTGAAATTTTGTACACGGACATTACAAAAACAGTAAAATTCGAAAATTAGACAAATCGGTCAACTCCTTCGTGGGGTTGCCATACAAAAATTTTGTTTTCCAATATATATTTGAACACTGCCTGAAAACGCGTTGAAATAGATAGCTGAAATTTGGTAGATGGTGTTTTCATAGTAATAGCAAATAAAATTTAGAAAATGGATAAAATCGAGCAACCCTTTCTTGGTGTTGCCATATTAAAAATTATGTATTTTACGTATACTGTGGAAGCTATCTCACTTAGATATTTTTATTGGATTAAAAGCTTCTTCAGAATTCGAAATCCTATCAATTTGGTTATAGTCCATTTTTTCTGTCCGACGAACTGTTCTAGAAATATATGCGAAAAACCATCAAAAATCAAACTTGTACAGATGGGTGACGACACGAAATTTCATACGGGCATTCTTCTAGGATATCATAAGTATTTACCTTAGACCGATTCTAGCTGTTTTACTTGTTTGTAATTATGAAATTTTTCTTATTTTCGTGGGTGCAATGAAATGGTAAAATGATACAGATATTAGTATTTTCCCATTAACATTTACATCACCAAAAAAGTGCGATGCTTCATATTTTTTTCCTTTCGAACAGTGAATGCTTTCGTTGTGAATAATTTCAAATATACACCTGAATACTATGTGTAAAAGACAATGTATCATTCCGTCATTCCCGTTTTTAACGACTGATCATATCTCTATGAGTAATTTTGTTTTTTGTTTTTGAAAAACATTTATTATTATATTGTACGTGCACCGGCTTCTCTTCGTCAAGGCTCATATGCTGCTAACTACTCACCAAATTGTTATGTTAAGCAAGGATAGGTGAATAAAGTTGACTTTAGTCACCTGTTAATTTACTTGATAGTAAGCTGAGAATCATTTTTGCAGGTATACAGATCTACAACCATGCCCACATATATAGCTATATGAGAGGAACAAACACAAAGTTACAATAATTCATATTATTCAAAATGCCAAAACCTGTTTCTGCGAAATCACCACATTTGGAATATGACTTGAATTCTGATCTCAACTGAACTTGTAATGTTTCATCGTGGTCTTCTTGTGAAAATAACACTTGCGAACATTTTGCTACCGCTATGGGATTGCCAGGTAACGTGTAGAAAGCTTTATGTTAATAAATGAAATTAAATTTTAACACTGACAAAATAAACCTTACTTTTTTAGACAAGAAAAAATAGATACAAACTTATGATTTTTTATAAATTTTGTTTTATTAATATTCATAGAAATTTGCAACAAATTTATGGTCTCGCATATAAATTTGTATCTTAAATCAACCTGTTACTGGGTAAATACAACAATATAAATTAATGTATATAAATAGATATATATGTGTGTATCAATATAAATTTTGAATTGTATTAGTAAAATAACCATAGTAAAACAAGTCTTGACGACAGTAATTTCAACACTTTTTCATTTAAAGTACTATGCCTAGAATGTGACGTTTTTTGAAGCGTAAACAATAATAAGATTTATACAAATTAAGCATTTTCAGTGAACCTGTAGCTGTAGCCCTTATGGCATTGATTTTTCTTGTCTACAGATCTTTATCGTGTTCTTACACGGTATTCCAAAAACCAAAGATGACCTTGATTTCTGGGACATGCGTATACAGGGCGTTTCCCCTTAGGAGGTCCATAGAGCGGGAGGTGATAGTACTCACCTAGACGAACCAAAAATTGTATGGCAGGGGGGGGGGGGGGCAATATCAACCGTTTAGGAGTTACAGGGTGATTCATAAAAAAAGCTAGGTTTTCACAAAACACCCTGTATCTTAAAAACTACAAGGCGTATGGTCACAGTTAAGGGCTCACTGTATGCAGAACTTCATGGCCTTTCCAACGACAGCTCAACCAGCCGTACCCCTCTCCCCTCAGAAGTTATGAAGGTCTAAACTAAAAATTTCGGATTTTCTTTCCTTTTTTTTTACTTTGACCTCTATTATTTTTGCAAAGAGGTCGTTAACATAACTTTTTTTTATAAAAACTGTAAACTACAGACTCTCCTCTTTAATATAACCTATTACACCCAATGTGCTATCTGTAGCTCTTTAAGAGTTATTAGCTCTAAACCTATTCTCAAACCTATTTTCAAACCTATTTTCAACGATAATTTGTTCCCTTAGCACGTCATTTTAAAAAATATCGTCTTTTTCGGTGTGACCTGAATAGGTTATAAGTAAAGGGGTACGGGGCTGGTTGAGCTGTCGTTGGAAAGGCCATGAAGTTCTGCATACAGTGAGCCCTTAACTGTTACCATACGCCATGTGGTTTTTAAGATACAGGGTGTTTTGTGAAAACCTAGCTTTTTTTATGAATCACCCTGTAACTCCTAAACGGTTGATATTGCCCCCCCCCCCTGCCATACAATTTTTGGTTCGTCTAGGTGAGTACTATCACCTCCCGCTCTATGGACCTCCTAAGGGGAAACACCCTGTATATTGAAGAAAAATAAATAAATGACAATGCTTAAAGGTCAACTAATTAACATGTAGATTAACTTTAAAAAGTGATACAGAAGTAATTTATAAAATGTAAAAAAAAAAAAAACTTTAACCGCTCCTGCGTCCAAAGCGACCCATTTAACTTCCATTCACACTGGACCAACATCATGCCGCAGCTATCGCCCTGCAAAAAATTAATTTCGCTATATCTCATTTTTCTATATAATGTGTATTTTTTTTGCATGTGTAAATTAAGTACATAGTTGGAATTTTGTCATATTCTTATTAAGAAACAAATTACTCCTATTCTTTATTCCAATTGGCTTACTCCTGTACACAGATAGTTCTTCCAGCAGTCCAGCTCTTCCGTGAAAATGCAGATACCTTCTGAAGGAAATCGTTTTAGAAGACGCAATGTGCATTCTCAAGGCGCTGCACATCCTTTTATTGTATCTTCTTCGACACACAGCCTATACAGATGCTTCTTGTCAAGTTAGAACTCCTGTAAGAATTCTTAGTTGATTCCTAAACCACTTAAAAGGATCCACAGTTTTCTTTTGTACAAGCTTAGTTGACATTATGCTGATTGACCAGCGTTGATGCAAAAGTTATACTCGTTTGACTTTCTCGATGCTGGTAAAATCATTACGTGTGAAGTGCTGATACTATTACTATTGGTAGGTGTTAACACTGTACTTATGGCGCGCTGATTCTAGTTGATGATGCATCAGCGCTGGTCAATCAGCATAATGTTAACTAGGCTAAGGTATTGAAGAATCTTTTCTCTTGTTCTGTGGTGTCGAACCCATCTTTGATGGCCATATCTAGTTCATATAGCTACGGATCCAGTGCTTTTTCTTATTTTAGAAAAAGGTTCATTTTTATGAGAAAGCTAAGCACATAAAAATAAAAAAGCTCAAAAATAAGAAATAAAATAAAATAATTAAAAATAAATAATAACCGGCCAAGTGCAAGTCGGACTCGCGCACGAAGGGTTCCGTACCTTCGTACAAAATTTAACACTATGTACTTTTTATTTATTTTTTCAAATGAGAGTAGGCGTCATGTGAAAAAATAATGCTGTCATTTGAAAAAAAAAATGCCTACTTATGACAATTATAAATGAATGAGAATAAAACGAGGAAAAAAACGCCGAAAAAATCACGTTTCTTGTATGGGGGCCCCTTTAATTTTATTTTATTTTTATTATTTGTTGTTATAGCGGCAATAGAAATACACAGTCTGTGAAAATTTCTACTGGCTACCTATTACGGGTCATGAGATACAACCTGGTGACGGACGGACGGACAGCGAAGTCTTAGTAATAGGGTTTCCGTTGTTACCCTTTGGGTACGAAACCCTAAAAGTGCTCAGTAAAAAGAAACCAAACCTAAATAAAAATAAAATTAAACAAGCTAAGAAAGACGTAGGAAAGAAATAAAAAAATAAAAAATTTAGAAAAAATAACAATAATGAAAATATACATAACTAGAATTTTGAACAAAGCTTAGGTACAATATAAATAAAACAATAAAATGTCCAGTTTATTGCGGAATCGAAGATGCTGTGACGAGCGTAATTTCTTAGTACCTAGTATAGCTGAAACCGTTCGAAATTAATTATGCACCAGAGAAAAGGGATTCTAAGAGTAATTTAAGCTTATCGAGGGAACCGGCACCTTGATTGGCTACAGGTAGCTCATTTCTTGAGCGTACATCCTGAATGAAATAAGAGCTATGAAAACAAGGAACGAGAAGATTGTGGCTTTGAGAAGTATGTAAGAACTGCAATTGATAACGTGGGGCTCTAGAGCGATTCAGAATATACAAAAAGACTGTGAGGAGGGCATGAGCTATTGACCTTGGCAAATTTTAAGCTACAATTTTTATTTTATAACGAAAAAAGATGAAATTGTGCAGAAATTGTTAACCGATAAATAAAAACGCGTATGAAAGAAAAATTAAACAAGGATTCACTTCAATACTGGATGTTCCAGAAAAAGGTACACATAAGGAAACATTTATGAATTATAATTAATTAATCGCTAATCAATAAAAATTAATCGAAAAATAACTATAATGGGGCGTTTCTTATTAAAGAACTTGTGAAAGCAACGGTCCCCGATGTAGATATGTCTAAGGTATATTTAATTATCAAAGGTATAAAAGAATTCGTGAAAAAATATTACAGTATTTTCTATATATTTTAAGTGCCAAATGTTTGAACTTGCGCCCAGAACTATATTGCAAGTATACCTGACACTTTTCTATTCACTATTTTTCCGGGTTCAGTACCTCAAAAGGAAGAAAACGTAGCCCCTATATGTAAGATCGTTCTTGCGTCCGTCTAGCTGTCACAGATTGAAATTTGGCAGAAATTTGTTACACACACATACATATATCGACAGTCAAAGATTATAATTTTTTTTTTTTTTTTTTTTTTATAGGGCGAGGCTCCCTCAATAAATTTTATGTTTTGCTATTATATCGAGTTTGGTATTGTTTGAAAGCACTCAAGAATTCCAAAATTTGTTTTTTTTTCAAAAATTTTGGTGAATTAGTTATAAATACAAAACCCAAAATATGCTGAAAAGCACGGTTTCCCCTAATTTTCTAGGTTTCTAAAGCTAAACTTTTGATATTATCTGGGTCGGTATGTATAAATAGCAGGAAAACTGCAGCTTTTCTCGCCATTCTCATAATTGCTGAAAAAGAAATGATTTTTGTGTTACCATATAATACAACTCTTACTAACAAGACCAACTCTTATAAAATCACGGGAAGCTTTTTAGGGCCATTACTTTTCATCATTTACATCATCTCTAACTTGACTTCTACGGACGCCTTCCATAAATGGTGCTCGATTAGCTTCCTTCCTTTGAACATTAGTAAGTGTACCACTATGTAATTTTCTCGCCGAAGAAATCCTCTGCAATTAAATTTCACTATTGACGGCAGCTTTTTAGTTCGGGTTGACAAAATCAGAGACTTGGGGTTATGCTCAATTCTAACTTTTCATATTGATGTAGTTGCAAATAAAGCTAACCCGTTTTTAGTTTTATTAAGATATGGTCGAAGGAGTTTAATTCCCCATACATATAGGTAAAACGAAGCTTTTATATTGGATATTTGTTTGACGTATTCTAGACGTATTCATATTAATCGCATCGAGGTTGACCAGTGAAGATATATACGATTTGTTCTACGTGGTCTACCTTGGACTGATCCTCTCCAACTGCCTTGATCGATTTAAACTTATTTCTTCAGAGTCTCTCGAAGTCAGACTAAATTCAGAATTGTTTTTGCTTTTAACTGTTTACAAGCTATGATTAAGTACCCTCAATTGTTAGGGGGCTTTGAATTTACTTACCACCGTACAAAATATGCTATAGACGACGTTATGTACCATGTTTACATGAAGGATTGAACCATGGCTCAACCCGACCTCAATTCCATGTATACGCGGCTTGAGTTGAAATTGGGTTGAATCGACTCAACCATGCTTTGCTGGCGTACTGGTGTCCTATAAACGCGGACTGACTAGTCGAGTTGGCAGGCTGGGATTTATTTTGTTTGCTCTTTACTCGAAAGTTTAGTTAGATTGTATATTTATTGTGAGCTTATTTTATTTTTTTAAACAAAATTTTTAATTTTTATAACTCTATTATTAAAAATACCATAAATAAAATGTTATGTTTAACTGTCACTTCGAATATATTTGGACCCGTTCGCAACACAATCTTTCAAACCTGCGTGCTCAAAAACACGAGTCGAAAACTCAACTCAACTCTTGACTGAATCTTTCAACTCTGCAGGTAAAAATGTTACTTTTCTTAATCATTGTAATCTTAGTATGTAATTTGTTTTTTATAGTAATCAGTACTTGATGAATCTTAATACTTAATAAATAAACTATAATAACTAAATCACTCTTGCGGCCGTCTGTTTGAATATTATTGAATTTTGACAATACAGTAGGGCATATACAGCTTACTAAAGGGAAAATACAATAATCGAGAACGTATGTATTTACTAATGCTAAAGCGCAATGTGGCACAATTCATTAATTTTTCAGTTATCTTTGCCTCTGGATTAGATTTAAATACATGTACTTAAATTCAGTCGATCGACTGTTTGTTGATAAAGTCCTGGTACGGAATCCTTACTGTGCCATCCCGGCTCGATCTCGATCCAATTATTTAATCGGTTGAATGCTCAATTTGAATCCTTTTTTAAAAATATTTTCTCCATAAATATTATATTTGCTCTTTTGACAGCATTTTATTATGTTATGTAATTTTAATATAAAGAAACTTATTATATTTATAACATTGCTGATTTTATTTCACTCCTAGCTTTCATAAACTTCAGTCTTATTTGAAGAAAAACTCATTGCCATCAGGCTTTGTTAATAGGTCTGTATGTTTACTCGAAAATTTTTACTCAGGCTTCAAAGTTATTACACAGACTCGAACGTTTTTTACCCATAATATGTATGTTAACTTCTCGGACTAGAAAAATTTTGCAGTTGAATGCATTTCCCATCCTGAACAAAAATTAACATTTTTACACAGGGCAAAGTTGATGACTAAATTCATTCTTTTCCGTTGGCCATGTGAAATAAAATAAAATAAGTCCGATTTTATTAAAACAATTATAAATTGATAAAAAACATTAATCTTGATTTTTGACAGCTGACATTCTCATTTATATTTAAATTAGTCCAATAGAATTACTCAAAAGTACGCCTCCTACTTCATTCCGAGTTTTTAATTTTTCTGGATAGAAATCTTTAGGTATTTCGTTTTAATAACAAAATCATCTCGTCCCTTACATGAGCTATTTCCGCGTATCTTTCAGTTAACAAATTAAAATTACGCATTAATCAATATTTTAAATTAATTAACTAATTAATTATGAGTCCTTATTTCTTTATATCATTTAAGTTATTGTGTGCAATGACATCACCATTGAGATATCAACAAGTTTTTTTTCCAATAACTTGTACTTGTGCACTGTACTTACATAAGGCCATATGATAAATAATGCGAAAAAATGCTGAGTGACAGCGAAATGCGATGGTTTCACATTGACTTTGATTTCATTTAGTGCTGACATTCTAAAAGTGAAGGCATAGATTCGACCGAAGAAGAATTTTGCTATTTCTAAATATTTACAAATTTATAAAAAAAAGCATTTGTGGCGCATTATTAACAAAATATTTTTTCCCGTGAGTTGCGATGTTCTTCATTTAAGCTAAATTTACTTTATTATTACTGGTCTTCATAAAAATCCTTCCGGTGAAAAAATAGGTGCAGCATATGGAATTTATTGCGCTACATGCCTACGTTTTTAAAGCATCTTGGAAAACAAAAAATTCAATTCCTGATAATGTTTTTAATTAAATTACCTCTCCTTTGTGGCGTACTTTCGCGTCCTGTATTCAAAACAAAGGTACCTACTGCAATTTCCTTTGATTTAAGGTCACTTATGAAGTGCGTTCGTTTTGCAAGTACAGTACAAAGCAAAGAAATTCATTTCGATGAAGCACTGTTAGTCATATGGCACATATAGTTAGACTCCTTCAGGACGTATAGATTTAGGTTGAAAAAAAATTTAAATTTCGCCAAGAACTTTATATTTCCGAGGAATAAAATAAAAGTCTGCTTACACCGAAAAATTATGGCAGCAACCTAATTGGTCTAAGACCAATTCTTATGACACCCCAGATGAGTGTCCGTATGAAATGCCGTATGGTCACCTCACTGTACAAGTATGGACATAAAAAATGATTATAACCAATTTTATAGGATTTCATATTCTAAACAAGTTTTGAGTACAATAAAAATGTCTAGAACTGATCGTTCTCACAGTATATGTAAAAAACCTAAATTTTTATATGGTAACACCAAGAAGCGGTTGCCCGATTTAGTTCATTTTTGATTTTTATTTGCTATTACTATAAAAACACCATGTACGTAATTTCAGCTATCCATCTTGTCAGGTAGTGTCCAAATATATTATGAAAAACAAAATTTTTGTATGGCAACCCTACGAAAGAGTTGCCCGATTTGTCTCATTTTCGAACTTAATTTTACTTTTTTTTTTAAAGTCCGTGTACAAAATTTCAACTTTCTAAGTGAACGCGTTCTCGAGTTATCGTGCGCACGAACGGACAGACGGACGGACATGCAAAAATTAAAATAACTTTCACTAATATGCGTGGGTGTCCAATCAATTTTGCTCTACCATCATTATTTCGAGGTGTTACAAACGGAATGAAAACTTAGTATACCCGTTAGATTTCATCTAGGGTATAAAAAAACAAAACCAATTACGTGGAGAACTGTTAAATATTTAATTTAAATATGTAAGTACCTGATAATCTGTTGGGTCTATTAATCGATAGATTAAGAACTGGTGACAAAAATACTTACGATATATCATAAACAAAACTATCCATCTAATCCTACTGTCTTAACATATGCAAGGAATTAAAGTTTTATGTAGTACTTAACTGCAATAAGTCATTTGGGTGCAGTTTTAAAGCAGGGCATCTCCACTTCTCAGATAACATAGAACATGTTCTGATCATCTTCTCGATATGCTCCACAGGATATCAGAACATGTTCTCTGACTACACGTATTCTTATCAAAAAATATATTCTTTCCATATGCTTTTTATAAGACTCATGTCCGCCATGCCGAGCGAAATCTTCGGACGTCGTCGGTTAAAAATGATCGCGTGATAATCGGTGCGTATCCGAAAGAATATATTCAGAACGTATTCTAAAGGATATAAAATTGATATAAATGAGTATCCACAGTAACATATTAAACGATATTAAACAGATATGGATGGAATCCTTATTCGGGACATTTTCAAATGAATGTAAAATTGAAAAAAGCCTAAACTATTAACCGAGGTTCCGTTTAAAACGAAAACCCGAAAACCCGAACGCTGTTGTACAGAGGCAGGAACGAAAATCCGATTTCAAGTCAAGTCAAGTGCTTTTGCGCTTTCAAATTTTCTTCATTGTCTTCCATCCTTGGATTTTATTAGATGATTTTTCAAATCCTTCGGATTGTCTTGTTTAGGGCGTTGGGGCAAATCTTTGGCCCTCAGTTCGATTCGATGTCTTCTCATTTCTCCTTTTCGATCCTCAGTTTGGCTTTTAATCACCTTTCGTGTTGTTGTTGGTTCTTTTTCTTACAGCTGCTGCGCCACATCAGCTCTAGTTAATGAATTTCTTGCAAGAGTTTGTTATTAAATTTGGGTGGGACTAGGAAGGAGTAAGGATTGGATATGGTTTGGGATCTTTAGAAAGTTAAGGCCTGGCAAGTTTTATCAGAGGCATTCCCTGGTTCTTGAGTGGGTTACTTGGGATGGGATTATCCCCTGTAGTAATCTCCTTTAGTATCATAGAAACTTATTCTACCTTCGTTGAGGTAGATGTTTCTAGCATCCGGTTAAGCCAAGAGCAAGAGTAACAGGTATTTGAAGTTTTCCGTTATTAGAAGATCCAGCGAGTTGTTTATGAGTGGGTTTGAATGGATAGGGAGAAAATCTGATTTACTGAAGTGCATGTTGAGAATATATTCTATTCATATCAAGTGGAATACTTTTGCCGAAGTTGAATGAAGTTAACCGATTTGGAGCCGATCATCTATGTCCAAAAAGTATCGTTTTAGAGCATGTTCCAGTTTGCTATCTGGGTTGGGCTTGTTCTAAAGGGAAGCAAAGCAAACTCGATAGTGGATTTCTTTTGGTTCTGATGGCGGTGTTTTATTTTTAGCGAGGAGGTTGTCATTGGTTTTGTGTGGTATAAGTATTGAATAGCACGACTTCAGGGGTTACCACCACATTCATAATTCTTTTGTTTTATCAGTGAAACTGCATGTACTTCAGCCCATAAAGATATACTGAATCACTACGGAAAGTTCCGCTCATAAAATGATACAAAACGCAACTCCAGATATGTTCCCTCTTCCTCATTATTTTATAATCTTTTCAGGGCTGATTCAGTACTCACAGCCAGTGATGCCAGATTG
Source organism: Dioctria linearis (assembly GCA_963930735.1). NCBI lineage: Eukaryota > Metazoa > Arthropoda > Insecta > Diptera > Asilidae > Dioctria > Dioctria linearis. The sequence goes on along the minus strand of OZ005741.1, from coordinate 332,313,473 downwards.
GGCGCTTTTCCGCAAATTGGGCAATTGGACGTGACACTGTTTTTTCTGCGCTTTTTGGGCTCTATTTAAAGATATAAAATAAAATGGAAAATGCGTTTTATTCACATTAAATGATTCTTGGATATCTCATTCTAACTAAATAGAACAGGGTGGGCTAAGTATTTCGAGACCCGTATAATATACAAATATACAGGCAATTTTCCGTCTACTGCGTGCAATGTTTAAAAGACAAGTACCGAGGTACTGGCTTTGTAGCCGAAAATCAAAATTTCGTAAAGAAATTCTGAGAGCATTCTGCATGTTTCGATTAGCAGTACAGGACGATCTCATAAGTACAGCAATGAAGCTCTGAACTGCCTGCTGTCTACACTATAGTGAACTCAGATGTCCAAAAGCTGGTGGTGGATATATAAAGATTTATTTAAAAATCTAAATATGACAAATATGAAAAATTAAATGATTCTTGAACATGCCATTCTAACTAAGAAGAGAAAAGTTTGGAATTTAATTAAGGTAATATTTCATATTTGGTCAGAAAATGTTCAGTTCACAGCAAAAACAAAAGCATATATATGCAAAAGTCTTTAAATGTGCATTTAGAATTTGTTAGATAATGTAATTTCAAACTTCTATGCAAAATTTCAATGAGATTCAGTAATCTTTACAGCCGCTCAAATCGAAAATAGTGATTTTTTGGCTGTTTTTGCAGTATTGGGGACACTAAAACCGTTTCAATATTTCTTTAATAACTTTTTACATTGACAATATTTTTTCTTTTTCATTTTAAGCGGCATAGTTATCAACTTAGTGCAGTGAAAGCAGTTTTAAAAAAATGAATATTTCCATTTTTTATAAATTTTTTAAAACGAAAATTCGGACGTGGGCGTCAATTTTGTGATTTGGCGGCACTTTTTTTTGTAAAGAAAAGTATCGCGCGGGTATACTTTTTTCTAGTATTATGCAATCTACAATCGATTAAATCATTAAAAACTAATCAAATGGCAGACTCTTTATCAGAAATTCACCCTTATTAAAAAAAAATACATTTCGGAGCCTTTTGGGCGATCTTTTTTCTTCATTTGGGCGGTTAGTACTTGGCATAATCTGGCATCACTGCTCACAGCAGTGGTTTAGTTCAATATTTATAGAAAGTTAAAAGTATATTGATAGATTCTTCTCATTCTATTTGGCTTATGTCGCTTCAGGGTTATAAAGTAGTTTTGCGGTACATTCACATTGGTATGTAAACTGGCACATTAAGTGAACGCGAGTGAAGCATGCCGATACTTAAAATTAGTGCATCAATGTTATGTTAGTGCTGCAAAAAATGAAGATGCAATGGAGAAAATGTGGCTACGGTAACCTTAAATGGATAGCAAGCAAAATTTGATTGTTTATCATAATCTCTATATTTCATAGATACGTCCGGAACAGTAATAGGAAATGGGAATCTTGGGTTTCGAGCGGGAGATGAAGCGTTGTGTGCTCAAATCGCACAACAGATATACTACAAAATAATTGCCAAAGTTTAATTTGTTAAAAGTATTAAATATATTAAAACAAAAAAATTCTGTTATTTTGGAATAAATCGCATATTTCCATACACGTGTTTTTATTTCCGTACTACTTCATTAGTTTATATATTATCTCATAGTAAATTATATTATTATAGGTATTTTTTATATATAAATTATATGTATTGCCTGACGATAAAATATGCTAGAGATCATTTATCCGCTAAATTGCTGGCGATTAATTTTCCGGACCACAAATTACACAGTTCTGGCTTTTCAAGAGCAATGTTAAAACAGTGTTACTGTATGGTTGCGATTTATGAAAGGTCACCCAATTTATAACATGCCGGCTATGAACCCACTTGCACGGCGATAATTGCAACATTGTAAAGCCCTGACCCTGAGATGATGTAATGATGGAAATAACTAAAAGTTGCCGCACGTACCAGAATCCGTTGAAAATTACCATCTTTGCCCTATATCGCTCGAAAAATTTAAAGATGAAGAACTCAAGGTAAGTGGAAGATTAACTTGTAATCACAAAGTCTATTATGACTTATTTCAACAATCTTTGGAACACATTTCCAAATAGAAAGCCGGTTATTGTAACCGCGGCCATCTAAATAGGTAAAATAGTTTTTATTTTTTTCCCACCATTCCCTAATTTCTATGCTAAACATTTCTTCCTAGTTTGTAAAAAAAAGCTTCTTTCTATTCATTGTTTGAAAAATCTACTCAATTCAAGAAGTATCTGTGGCATGGCAATACTTTATATCTGTGAACAAAGATGTTTTCATTGTGTCTAAGATCGCTTGCGAAGTACATACGAACCGAAACCACCGTTCGTAAGGTGTTTTCTCTTCAATTTACTTACTTTCGAAAATACACAACACATTCCTACCTATACAAGGATGAAGTAGAGCTTTTCGACATAACTTTAACAATTTTAAGTCTCAAAACCTGAATCAAGCCTAGCTTACAGCAAAACAAAGAACCCGCGCGTCACAAACGAACGAATAACCGCTTCGCTACCAGCTAACCACACAGTTGCATTTAGCTTAGGCGATTGGAGTCAGTCAGTTCGAGTTAGTTAGTGTTGTGCTGACCGAGAAAGTGGTGGCGTTCTTTGATCTACACGGCGATAAAATAAAGTTAATTTACCGACTAAATTGAAACTCAATTAAAATTGAAGCAATAATTTTATTGTAAAACAAAACCCTGTTTCCCTAATTAACTTGGTGAGGTGCAGTTTCAGTTCTTACACAAAAGATGCTTCGCGAGCTGATTGGATTACTTGCTGTGGTTGCAGTCTGCAGTGCTAAGGTGAGTGTTGCAAACTTCTGTATTTTCTTGAAAATTTATATGGCTTGCTGTGCAGCTTCTAAATTAATTTATTGTTTGAATAAAATGACGAAACCCTACCTTCAGCCAGCATTACTTTTTTTCTTTTGCAATTAACCCAATTTTGCGTGCTTACCTGGTAGGTATATTCTCGCAGAAGTATAATTAGCAAAGTATTGTGTTGTATATACTTGCAAATAACTGTGTTTTGATTAAGGAAAAATCAATTCGTTGCCAATTTTAAAGGATTCTTACCTGTGCGAATACACCTTCAACGGTACCGCGAGTTGGAATTAAGTATATACGAGCATGTATAAAATATGGAAGAAAACACAGAAATTTTCACAAAGAAGGGTGTGGTGCCTCAAAGTGGCGGTGAGGCGGTGAAAGTTTACCAGTTGTTGTCTTTCTGCATGGATGGAGTTGCACGCACCATAGAATTGGGCGCTTCAGTTCGTCGAGTTGAGTCATTACCACAGCCCCGAGCCCGACTAAATAAAACTTAATTGAAGTCAGAGGTCAGTTGATGATGGTTGATCTACCGCCACATCACGCTGAAAAAAAAAACGAGTTCTGTGAGTGAATTTGTCATCCATTGAAAAATCTCATGAGTTTTGGCTTGAAATATTTCAATTGTGGTATAATGGCATGCTAACTAGCAAAGAAATTGATTATCTGAAATTTAATACTTATACATAGTTATGATGGCAACGGGAAAGAAACAACATCCTATGAGAAGAGTTATAATACTTGCGCGAAATATCAAAACATCGCCTCACACCTTTCTTAGAATTACCTGTAAGCAAGATGGGGTCATTATTAAGTTGTTGTTGTCTTCCATTCACATACACAGGCATATTATTTGAAACGCGCGCTTCACGAGAAGAAAAATTGTGTTTCTCAATCGATTGATTATGTAAATGTTTTCTAATAATTAGCCAGGTGTTGGTGGGTGTGGTGTAGGTAATATAAAATAAAAACTAAAGAAAAATTATAATAGTTTTTTATGTGCGACCAGACGTCTTGGCTTGATCGGCTTCACGTAACTCACGATTTTTCGTAATTGACATAAATATACTACATACAATTTCAACATGCATAATAAAAGTTAATTTCAGGAGCTAAATTCTTGTTACCTATGATGTCATCGTTGGTCATTATCGCGAATAAGGATGTAATACAAAGTAAAAACTTGATACAATATCCAAACAACAGCTGCTATTTCCGTTGCTAAGGGCGTAATATCAAATAGAGGGGACATAAAATCCATCCTAGCAGAAAACCAGTTAATTTCTGTCTAAAGTGCAGGTGTATTTCCGTTCAAGAAGCCTTCCTTAACGGAAATGATTGTATTAATTGACTGTCGTCCGTTTGGTGGAGGACATCCCGCCCTTAATATAAAATTTCATATTTGTAGATTTATATTGAAATTTTCTGCATTAATGGATGCATTTAGGACAAAGAAGATAAAACAAAATTTTGGTGATTTAAGGAAAGATAATTTAAAAAAATATTTCTGTATTTAAATTAAATTAACAATTTTCATCTTGTGAGTCAAAGTTTGAACTTTCATCGCTTGACCAGAAGATTTGATGGTAATAAAATTACTAAGACAATCCATGCCTTCTTGGTTGGTTTACGATGCTTCTGCCCGACTGGAATGGATGCAATTTACATAAGGGTGGGATACAATAATTATTAATAATAATAAGTAATTAGTAATGAAAACATCAGTTAGTCTAGGCCCGATATAGTTTTCTCGAAAAGTTTTCTTATAATTTATTGTTGCTCCCTGACGAGGCTTCATTTGCTTGGCTAAATGAAAGCAAAGTACATATTAGCTATGACATCTGTTTATGAAATATTCGCACAGTTGTTAATTGGCTACTAGAGATATTTCTAATCAACAATCTTGCCGGATCCAAAGCAAAATTTAGAAATTTTTTCTGTTTATTATAAAAATTATTTAATTTTATAAAAATAATAATTATGAAATCTGGTTTGGAAAATCTATAAATATTTTAAGCAATATTATACGAAATTATATGAGAATCATTGAGTACGCTTAGACAAAATACAACTTACGTAAATCGAATTATGTCTGTAATACAACTAATCCGGGTGCGTTTAATACACTGATATTAAATTTTTAATTACCACCTGACAGACCAAAACAGATATTATGTTATAAAAGATCATACCAAAATGGGAGCAGATGTCTTGTCGTATGTTATTTATCGTTAACGCAAGTAAAATAATCGCAAATGGAAATTCAGGAACGGAATGGCTCATTTTATAATTACAGTTTTATCAGAAAATCAGAAATAATTTAGTAGGCTTACGCAAAAATGAGGCATTCCACAGAACATTCGTACACAAGAGTATTAATTATATCATAACCATAGCCATGTTGAAGAGTTTCTATAGCTCATTTCTAGTCTCAAACTTTCTTCTTTGTAATAGGAAAATAATTTTGCTTGTACTCATTTATAATTTGGGGTACACCAATCTAGTATGATGCCGATCGCATAGCTCTGCAATTTTAAAATATTTTTCTATTTCTTATTTGTTACCGTCCATTAAGGATGAAATCGTTTCCTCAATATAAAGTTATTTATACTTGCTCAAGAAGGTACACCAGCACCGGAAAGTCCAAAGATAGCCTTCTTGAATAAGTATATAGTTTACCTGGTAATAAAATCAGAGTAAAATATTTATGAAAATATATTGAGAACATAATTTCGGTTTCACTTCAGCTTTGCGTTTCGCAGCATTTTCTATAATTTTATATTAAACTGAAATCTAGTTGTTACAGTCAATTCAAGTAAAACTTATGCTAGCCGACACGGTCTAAACCTACTAATTAATATAATTAGACGAAATCATATGACATACATATAACTAACTATTGACTTTCACATTTTGTTCGAAGTTTTAGCATTAAAATTAATATTTTTGAATATGTGTGTATGCCTTCCATACCTCTATAGAATGTACTACCCCGCCCACTTCAACCCCCCTACCATCATACCCAAAAATAGTCATAAAACATAAATTTAAAAAAAAATCGAGTAAAATAAAATCTCAAAAAAAATATAACAAATTAAATTATGTTGGATAAAAAAACCTGAAAGAACATCCTCGTAACGGCGAAAGTTTTTGAAAATTTTGAAATTCAGTAACAAGCTAAAAATATTCCTTGCAACATTTGTCTCCTAGTGATCTGCAACTATTCTCTATTTGTAATAAAACATCAATTATTTCAATAGATATATAAATGCCTCATTACTATAGTCTGCCAATATTGCTAGTAGACACAATTTCAGATAGTTAATTAATTGTGCAATAGAAAGTGTTGTGCAAAGCGTGAGGTTCTTTATTTGACTGGATCTCCGATATGGGGCAATGTCCGATTATTATGAAATTGTATACCACGTACCTTAAGAGATTAAAAAAAAATTATGGGGCTACAGCGCGCCAATTAATCTCACATCATTTTTTTCAATTGTTCATAGAATACACGTAAAACAAGAAGCTTTCGAGTGAAATTGGAAACTGACCTCCATTAAATGCTCCAAGAAGAAGATTTATTTACCTCAAGAGCAAATCAGTTTAACCCAAGAGCAAATAAATTTAAGCCTAAATACTCATTAAAACGTTTTAATACAAAAGCTTACAATTTCAATTGAAACAATTTTTTATTTCATTTTGTCATTATTATTGTTTTCGGGCTTCAGACAATGATATTAATATGAACAATATTCAAAATTTCTCAACAAATGGTCAGTGCAAAGGCTGCCCTCCTATTACCTTAGGGATGAGTAAAACTATATCCATAACTTAATTGTTGCACGTATACTGTTCGCTAAATGTTCAATAAGTGCTCGAAACTTGAAAATATTAAATGTTGCTCGTAATTATATTAACAAAAAAACATTGAAATTATTAGGAGCGTGCGCCGCCATTGAGAAAACAGAAAAATGTTTCAATACTTGGCGAAACGTTTCAATACGTACTCATTTTTATACTCTTATATACACAATTCTATTAAAAATGGATTTGCTGAGTGTTTTACTCTTACCTTGTTAAAAAGAGTAGAAAATATGCATATATTAAAAATTCTTTTAAAATAAATAATTTTTGTAAATAAAATGCACTAAAAAGTAAAAAAATTATTTTTTCCTTTCTCAGTGATATACCTACATAAAAAAAGTTCCATTGCAAAATCAGAAATACTAGAATTCAGATTAAATGTAACGAGTTTAGGCATCCATTACTATAATCACAATTGTCTAACTCCAAATCAAAGCCAATTTCAGCTCTCTACGTTGACGCGTTCACAGGCAGTGTCCAAATATAATGAAAGAGGAAATTTTTGTATGGCAATCTCACTAAGGAGTTACCCGATCTATTCCATTTTCGAGCTTAAACTTTTTTTTTTTAAAAGGTCGTGGGCACAATTTCAGCTCTCTAAGTGAATGCGTTCTTGAGTTATCGTCAGGACAGACAGACGGACAGACGGACGTGCAAAAATCAAAATAACTAACAATAACAAAAATATGTAGATATTATGCGTGCGTGTCCAATCCGCATTGCTCTACCAGCATTATTTTTGTGTGTTACAAACGGAATGACATGAAAATCCTCCCACAACTGAGATACCCCAATTCTCAAGTTACTGAATCTGGCTTTACTTTACCGTCAATTAATGAGTGGTTTTCCATTAAACCATAACGCTACATTGGATTTACAATAATACGGTTCGATGAAATGAAAAGGGACAAAAAATTTATTTACGTTTTAGAATACCACAATTTTTGTTACCTAAATTTTTTAAGATACACCCACCATTCCTTATTATCTTTTACCTCTTTAATACGTCTAATCGTAAATGAGCAGAATTTCTTTCGAAATTTAAATATATGAAGAATTATGTCGAAGCATTGAATTCAGGTCAGTTTTTATAAAATTATTCATTTCTAAAAGCTTTAATCGAAATGAGATTTTGGTGAAACTTTTCCATTTTTATGTATACATATTTGTTTTTCTTAACTTCTGGTGTTACAATGAATCACTTTTGCAAAATGTTTGCGCCAGACTCCTTCTTAACAAGATGAATAAGAAAAAAATAACATCATTAAAGAAAAAGTAATGCCTTTGCAGCTGGACAAGCAACGTTGTTGTTTATGAATATACATACGATTATTTTTTATACTGCTACAATAATTCATAACGAGATATGCATACCAACCTACACACATACATATGAAAATATATAAAGGAAAACACACAAAAATATTTTTAAGACGAAGAAGAGAAATCTCGTAGAAAAAACCTGCAATGAACTTGATTGGAACAAAACAAGCTTTTCGTAATTTATGCACGACGATGATTTTTTTTTAAACTAATAAAAACACAAATATTTTCCACAACAGAGTCAAGTACAGCAACAAGAAGGAATTTCAATAGAAAAAAAAAGAATTTTATTGTATTCTCAATTTATAATAAGTTGGAAGCAAATTTGATTGGAAAATCTATTTATCTCGAGAAGATGCCATCGTGATCTTTTGAATTACGCAAGAGATTGTTTCAAGCCAAGCGTGTCGCTTAAATGGGAAACACCGGTACCTGCGAAAGTAACACTTGTTGGCTCTACGTGATCGACATAGAAATAATAGAAAACAGGTTTTCCCAGCGTGTCGTTGATTTTTTTTTTAAATGTAAACACATTCGATATCAGACTTTATAGCCTCATTTTGTACCACAGAAATAACAAAAAATGGTGAATTTATTTATTCCCAGTGAATCAAAATGGTGAACAAAATGAAAGTGAAGCTAATGAAATGAAATTAGTATTTGGTAAATAGTTACGTACGACTTTCACGAGATCTATATGAAACAATTGAAATACGGGATAGTAATAATTCTGCAAGGATTTTTAGTTACCAAAGGTGAACATAATACAAAAAAAAAACAAAATTATTGCTTGAGAGATATCAGACCCACTTACAGTACCTATACAAGCAAAATAAGTTAACGTCACGCATAATTTTTCAGCACGTATGCTATAGCCGGAATAATTATAAATTCACAATTTGAAAGTTCAAGAACACAACTGAAAACAAAATGTAAATTTGTACTAATGATTACATTAGAAACCTCTTGCTGCCATCTTGTGAATTCATTTTTAAAAATTCCATTGTAGATATTGGCGTTATTCTGCTAGAAAATAAAAATACCACCAATCAAAGACTCCGTATGATCTGTATTTATGAGATCTCACTTTTCATCTATGCATATGAAGGCCTTTGAAGGAATTTTTTGAAAAAGTTGATAAGATAGATTACAGAGATAACTCCTATTAAAACACTACCTTGTAGTTAGCAATCAAACGAAAAATTGTGAAAACAAACAGAAAATAAGAAAAGAATAATACTGTATTGGTACAAAAAATTTTAAAATTAATAGTGTCAAAAATCTATGGTTGAAGCGCTGATATGTATATAAATGGACTGCTCGTTGAAAACAAATGGCACCACTTTCATATTCCTTTCTCTTTCCGTGAGAGCATACTTTCACACTGAACTGTAACGATTGGGAACGAGAAATTGCTTGAGGTTCAGCAGTATTTCCAACCAAAACAGCCTGGTAAAAAACACTTCCTACAAATAGTCCCAAATGTTTTTAAATTCTGTAAATCCCACTGACATGTATATAAGAAGCAAATTCCCAAATAATTTAAATATAGTAAACATAGCGCCAGTTTACGACAGTTGGCAGCATTGACAGTGACATTGACAGACTAGTGCCACATGAAGCAGGAGACCAGTCAGTCCATTTATATACATGTCAGTGGGTTGAAGGGACAAAATTCAATGCTACTTAGATACAAAAATTTAGCAGATATTTATAGCGTTATATGTAGTTACACAATTTCAGAGCTATAAAAGTAAAAATTATAGTGCAATACAGACAGAGATAAAGATAAGGTAGCAAAATGAATTAATTAAGAAAAGATATATTAAAGTAAAAATTAAATCTAATGAATAAGATTTCTATGCATTACTAATATAAATGAGCTAAATTCTATTATAAACTTATAAAAAATCAGGAAAAGAGATTCAATAACACAGTGCAAACTACAGAAATTAAAATTTCAATACAATGAAACTAATGTACCTACTCTATCTGCCGGATTAATTAAATTGAATAAAAATATGTTAAACTGTATGAGTACCGTTGCGTTGACAAAGAGATTGGTAGGAACGACGAAGCAAAAAGGAATATTTAACATCTAAAATCAAAACTGTGTTAAATAAAAACGATCAAGCAACGCAATAATTGAAAACGGAAAGGAAACAAACCAATAATCAAGCAGGATAAACCGTTTAAATGTCAGGAAATCAGTATTAAAAATATCTATATTATTAAATCTAGAGTTACATGTCTTTTTTATTCTGAAAATGCTCAATCCGCGGATAATCCTAGGGATATACGAACTGTAAAAAAAGTAGAACAATTCCCCAATTTTAAGACACATTTTTTCCTAAAAATAAATGTAAATTTTCTCTGATAGAAAGGGAAAATCAGTTTAATTTCCCCAAAATCAATGAAACTTTCAATGAATTTAGGTAATTGGCACCAGAAAACCTATATAGTACGTAAAATTCCCGTAATGTTAAGCTTTCCTGGATATAAGGAAGAGAACATTCAATAAATAAGGTATTATGCTACATTTTTTATGGAACACTTACAACTATATTTTAGTTAATATAATTCACACATTGTTTTTGAAAACAAGTCAAATATTATTTTCCATTATTTTGTTTCAGCGTGCCAGCACCCCAGCACTAACTTCCATGCTATTCAGCTCATTCTTATGTTTTTTAAAGATGTATAAACTATTACCTATTCACTACATTTTAGCTGGAAAAAAAAAAGACAAAACAATTTGAAAATTCCCTACATTTTAGGGAATATTCCTTACCTGTTCAATTACCAAATTACGTTTTCAAAGAATGTATAATTCTTTCCATTCGCATTCCAAATCAGTTGTGTTGAGTATCAGTGTTGGGTCGTTCAACGCAGGAGTCGTCTTCCTTGGAATAATCTTATTATGTTGCTATAAATATAAAAAAAAATAACATTTTCAGAATTGTTTTAATTTTTACTATTTCGAAAACAGTATAACCCCTCTGAATCCAGAATTGTTGGGCGGCATATACGACACAATACCAGCCTGGCCTGTTTGACTTACCCTTTGAAGTCATTTACTTTAATTCTTCAATAATACAGTTAGGAGTCAACTTATACTTTAGATTATAATCTTTTCGTAAATTTGTAATTATATTTTTACGCTGGTTTCTGTAGTAGGTAATCAGTCTTGATGAAATTGCGCATTAAAAATAACAAAATAAAGTCAGCAATTTTTGTTCTGTACAATACGAATTTAAAATTCTTAACTTTTTGACCCTTGCATAATAAGGGTGTTTAAAACAAGTATGCCGTTTTGGTTTTGGTTTTCAGCCTCTGCTTTATCCCGGTACCGAACCTATACAAGCGACTCTTATTTCTTTTTTATCTTATACCAATTTCCGCTGCCATTGACATCATGTGAAAGTATATCAATTGCAAATACATCTATACATCTAATTTAAAAAATATTTTCATAATCCTTAAAATTTGCAAAATCATCTATGCATGTAATTTTCTATCTGAGTTAAACAAGAAACTTCAATCAGAGTTTCCTGCTTATGCAACAAGAAATGAAAAAGTTGCACGAAAATTACGAAAATTTATAATAAGTACATAAATTCCGTTTCTGCTAATTACTGTAATTATTTTTTTTTAACTACGAGCAATACTAGCAAATGCAAATTTTTATATGGATAATGACCAATACGATGTTGCAATATTTTTGTTCAAGTAGAAAAGTTGTTTGTCGGAAACTTTTTATCTTTAAAAAGTATAGAATCTCCTTTGTCCCAAAAGTTATACTCGTATGACCACATTCTGACAATTTCCTCTCTTTCCAAATTTGAAATGAATGCAAGATCGTCTGAACTGATTTCCATTTAAATTCGCGTCATATTAAGAGAAACATGAGATCATGAACCTTTCGCTTATTTACCAGCATTGTTTGCTTGCTGACACAAATGGACCATAATTCAATTTTACGCCATCATATATCATGCATGACTACTAATTTGAGGTAAATAGTGGACATTATTCGTAAATTATGTAACAAATTATTGAATACATCCCTTATTTACAGGAAACAGAAACAAACAATATTGAAATAATTTTGTTTTCAATTTTCAGCTGATAATATGTAGTTTATGTAGGAAATTAAAAATTTGTATAATTGAATAATTAGGTAGACATTCATTATCACTATACTTCCGCTAAGATGTGCTCTAAACGATCTTGATTTTATGCGATACCTTTTCTTTCATTCCGTACCTATTCAGCAGATTCTGATTATCGATACTTGCATGCAAATGTTTTCTTTTTCTATTGGACCAATTCAAAATGAGTAACCAATGCTGCCAGATTTGGAAAAAGATCAAATTATAGATGGCAAGCTTTCTGTGAAAATATAATAATGGGAAACACAAACGGGAGCTAATGAATACATATCATTTCAATTAAGGATGCTCGCAGCATTAAGATTGATCGGTTTGGAGGAGAGGAGCAATAATTCCAACTTCTAGGTATATGATTCACCTTTGGGAACAGAGCTTAATACCTCTTCAATACGTCCTTAAATGTTGTACCAAAAATGATAGAAATTGCAAGTTTTAAGAAAAAGTACGTCGTAAGTGAAATTCAAAACAAATTTTGTGTTATAGTTGTAATTTACTTGGTTTTAGAGATACCCGATTTTTCATAAAGTTTTAGCTAAAATATTCATAGGTAGTTTTAGAGTGCGGGCTTAACTCAAGTTTAATTAAACTGTGTGACAGATTTCATCGAATTATGTATCTGAGTAGAATCTTACAGTTCCACCTACATCCTAAAGATTGTTTTATATTTTGAATGTAGTGTTTTATATTACTGACAGTTCATGCCGATTCTACTTTAATTTTGAATATGCCTTTTTTAGAAATAATTTTCAATCATAATGGAACGTATCAGAGAAGTACAATGAAATGCAAATTTTATTGCAACTAATTAGTGACGAAATATAAAAATGTTATTGAATATAAAACATATTAATGAAATTCACCGGAGTGCAAGACAGTTGAAACGTGAAAGCAATTTAAAAAAAAAGTACAAAAGTGACAAAATTAAAAAAATATTACTCTAGGAACGAATTCCTCACAATTAAGGGTTTAAGTGGCATATCATCGTACATTATAAAACTGCTGAATAAGTTAAAGCAAGGTTTAAAGGAAGCTTAAGCTGCACAGTAAGACCGGCCCTTAGTCTTTTATAATTATAATTCTCATCTCATCTAAATCTATCTTCCTTTCGCTAGGTATATTACCATTCGTAAATGGAAGACGTTTTATACTTTTGAAATCTGAAATTTTTAATTCTTATGGTACTTATGGTACTTAAAAACGATTCCTAACCTAGTATATGTATATGTAATTCACAAATTTTATTAAGTAGTTAATTATTACAAAATTTACCAGCTAAGAGTTGAACTGTGAACTCTTAGCTAGTAATAAAATTAGTGATCATACGTAGCACCAGTGTAATTTCAGCGAGAGATCTTCATGGATTCAAATTCAGTTTATAAAAAAACATTTCAATATGGCTTGGAACTAAATATACAAAGTATTCTGGCTTTCATACTTTCAATTTTGCCAGTAGTAGGAAAACAGAGGTTGGGCAGCTAGTTAAAATTGAGTTGATCCCAAGAGAAAAACGCTTGGCTTTCCAAAGAAAAATATACCCTTAGCTATACCCTGCCTCTCTTTATAGTTTCTTTAAGATTGAGATACTGAAATTTTTGTCATCAAAGTTTGAATTAACCGTTTTTCCTTTGGTCATAAATTTTGCAGCAAAAATGTTTACTGATATAGTATTAATTTTATTTTTATTTATTTTTTAAAATTGGCAAACTTCTTACTTATCATTTCTACAATTGGTTTCGAAGTATTTTATGCCTCCTTGTACCGATGATAGTTCTATAGATATTGTTGGATTTTTAAAAGTTGAATAAATGATTTTCATAAGCTAACTGATCGATCACTGTATAATAGAATTGATACAAGGAACAAGAAATTTATTGTGGCTGAGAAGGCGCTCATATTCTCAAAACCTTGAGAAACTTCATGTGGAATGCACTCCAAAGAGTCTGAATTTGTAAAATCTTATTTTCTATGTTTATTTTCCACTCTTAGATGTTACTCAAAATAAAAAAATTGACTTTTTTTAAAGACATCCCGTACTTATGCTTAGAGGAAAAATTATACGTGAAAGTCTAGCTCGTGTATTTAGATCTACAAATTCCTTTAAATGGAATTTCTAACTTGTTTTCAACCCACAAAATTATATGCAGACTATTACATTTATCAAATCAACTAATTATGGACGAATCACATTTCGTATAGTAAACACTTATCAGATATACTACAGTTTTCCAATCTCCCGCTCACCCGCATAACTACTATTGTAGACGTTAGTCGTAAAAATAGTGTTTATCATAAATCTCGAGAAGAGTCGCTCTCTGACTGCTGTCTGTTTGTAAGAAATTTATGTTTATTAAAATATGAAAACTTTTGAAAATTATGTAGGTTTTTTCATCATCTCGGGAATTTCTCGAAATCGATTTTGTTTACTATGGCATTTCCGCACATTTTACTTATTATCTTTGGAATGTAAACACTTATTGGAGTGAACGTGAACAAATTATCTTAAAACTGAATTTTTAGTTGAAAAGAAATCAACACTCACTCTAAATTGCTTACGGAAGAAAAAAGACGACTGCTTACTAAAATTGACTCTTCACTTCTGCATGAGTTCAGCAATTAAAGTAATCATCCAGTAAACAAAATATCGTGAACTACAATTAAAATAAATCACTCGCTTACTACCAAGCAAATTATTCCTGAACTGACTTCTTAGCTGCACTAAAATCAGAGTAAGTTAAGTAAAACTCAAGGAATGATGAGTAAAAAAAACTCCCAACCGCGACTTCAGCAACTCTTTGTATTTGACGTATACCACAGGCAGGAACCAAGCCATACTGATGAGTACACGGTTCCTGCTAATACGAAACGTACTCTTTTTGCAATAAAATTTCTTTTTTCAAAGATTTTTCGTTTGCATAAGAGTTTTTTCTACTCACTACACTGTGGGAGAGCCGCCCCATCGAAGATTTCTTTGGTGAACTCGGCGCCCATGTGTACAAGAATGGCTGGAGAGCTAAAAACATCAAACAATTGAAGTCGCGTATAAGAAAATGTGTAAAAGAAATGGACCCGACAGGTGTACAAATTTTATACTAAAATATTAAGTGTGTTTATAAATATAATCAATAGTAAGCAGAAAATATACCTCTAATATAATTTCAGTATGTTTTCAAATTTGTTCCCAATTTTTAGTTGCCACCCGTTATGTACATACAGATTATATTAAATAGTAAAGAGAGACATTACAGCTGGAGACTATATACTTTAAATACTTGTATTGAAATGACTATGTACAATATTTATAGTGGGATAGAAATTTAAGCAAACAAGTTTGAATAAAATCTTAACACTTGGAATATAAATTATAATTTTTTGCGATGCGCTCTTCACTCAAACTGTCATACTTTGACGTTTAAGAGCCAGATTTCATATTATTAAGCCAAGCTCAAAACATATCCTATGATGTAAAGCACAGCAGTGCAGGAAGGAGATAAGGAAAGTATTATGGGACATGAGGAGAGTGGCAAGGGTGCAGATCTGTGTCACTATTGAACCTTTGCAGATTGTAAGCCGGACGAAAGGCAGAAGTTATTAGACTGTTTCACATCCGCACAGTTTAGGATCAAAAAGCATCGCGGAATTAAACTGTTCGACCGAAGATATTAAGAAGGGTGAAAGATATTATCTACCGACTTCCGAAACTCAAAGTGCACTCCAGTTCGTTTTTTTTTTTTTCATAGAAACGAAAAACAAAACTATTTTACATATTGTTTAACATTAACGTTATTCCAATTATGGTAACTATTACAATTTGAATTGCGTTTAGCATAATTAATTGCCTGCGCTCTTACTGCAACATTATTGTATGATTGTTGAATATCTGGCAATAAAAAATATTTTTTGAATACGAACTGCAGCAACGAAATTATTCTACGTTTCAGAATTGTACTAAATATAAAAACATATTTGATTTGATTAAATTCACAAAAAGAAAATATTCTCAGTTCTTCATTCTAAAAAATTTCTCTTTATCTTGCAGGTTGGTGTTACAGTATACTATGAATCCCTGTGCCCAGATAGTCAAAGTTTCATTACTCAACAACTATTTCCTGCCGCTAAGAATGATTTCAAAGAATACCTTGACATAAAATGGATTCCTTTCGGCAAAGCAACGGTAAGTGTACTTCAATAATGAAAAGAAAAGAAAAATTTCACAAAACAAATATATTATTAATTGTCTTACAAATTTTCAGTACGAAACTCGAGGTAGTGAAACTATGTTCACCTGCCATCACGGACCGAATGAATGCTATGGAAATAAGGTTCAGGCATGTGCAATTGAACATATCGAAGGCAACTCTTACAGAACTGACCAGACCAAAGAATCTCTAACTCTCGACTACATCAATTGCTTGATGAAAGCTGGAAAAAATTTCCCAGATAATATTTATCCAGGTGAAAGATGTGCCCGCGAGCTACAAATCGAAAATAGTTGGAGGATGATTTCAGAATGTGCTAATGGTACGCAGGGAGGTAATCTTTTGAAACAATATGGAGATATGACCGCTAGCTTGAAACCAGCGCTAACCAATGTTCCCACTGTCACATTCAATCAGGTATGATGCCGTTCAGGCAGTGTGAAATTAAATTGAAATGATTTTGTTTTCTTATCTCATTGTGAACTTCACAGAGATTTGAACCTGATCTCCAGAGCAAAGCTTTAACGGACTTCCGAGGAACTTTGTGTTCCTTTATCTCACAGCCCCGGCCATATGTATGTGGAGCAAATGGTGCCCCTCAGAACGTTGTTTTAGCTCCAATTGTACTAATGGCTGGTTCCATTCTATCCAGGATGTTTTAGAGGTTGAATACAATGTGTTTTGGTTTTTTTTTCGTACCTAGGCTAGCAGCACAAATTTTTTATTTTAATTTTTTCGTTTTTTTTTTTTCTTTAAGAAGGATTCGTTTTGAATCCTTAATTTTAAATTATGTAAGTATTCAATGTAAGATAAAATAAGGTGAAAATATATGGATACGACGTAGTTCTATAGAATTTCAACCTATGTATACCTTCTTTCGCCGTGAAAAATCAAATCCACCCTGGGAATTTGTTAGTAGGAGGTAGGTACACTTTCTGAAACTCAGACTTAAGGTGGTGTTGTTTCATTTGTAATCATTTAAGGAAATATTTTTCTAAGAGAAAACGAGAGAAAGTTTTATTTTGCAATTCAAATCACTTGAAATTTCCTCGACTTAAGTAGGTAGGTACTACTTATGGAAAGTTCGCTTTTATATAGGGCGATGAAGGATGCTATCATTCAGCTTCCAACACTGCGATGTAAGCCTGTCATAACATAATAGGAGCCCTGCAGCAGAACATGTATTTTACGCACAGATTAAAATTTTCTCGTAATCGGTAAGTCAAACATATTCTCGACGATGTGGTGCAAATCCATACAAGATATTAACATAAGCATTTCGTTAAGGAAGGTGTTGTTGTTCCGAAGGATGTAAAATTTGAGTGAAAATTTCATTATGGCTTTACAGAAATATGACCTTTTTGCTCAAATAGGTTAAATAATTGCATTGAAGTTCTTATGGGAATGAGAATATTGTATTTGGAATTATGTGACTGAAAGAAAAAAAACGAATTGTGCACAATTATGCGCGTTATTGATTCAAAGAATCCGTTGTTTTAATAATGAGGCAAATGCGATTGAGTAGTTGTTCCGAGTGAGGGTCGCCTGTATTAGAATGAACAATTCAAGAAGTACAGGCGTCTTGGTATGTTCAATAAATCGTCCCAGAAATACGGAGGCCCCGTTGCAACATTTCATGTACCTACATATATTACCCAATTGACACTCTTGTCTTATTAAAATCCACTCAGAAATCAAGTTAAATAAAAACACCGGTAGCACCAACATTTATGCTCATGAAAGAAATTATAAAGACAACTTTGCACATAAGTTTCTAGAAATATCCCATTACCCAAAATATTCGAGAAGAATGTATAGAACGGTAACACTGAGATAATTTTATTCCTAATCATATGAAAGAATCGCTGAAAATTAGCTTAAAGCCTGGAACAGAATGTGGTGCAGGCGCTGGTGCTGGCGCTGGCACATAGTCTGCCGTTTACCTTGTAGCTGAATATGAATACAATGCTGCAGCTTAGTTCTGTGAAAACTAGTTTGATATTTTATATTTCATTCCAAATTTCCTCTTTTCTTTTTAAATTTTCATATAGGGGATCCCACAATATATTTTTCCTTTTATTATTTCGATTATTTTTTCAGTATCAAAACTTTCCATTTTGTTTCACTCGAACAAACCGCTTCGAAATCACAAAGGTGCGCACCAAGAGTTAAAATTTGGCAAAAGAGCGCTACAGCGCCAGCTACGCATTCTGTCACCATCATACGAAAATTGTGCTGTTATATTTTGACAGTTTGCGCTACAGCGCCAGCTACGTTTCCCACTTAAAAGTTGGCAAAAAAGTTCTAATATAATATAATGCGAAAGTGAAGGAAGTAAGTAGTTCCATTAAGTCTGTACGGCAATTATATCTGAGAAAGAGCATAGAAATAAGTAAATAAATTAAAATGTTAATTTTTAAAAAAAAACTGTAACAATTCCTTTTATTTTTATTTTGCTCTTATTTGTTTTAATGGCTCGACTGATTTAAAATCGTAAATTTCTAGTGCCTATCTAGCTAATTCCATTAATTCAATCAAGTCTCGATCTTCGTATTCGACAGGCTCGCTGCTGATGTCAGTCGACAGCTTGGTTAGCAAGATCCTGTACTGGTTGAAACGTCCCCACAATTCTTCGTTTGAGAAAATACGCTATTATGAGTATTCTTAGGATATGACACAAATGTTTGCAGATGTTGGAATGGAGAAATGGTAATCTTCCACGTTTTGCAACCATAGAAGAAACAGAACTTCACTGTTTTCATATTGGAGTTAAACGGACGACATTGTACCTACTCTTGCTAAAATTTTACTAAAGTTCAATATAGAAATCTGGGAAAAGCAGTCCTCGATTTGTTTATTCAGGAATTCCGTAACGTTAGATCCTGTACAATCATTTTAGGTACAGTTTAACAATGGCCAGTAAACACATTCTTATCTACTAGCGGTTAGCGATAAATTAGAATAGTTTGTTTTTTTTATTTGGTGCGTACTTGAGACACATATTCAATTCTCTTGGTTTTAAGATTTATTTCTGCGAATTTTACTTAGATATCGAGGCTGGAAAGCACTATTGTGCTTTTTACCAGTCATGTTTCACCTTTCGATTTTGACTACTTTTCGCCCTTCACCTTTCGCCGTCCAAAATGAAACTTTTCCAAAATCAGAAAAAAATGTATAGCTTCTGAACTGTTTGTGATAGTAGAAGTCCTATTTTAACGTTTTGCCACTTACAACAATCCGTTTTCTGTTTTACGGACCTCAAGAACGCTGTATCTGAATAGCTGTAATGTATGGAATGAAATTATGGTTAAAAACCTTCGGGCAACTGAAATGCTGCATCAAATATACCTAATTTATTTGTATGATATATGTATGTGAGCTGTATCCAAGTTCTATGTTTAAAACAAGATCTAACTTTTGATGTACAATAGCCAGAACAAGACAGGTGGTTTAAATAGAAGGATTTAGTTATTACTAAATTACTCTTTTAACGTAGTAACACCATATTCTGAATTATCTATAAAATAAAAAGAATAAAGTGACTGCAAAACTAAGCAATAACAAAATGCATTAGACGTTTTTTTTTCATAGACAACAGGTCCTTGAAAATGTAGTAACTTCGAACAATATCGAGAGTTAATACAGAAGTCATCATTTGACTATCCAAACAAATTATGTAAACCTCTCGAGCCGTCAAACCTCGGATGCTGTATGTAACTTGCTTAAAAATGCTTTAAGCGACGTGTGTTAAAAAAAATAGCGAGCGGACTGTGATCTTATTACTGCAAATTAAATCGAAGTTACTGAAAAAATAAAAGTACAGGCGTAATGGCGTAAATGATTTTGTTATCATCGTAGAGATATGAGACCCAGACCATTGGACGCAGTTTTTTTTTCTGATTCAAATGGAATATATAACATATTATCGACATTCTGATCGGTTACGACAATTTTGTTTTCCAGCGTCGATATTTTCATAGACAATAAGGATAACACAATACAAGTAAAGCAACATATAACAAGCGGAGGTTGTATAACATGTTATCACAAAATTTTTATTCGGGCCTTGTTTGGTGATAAGATTTACATCCAGATATGAAAACGTGGAAAAGATGCGATCCGAAAGCTATGTTCTAAAACGAGCTAATGGAATCTTAATAGAAAGGTCTGTATATTTTCTCTCTCTCTACTGTAATATGCCATATAAATTCTTCGCAACATCTGTTACTAATTGCTTTCTTTGGTTGAATATAAAGTTAAAGAGCTTGAATGGAGATTTTCTTATCTACCTGTATGTTGTCTGCAGGGATGCCATGGTGTCACACGCTCTTGAGGGACATCCGTACAAAAGTCATGTCCATAACTTCATGATATATTTTTCGAAATTTGCAAAAATCGCTATTCATGGCTACATTGGTACGATGTTGGCATCCTACTTCCATTTTTGGATAGGTTTAAGAAAGGGCCGAATCACGCCCAGGATTGTATATTTGGAGCAGTTCTCGAGAGCTTTGATATTTCTATTACTACGCAATCTTTGAGCAGCCGCCATTTCTTCGCACTACCTTCCTGCATAGCCCATCAGCGTTTTTTGACAACAATTTTGACAACAACATTTATCAAAAAATAAATAATTAAAGAATCAATAATAAAGATGTTAAGTTACTTTTATGAACGATATTAATATATTAAAATATTATAAATATTTTTTTTCAAATTTTTATATTATTGCTCCCCGTTTATCCTGCGATCGTTGATGGATTTTTTGATTTGCTCGACAATTTTTCTTTGGATTTTTAAGAATTGCTGAAATTCATTCATTTTTTTGCAAAATTTACTTGTAAAAAAATTCAGAATTTGTATGCCCCGACAAAGAAATTGTTCCTGCAGTTTTGTTCGCAATCCGTATAATGTAAGCGAAATACCCTATAACCCCGTCTTAACAACCGCCATCAATTCGAATAATGAAAGAGCAAAAACCTTAAGGCCAAACACTACAATTTCGACTACTAAATCGACTTTCCCCAAGTGGATACTACGTGTGCAGTTAAAGCTAAAATTGCAATAATGTCACTATAAATATATGCACCAAGCGTCTGCTTTGCTTTTTAGCAGGGATGAGCTTATTTGGTTATATTCCTCTGTTATCCAAATTTTACTCAAGTGTTTTGTTATTTAGTGATTTTTCTATTCTCTACGAAACCGCCTATCACTGCTGAGTGACAAGTAGCTGCGTAATTAATTGTTAAGCGAACAAGATAACGCAAAGTGTAAACATCATGAATGATTTAATATAAATCGCGTTCATCGATTAATGGAGTTAAGAGATAAATACTTCATGAATGAAATAAGCAAAATTACAAATGAAGTCCCATGTACAAAATGTATTATATAAGTATTTAATTTCCCACTAATCTAAACTCTGTACGATGTATATGATTTTAATTAAGCCGTTTAGTGTGGATTTTTTTTGTTGAGCAGTATTTCTTTCAAAATGTTAATCTAGTCTTTACCAATTTCTTGATACAAATTAAAATGAAGACGTAAGAAAATAGTCTTAGTAGATCAACCGAGTTGTATATGCGGCACGGCATTTTTACCAATCGTATTTTCCTTCAAAACCATGGACAACAAGCGTGTTGCATTTAAAAGAAGTTTTATTTACCTTTCTTGCCTCCTTTCTACGATTAGAATTTTTCCTCGTTTAACACAAATAAAACCAATATTATTCAAAGACCTCTACGTCTAAAATTTTTGACAGTCAACAGTTGTGCAATTTATACTCTAAAGTCAGAAAGCCATCCATTTTGCCATACCACTACGTTAAATGCTAGAAAAGAAACTAGATAGGTTGTACCAGATAGGAGTTTTGTTTTAGTTCCTATAAGATACACTTGGACCAATTGTAATCGTCGTGGATAAAATGTAAAGAATAGTAACCAAACTGATCAACTGTGAATATTTTTATGTCTTTAATAAGTTAACAGTTAGAGTTGTCAGCAAATAATGCTTATAATTAAAAGACATACCAATATACAGTGTGTCCCACATTAATATGACCACCCCCAATACCCTTCCGCATTCCAGAGATATGATGCTTCAAATTCAAGATATCGGTTTTTAAATTTTTTTTTTATATATTTCCGTTATTCTTTTAAAAATACCCCACTAATATACATTTTTGTTACCATAAGAGTCTTCTCTTTAATTTTACCTATTACACTTATGTTCTATCTGTGACAGTTAAGGAGCTAATAGCTCTTACCTATTGGTCACGGATAATTTGTTCCCTTAATAACTGAAAACACGTAATTCAAAAAAAAAATCGTCGGTATGACCTGAATAGGTTAAGAGCTAATAGCTCTTTAGCTTAGATCAAAAACAACCTCAAATAGACGCACTACATTAAGGCGGATAGAATTATCGGTCCATATATTTGCGAAGATGAAAGTGAGCATCCTCAAACCATCTCTGGGGCGGTATACCGGACCATGTTAAAAAAAAATTTTACGTCCGGCAGATTTGAATAATTCTGGCATATGGTTCAGCAAGATGGAGCTTCAGCAGATGCTTCGAGAGCGACAATGGCGATTCTTCGAGAGCTTTTCGATGGCCGAATAATTTTAAAAAAATGCAAATTTCGCTTGGCCACCTGATTCCCCAGATTTGAAGGCCTGTGATTTTTTTTTAAGGAACGGGTTTACGTGAACAAAACACAAAACATTCGGGAACTAAAGAAGAATATTCGAATACAAATTGCAAATTTGGAGCCAGAAAAGTTGCGCATCATACTGCAAAATGCCTTTAGCCATTAACTGCCAACAAGAAAATGGAAGTCATTTAAGTATTATTTTTCATACTTAGATTAAAAAGAAGAGGAGAGGGTGAGGCTTAGACCCCAGAAGGTATTCCAGGTAATACAAAAAATATTGGGCTGGAAGGCAAAACATTTGAGTCTGTCATTTCTTTTAAATTGAGTACGAAAAGCGAAGTTGAATATAAATTGGTAAAAGTAAAAAGAAAAAAATAATTAAAAAATGTATTTTTGTTGGCCTGAGATTTCAAAATCTCGCAAGAGAATTGGACATGGACTAATTTCAAAGATCTGTCAGCTTTTTATTTGTCATTGGGAATGTCCACGTAAGTAGACTTAATGCCAGATATCTGCCCATTTTTGTGAGTAGATACGTGTAATCACGCTATCTGGTGACAACATCTGGCACTCAAAAATGTCCAGACGTCTGCCGCACGTTTAATGAGCCACTTTTTCTATCTGGCAAATTTTGAAACATCGTCTGCCAATCTGCCCAGTAAATTTTTGAATTGAACCTGCTAAAAAAAGTTTTGTGCACATAGTGAAAGGAGTATAGAACTGCAGGAGACAAGTTTATACAAGGTTTGTATTATATTATATAATTATATTAGATACTAGAGGGAGCCCGTCGGCATTGCCCGGCGGTAATAATATAGATACCTAGATGGGTGAAGGTGGGTGTGGAGTGGTTAGAGATGCATAATTTCTAAGGTATTATAAGACTCGATCGCGCGATTCCGAATTCTAGGGTTTCACTCTGTGTCTGTATGTGTGTGTGTGCGTGTATGAGTGTGCGTGCATATATTCATATATGTGGGAGAGTGTAGCTCTCTACGTAGACGCGTTCTTAGGTAGTGCCTAGAGACATATATAGTAAAACATGAAATTTTTGTATTTCAACCCAACAAAGGAGTTGCCCGATTGGTCCCATTTTCGAATTGTATTTGCCATTTTTATGAAAACGGTGTGTACAAAATAAGAGCTCTCCATCTCGAAGCCTTCTCAGGCAGCTATCAAGTATATAGTGAAAAGCAAAAGTTTTTACAATTTTATTTACTACTGCTATGAAAACACCACGTACCAAAATTTTAGTTCTCCACGCCGATGCGTTCTCAGACAGTGCCCAAGTATATAGTTAAAAACGAAATTTTCGTATGGCAACCCTACGAAGGAGTTGGCCGATATGTCTTATTTTTGAACTTGAATTTACATTTTTATTAAAATGCTGTGTACAAACTTTGACCTCTCCACGTCGACGCGTTCTCAGGCAGTTTCCAAATATATATTGAAAAACTAAAGTTTCGTATGGTAACACTATAAAGAGGTCGCCCGATTTGGTACATTTTTGTACTTGCCTTTGCAATTTTCATGAAAGCGCCGTATACAAAATTTTAGTTTTTTAGATCTCGACAACAGCGCCATCTTTCGTATCCAAAACTACCCTGTCTACCAGAAGTATACAGTATATAAATAGCATAAATATACATATTACCAAAATGGCAGATGAAAACAAGGCAAAACGAAGAAGGAAGCAGGAGTCAACAAGGACCAGTGGTGAAACAATACGCTTGATGACCGAAATCGAACAATATCCAGTTTTTCACTTGTGCAAAATGCCCAATACACAATAAAAACAGCCGCGTACCTTTCTCTAAAAATCATTTTTGAACAATGGACCTCATATTAGTTTCTGTTGTATTTGCCAGATAAAAGCAACATTTTGCCAAATGAAAAATATACGAAGAAGATTTCTCGTCTAACAGACTGAAATTTATTGAAAATAATTTCAATAAATTTACAAAATGCATTTAAGTACAAAAAAAAAAAAAAGATTGAACTTTTCGACCCAGCGATCAGAGTGGAGTGGTCTCATCGGTATGGTTATCTCTGATCGCCTACGATAGAAAATAGCAGATCGTGTAATCAGTAAAGGCAGACGCATGCCAGATAACTGACCAAAACCTCTGTGACAACTCTGTGTCAGATGAAATCTCCCCGAATATCTGCTACATGTGTAATCAGTAGGGCAGATACCTGCCCACAAAAATTGGCAGATATCTGGCATTTTGCCAGATCGTTTACGAACACCTTAAGCATTTTTGGCTTTGATTCTAGTTTCGATAAAGTAACCGAAGGTTCAAGTTGTCCAAGGACCAGAAACTTAAAGGAATTGGGAGGATCCGTATCAACTTCTGTCATTTTAAAGGAAAAGACTTTTGTCATAGTCGTCTCCTATAGTAAATACATCGAACAGCTTTTTGTGATAATAGTTCTAAAATTTTCAAAATAATTACTAAAAGTAAATAAGAATAAGATTGTTTAATTTCAGTGTCAATTTCATCACCAATATTTCAAATTCAAGGTTAAATTGTCAATGCTCATCAAATTAAATTCATGACATTACTTGAGATACCAGTAAAAATTTAACATGTACAATAAAGGTAGGTCCGTATTTCTATCAACTACAGTTCGCGTATTCTTATGCCTATGATGAAACCATGTGGCTGCGATTTTCTGTATACGCTCTACAAAAATTAGTAGCTTTCGTATGGAGTAAAATTGATTTTAATTTTGGTGTTAAACATTTTCCATAAATCCACAATGTCTCCGATAAAAAATCATATTTGCACAATTTTAATCAATCACTGCGGTACTCACATGTCCGTTTATAATATAATCACAGACTGATTGAAAACCTAATCAGTGTGATGTCTTTTTTTTTTACATAAGCTCTGACTGATGCTGACCTGGTGCACTTGACCACAATGAAAAAATTACAAATTCCGGGAACAATTCCTGATATGATGATGAGATCTCGTACAGGACGATTATTCGAATTAAAGGACGATATGATAATGTGCCGCTTTGTGCAATGAAATAAAAAGTACCAACTTCAACCTTGACTCATAGACGAAATATATATGAAATATATAAATGTGTTATTTTATACGGTGGTTGGTTGCAACAAGAAGGAACTACAAATCTTACGACCGACAAGGAATACCATATTTTTTTATGACAGTCACAACAGAATTCAATTTTTTATGCTAAAAAACGACTCTGCGCGTGGGCTGAAATTATGCCATGTAGTGACTTATAATTATGCTCGTGAACTTGCGAAGCGTACAAGCCAGATAAGCAGATGAAGCACACGCTTATTGTTAAGGGATTACACGTTGTTGTAGAAACGCGCGGCTGTGGTTAAGGACAACGCATTGTTCTAGCACGTGTCTTTACCTGATCTCTGTATTAAACTTATAAGATTGAAATGACTGCATTACAATTTTCATCATTATCAGCTTGGCTACTTATTTTGATGCATGTCAATTAAAAAAAAAATATTCTTCAAGTGTTCTTCTGGTAAGCCGCTGAAAGTATTGGATGGCTATAAATTCCGTCTGGGTCGTCTCACAGAACAGGATCAAAAATGATGGAGATGCACGAATAAAATCTACAAAGCTGCATTTATCACGGACGTGGATGGCAATGTGCCGTCAATATATTTCAAATAGTGCCAAGAGGAAGGAAGGAGACGTATCGTAATCAAAAAGAAAATTCTAAGCCAGAAATACCTAAACATCTAAATATTTGTAGTTATATTACATAGAGCAGGTAAAGATATGTGCTAGAACAATTTGTAATCTCTTGACAATAGGCGTGCGCTTCACAAAGTTTT
The DNA here is from genome assembly GCA_963930735.1 of Dioctria linearis. Classification (NCBI taxonomy): domain Eukaryota; kingdom Metazoa; phylum Arthropoda; class Insecta; order Diptera; family Asilidae; genus Dioctria; species Dioctria linearis. The sequence continues at coordinate 332,286,564 of OZ005741.1, read as the reverse complement.
TTCGATTAGCTTAATTTTTATTTGTGCGACTCGGGTATGTTGCGCATTTTAACCCTTTGCAGTCAAACCTTTTTTTAGCATGGGTATTCAGTAGTTTTAATAAAAAAATCTAGAGGAGAACAAAGTTTAAAAAAAAGGCTTTAAATTTATCATACATTGCAAAAATCATATCATCCAACCAGCAGATGTAAGTATCTTTAATGGAAGAAAATTGTTATGACATGGCAAAGGCGTTCCGGTTCAATAGAAAACGCGACCCTTTACTTCCCAAACCAGCCATCTGATTTGATTGATATCTCAAATATTCATTGATTATTATTATTCGAAGCATAGGAGTATGGGAACTTAAACTTCTTCCCAGAATCTGGGCTATTCGATTCTGGACTGAACTGGTACTACCTCAATCTTTGACCTCCGCGGTGCCGCAGTATATTTCCTAACTTTTTATAAAAGTAAAAGTGTTCTTTATTTCCGAGATTTTTCGATCCCCATACTCACTTTTTTAGTATTTCTCTTTTTCTATTCGAACTGAGGTCCTACTTGATTTTTCGCACCTTAGATCGGCTCTAATTCGGTAGGGTTATATTCGATCGGAAAATCGCTTTCGCTATTCCCCTCAGCTATTATCAGCTACAATTCGTGGAAGACAAGTTTTTTCCGGGGTACTTTTAGAGTCGTGACTAGAAATCCGGCGGGGGTGGCTTCAATACGACAAGTTGTATCTGAAATTTGAGGTCTCTTTAAAGATCAAAATAAGATTTTAGAGTGCACTTCGCCGTACTGTGGAATATACCAGACCTGAAATAACTTAGGAATTTACATAACTACATTTGATACATAATACTACAGCTACATACGAATATTACAATACGTTTAGAAGTTTCGTCTCCTTTCCCATGAACATGGTACCTGTATTTATGATATAGTTGGCAAAGTGTTTCAAGTTGACACGAATACAATACAAACAAGTAAAAAAGCTAGAATTAGTCTAGATGAATGCGAGTATGAAATTCGTATGGTCACCCATCTGTGCAATTTTGATTTTTGAAGTGGTTTTTCGCATATATTTCTAGAACGGTTCGTGTCGGACAGAAAAAATTATTATAACCATTCATATTTTAAACAAGTTTTTAGTACAATTAAAATGTCTAGAACTGATCGTTTTCACAGTATATGTAAAAAACCTAAATTTTTATATGGCAACACCAAGAAAGGGTTGCTCGATTTAGTCCATTTTTGACATTTTTTTTGCTATTACTATAAAAATTTCAGCTCTCTAAGTTGTCGCGCTCTCAATCAGTGTCCAAATATATAGTGGAAAACGAAATTTTCGTATGGCAACCCCACGAAAAAGTTGCCCGATTTATCTCATTTGCGAACTTAATTTTACTTTATTTTTTTAAAAGTTCGTATATGAAATTTCAGCTTTCTAAGTTGCGGACAATAATTCTCTGATTACCCCTTTCTTTCTAATTATTTGCAAAATTCAATGCGGTCAAAATACGTCTTTAGTAAGGACGAAAAGGGGATTATTGAAAATATTCTTTTTGATGTTCTTTTAATTTTTTATATCCCAGATGACATCTACAGGGTATACTAAGTTTGTCATTCCGTTTGTAATGCACAGAAATAATGCTGGCGGAGCAAAATCATTACTCGAGAACGCGTGTACTTAGAAAGATGAAATTATGCACACGGGCTTTAAAAAAAAATATAAATTTATGTAAGTTCGAAAATGGGACAAATCGGGTAACTAAAAAAATGTCGTTTTCACTATGTGTTAAATTGTAAGACTAGGGTAGGTCTAACTATGATACGACCTTGAAATATCCATATCGACTGAATAAATTACACGGCACTTTTTAGCAATGTTTTATTGCGAATGAAACTTAAACGCTTATTTGTGGAATGTGGAATATTAATACGAACAAGGATTATCTATTTAATACATTTGCGGTAAGATAATTTCTTTTCTTTTCCACCTCTGACAACTAAAAACAAAAGTAAAGTTTTTATATAATTTAATTTATATACATATAATCCACTCTGTTCAGCAACAATGTGCTAGATTAAGTAATAGCGGATTTATCAAACATTGTGATTTCAAACAAAACGGACAAATAGCAGTTACCGCCACAACTATATATTTGGATATTGTCTGAGAACGCGTCAATGTAGATAGCTGAAATTTTGTGGACTGCTTTTTTATAAAAATAGTAAATATAGTTTCAAAAATGGCTTCTTGGTCTTGCCATATAAAAATTTAGGTTTTTTACGTATACTGTGAAAACGGTCAATCCTACACTTGGAATGAAGAGCTCTTCAGAATATGAAATTCTCTGAAATTGGCTTGGTGGTAATCATTTTTATTGTCCGACGAACCAGTCTAGAAATATATGCGGAAAACCATTTCAACAATCAAACTTTTTACATTTTTTTTTTTTTACGTTTTCGAAAAAATTCCAAGGGAACGTGAAAATTCGTGTTCTCGATAACCAAAGTTTCAAATTGGAGTTTTCAATACAACATTTTCGTTTTAATCTTACGGAATTCAAACAAAATTTATAGAAGGTATCTTCAATAATAACGAAAAGGACATTTTTGAATATATTCTTTTTCCATGTCACTTAATTAAAGAACATTTCTGTTCGAAAAGATAGCTTGTTACGCAATTTTTATTTAGTATAATAAGTTTTTCGATATCTCCGGACACATTCGGACAAAAATGCCATAGCAACACGATACACGGAACACCCTGACCATCTTCGATTTGGATGGAATACGAAAATATCTCACCCATATTTTTTCATTTCCTTCAACCTTGAAGTTTTGTGATTTTGAAGAAAAGTCACTTTCAAAAAATAATATCTTGAGAATGAACCAAGCGATTATTGTGATCCATATGTTAAATGAAACTAAAGACTTTTTTGTTTTTGTTAATAATAGTACCATTTTTTTAAATAGTATTCTTTACTATTAAGGCCCTAGGCCTGATCTATCTATGTGCCCAAAATTGCGGACGTATTCGATATCGTTTTGTAGATATGGAAGAAACAACAAAATATGGGTGAGGTATTCTCGTATTCCATACAAACTCTGCTTAACTTATTTCCTCCATTCCAGGAATATACTCTGAACCATTTTCATATATGTTCAGTGTTACTATAAATTAATTGTAAGTATATTGAAAATCTTTATTTAATAATTTTTAAACCCCTTTATTATTTTTACATTCGATTTTCTAGAAATATAAAATACAAATGCAGGTGTAGCCCCCGGGTTAGCAAGATAAATTTTCAACTACTGAATATTCCAGAGATATTTAATTTAAAGATCTTTTATCCCGAAATGAAGGAAAATTGCTTTGTATTACTCTTTAAATAAAGCAACCAGTTTGATCCATTTGAGTCTTCTTTCAATTTGACATTTTGTGATTGACTTATCGAAGTCTAATACCCTAGACCTAGAAACACAGCACGATCTAATGAATCATTTGTACTAACTATTCATTAAAATGTCGTGTATTACATAGTATACATCATTATGGCTCGAAAATCAGATCATAATGAAGTACACTAATGAAGTGTTTTCTTCCTTCATTATAGCTATAATGGGGAAAAATGTGCTAGATTTGGCATATAATATAAATGTGGAGCTCCGCTGTGCATCTGCCGATTCGAAAAATAAGAAGTAGAAATGCAAAGAAATGCTAATCACAAATTTATTCTTTTTAATAAAATGTTTTTCTCATTTGTAAATTGTTAAATTGAAAAATAAAATAAATAAAAACAAAGTTTATCGCTTTATTTCGATCCATATCGCTTAAAACCAGTATGAAAGTACAATTTAATTAAAGAAATGGTTGTGTATCTGCAATTTATAATGAATCATTATAGAGTCGTTAGTTATTTCTTCATTAAGAGCGCTGTGTGTCTAGAACATAATTAAATGTGAGAGTACTTGACACGGATTCATTACAGGAAAAAATAAATGCGAATCTCCTAGCATTTAATTAAGTTTTCATTTATTGAACTTATTATGTAGAATGTCGTTTACTGCACTTTATATCCTATAAGAAGTTCACCAATAAGCAAACTCCGTTAAGAAAATCTTACATCTCGTACTACTCTTACAGCTAGAGGAAAACTTTAGTTTGCATATTCAGAGAGAAAATATGTATAGTAGTTCGGTAAGAGTAGCTTTTTATAAAGGAAAAGCATTTCATTCAGTTGCTTCTGTTGCTATCAATTACTGATATTTAATTTAATATTTAATATTTATTTCGCAGATGCCTTATATTCTATTGTATCTATGTTCAGTTTACTTTCCATATACCTCCCGATACCCACCGAACTCTGTATCCTTCGTCTTACATCCTGGAAGTCGATGCGAGTGTAATCAATTTGAAATTGAAATATCTTTTATACCAGCAAAAACTAATTCTGCAAGGCACAAAAGATGGTACTATACACATATGTACGTAAGTATAAAGTATTGTAAAATTTGAGTCAATGAAATGAATTTGCTTTTGTAAGTGTATCTACATAAGTAACTCGGTAATATAACCGACTGGAATGAATTTCCATGCAACATTCTTAACTTAGCCATATAAATTTCACGCACATACCTGTATCTCTTAATAAAGTAATTTAAATTGCAATCTTGGGGCTGCAAACACCAACTCACGAGTAAATGTTTCTCTTAATAAAATGTAGCTAAAAACCTTAGTCTCCTCACTCAAAAGTAAAAACTTTACTTGCTCAATTACCAAGCCTGGGCTAACCAAACAGTTACATGGTTGGATGGAAATATATGAGAATGTGCAGTTGTTAACATGGAGTCAAGATTATTTGTATCTGTTACCATTGCAGGATTGGAAAACAATAGATTTTAGGACGCTTCAAGATATTTAAAAATTAAACGGCAATCTTGAAACCAGAGATAATACCCATTCATCCAAATAAAAAACTAAGTATATATATATGAAAAGAGGTGGGTCAATTCTAATGGTTTGAGAGATATAGGAGGAAAGGTTTTTTACCGTTTCATATTGAACACCTTGTTACCTCCTAGAAGGTACGATCGCTGTAAATTGGAAAATCCCATTGCAATGACTATAATTTTTTTAATTGACTCAAAAAAAATCAAAGAAACTTATAATGCGAGAATAGTGAATACTCATGATGAATGTGTTATGTCTACGGTCACTGAGAACACCGGTGCTGGCAATTCTGAATATCCGAGATTGTGTTCAAAATGTAGAGTCCTAGAAGAGGAGAAAATTTTAGAAATAACTTTAGATCAAGTAATAATAAGTATAAAAAAAATAAGTAAAGGTATTAGTACTCCACGAGCAACGATAAGCAATAACATGCTACACTTGTTTTGAAAGTATGAAGTAACATTTATATATACATATGAGAGCGAAATAACTCCATAGTTCTCATTCTGAATCAACCGATTACTACAATTACAAGAACTCGTTGGCCAGTGTTATATAACGATTATGTGACGTCCATTACAAATTCATTGCAGTTCAAATATATTTAAAATGATCGGATCAAAAATCATTATCAAAATCCAATGAGAAGCTGACCTTCGCTTGCATGGCGAATGAAGTATAAGTATGTATGGTCGACGAATCTTGGTTGGATAAATAAAAAGATATATTTAAAAACAATTTATCTCGAGCCAAAAAAACTATTGAATGCAAGTTAGGCAGATCATTTGATAAATGCAAGATTTTCTCAAGGGTAATTGTTCAGAAGCAGTAAATATCGTCATAAGGTTGTACACAATACCATAATCGACAAAGTGTGATTGAATCCACAACCTCCCTCACATTAGAGAGAAATAGTTTACGAAGAAGTAAAAATAGAGTCAAATTTCGTAAAAGTATTTCTGGTAATTGCGAATATAATATATCAGAAATCATAATTTCATGAGCCCACCTGAAATTCCAACAAATTTTTATATTTCCTTCCATTTATGCATTTGATATACCTAATGCTGTGCGTCATAAATAGGGACACGTGCCTGCACAACACTAATTATTTTTTTCCTTTCATTCGAAAACTCTTCGCATATTCAAATCAGCTAACTTACCTGATTGAGAGAAACAAAATTATTGGAAACCAGCTAAGCTACATCTCTACATACATATGTGATACCACATTGTTGTTTTGTTCTTCTGGCTTACGCTAGATCGCGCCAGTGCCCTGTTAATTATGTTTTTATACCCTAGGGGCCTAGATGATGAAATCATAGGGTATGTAAATTTTTTTTTCCCGGACGGGAATCATACTCACACTTGTTATAATCGGTCAAAGATGGAGAACAGAAGAATTTTAAAAACTTTTATTTTTAACGATTCTAAATCAAATCATAAATTTAAGAGGAAATAAGTAAAAAAGCTAGAATTGGTCTAAGACCAACTCTTATGATACCCTAGATGAATGCCCGTATAAAATTTTGTATGGTCACCGATCTATGCAAGTTTGAATTTTCAAGTGGTTTTTCGCATATATTTCTAGAACGGTTTGTCGGACAGAAAAAATTATTATAACCAATTTTATAGGATTTCATATCCTGAAGAAGTTTTTAGTACAATAAAAGTGACTAGGACTGATCGTTTTCATAGTATATGTAAAAGACATACAACACCAAGAAGGGGTTGCGCGATTTAATCCGTGTTTGAGATTATCTTTATTATTACTATAGAAACATCATGTACCAAATTTCAGCCCTATTTGTCGACGCGCTCTTAGGCAGTGTCCAAATATATAGTGGAAAACGAAATTTTTGTATGGCAACCCCACGAAGGAGTTGCCCGATTTGTCTAATTTTCGAACTTAATTGTACTTTTTTTTAAAGTCCGTGTACAAAATTTCAGCTTTCTAAGTGAACGCGTTCTAGTCCGGGGTTTGATATTGCCAAAGCTCAGGGGATACCCTATGATGTCGTACCACAGCCTTTGCACAAAAGGGAGAAGGGGTAAGAAATTGAGATTGGGTTGAGTCAAGGAGATGACGGTGTGCATTCAGCTTGAATTTTTGCGGCTCATAACTGGCGGAAAGAACAGAGGATGGTTCCATTCGCGTACTGTTTTGCTTATGAAGGATTCGCGGAATTTCACGGTTCGGTCGATTTTTAACAAAAGGGGCGTGAAGGTTACTCGGCTCGGGTTACAGCTCGTATGGTACGCGTAGGGAGAATTCTACAAGGGATCACACTAGAATTTTCGTCAGAGCAATAGTCATAGAAGTAGCGATAAAAGAGAGATATACTTCCGACTTTACAGGGAACCAATAATTGCTAATATTATGTCATCGCTAATAAGCAGAGAGGCCATCGGTTGGACTTTGTCTAACGCGAACAATGCAGTGCGTCCACCCCCTGCCCAAATATGGGACTACGATTCCTATCTAGGCCTGATATGAGACTTGTAGATTTGTGCCTCGTATGATGGGATAAAATATTTCTTTCATCTTTGCAAGAAGACCAGACTTTTCATCGCATTCTTGGCAATAACAAAATTGTGATCAGACCAAATAAGAATTTTTGGATATTTCAATGCCTAAGATATTTAGGGATGGCGACGGAAATGACTTGAGCTGATGTTGGGGTATGTGTGAGTGATAACACACAACATCGTATTTTGGAAGCATTAAACAAGTCCTGATTCGCTCTGCCCAAAGCGAGTATTGTTATAAGGTTATGGTTTAGTGAACTGAATATGTGGCTACGTCTGTCAATTATAACATGATTCTGCGGGAGCCAGCTATAGAGTCGAATGAGTATACGATATTAAGACTCCTGTCGTCTGCAAAACTATAGGATTGAAAATGAGAGCTAGCAGTTTATCAATAAGAGAGTAGGAAAGAGAGCAGAACCTTTCTGTATACCGGGATTGATTAAAAAACTGCCTAAAGTTTAGCTAAGAGAGCAGTCAGATTCTATCGAAAGATCCAATGCGATGATTTCTGAATTCTCTAAAATTATGGACACATTGGTTCTAATGCTTGGTAAGGAATGTTAGTACCTAAATCTCCAGCAGAGCAGCCAGCACGAAGGCCTTATTGGCGTTTTAATGAGTGTTTGGAAAACCTAAGGAAGAATCGAATTAAGAACAATTGGTCTATAGTTTAAGGAATTGCTTGCCTCTTCGTTTTTTTTTTTTTGTATTGGCTAAACATAATTAAGTTTGTATGTTTGTATGCCAAAGGAAGGACTCCTTTGGAATAGGACAAGTGAAATAGTGTGCGCAGAGATTTAGCTAAAGATTAGGCACAGCTCTTCAGTAGTAGGGCGAAACATCATCAGACCCAGCAGTTTTATGCACATTGAGATTCGCCAGCACTTTGAAGGTCTTCCATGTGCGGAAATGTAATAGCTTTTAACCTGATTGAAAGTTGGTGGAGAAGGAAGTGTCTGTGAAGAAGGTGGTAAAAAGCATTGCCAGCAAACTTAGCTGCAAACAAATTGCCTTTGTCCAATCATTCTGTGTACACATCCCAGTTGAGAATTAGGGCCGGTTCCGAAGAACTAGTGAAGTTGTTCTTGAGACCGGAAACTTGTCTACCCTTTCGACTAGTAAACACCTTCTGTCTAGTCAAATTGTAACTTTGTCCGCTGGATAATGGATTTGCAGATGTTGTGATCGTCTCTATAGATCTGTCTCGATTCGACTGAGTGGCAGCATGTAAGCCTTAAATACAGCTACTTTTATGGCTATATAATAATCAGTTTGTCATTGTGTCTGTAACGGATAGAAATAATGCTGGTATAGCAAAATTTATTGGGCACCCATGCAAAATATTAAAAAATTTTTTTTTGATTTGTGCATGTCCGTTTATCCGCTCTTCCGTCCGTCCTCTCGATAGCTAGCAAACCGTTTAAAAAGGTAAACAATTTTACACAGCCTTTTTAAACAAAATTTTAATTTTTACATAGAAAATAGGGTAACCATACAAAAATGTCGTTTTTTACTATTTTTTGGACACTATCTGAAAGCCTTTCCATTCTTGATCCATTCATACGGTCTTTTATGTCGACTAATTAGATTCCCTGACTGAAACTTTCTTATAAGTTCTCCATTCTCGACTTCAACCATGTTAAAACTATAATTATTGATTCCAGATATTACACTTTTGCGTAAGCACCTTTCTTACTAACTTAAAACCCACATGGAAACGACATTAATAGTAAATCCAGTAAAAAATGATAACGGTTTTAGAAATACCACTCGATAATATAGATAGATATAAAATTAAATACACAAGTACACAATTGTTGTTAAATATTATTAAATTTTATCACAAGTACTCTAATATTTACATTCAAAGTTAATATGATACTTCCCATGCCATCTATGGAAATTTTCCACATTTTTCATTTCCCTGAAAAGCTCTTCTCGGTATCAACAACAACAATGCAATATGATGACGTGAGTATATCTACCAAAAGGCAAAAACCGTTGGTTATCATAACCACCCTCAGTGGCACTTGAAAGCTTTGCCCTCTGATTGGTGCGTGAAGGATATGAATGAACGCCAGCTCCGTATGATATCCAAGACGAACTTTGATTAGTTCCATTCATACATTTGCTGTCGAACCATTCGGAACTACCCAAGTAGAGAGCATAATTTAAAAGTCGTTACTTATTTAAGTTTTATTTTAGATCTGTGTGTGGTGCAGTGATTTGCATTGAAAAAGAATCCGTTGAAGAATTTAAACCGAAAAAGTGTTCAAGTGTACCACAAGAAGTGAAAGTTTATTACCAGATATATTGTACGTAAGAAAAAGTATTTTCTTCATTGTTGAGTTTATTTGTGTTTGCATTTGACCTACACTTCAAATAAAGAATTTTTATAAAACTTCATATTCCGTTTTATGCTTATTGGGCAATTTTAAATAAGAATTTCTATACGCCACCTTCAATATTTCAATTTGTTCTATACATATAAGAAATAAAAATAATTTATCTACTAAAACTGAAATGAATTATGAAATATTTGTATTTTGTTTCAAGTCTTTTTCGGGTTTAGAAATGTTTTTCATTGCGAATTTTCAAATGTTCCCACTATTTTGAGAATATTCGAGCAATATCGGTTGACATTTTTATGCGCAAACTGCTCAGCTTAAAGAATATTGCCTGAGTTGATAATATTAAACAAAAAAGTAGTTTGGTTAAGGTTCGCAAAATTTGCTTGAACGGTTCTATCAAGAAAAATTGGCATTTTATAATTCTTGTTCATTTAGATTTTTGTTTTTTTCTTTTTAAATTTTAAATTTCAATAACAATTTTTCGTGTTAATTTAAGCCCTTAAGTGGCTTTTTTCATCATATAAATTTGAATAGTACTAGGTGCATATATTTAGGCGTCCCACGAACATGTCGAAAGCTATGGTTACTACAGCAAAAGTCTTTATTCAGAACAATTAACCATTTTTCGCCATGGGAACAGGAATATGAAAACCTTTAGAAAATATCATTTTCAGTCCTTATGAAGGATACATTTAGAACACATTTCTAAATTTTAAAAAAAACAATTACAAGATTTTTTTATTCGATAATTTTTTGGATAAGAATTTTCTATATCGGCAAGTAATTTTATAAAAAAAAAAGTTATTAATAAAACGGGATAACTCTTTCCTGCGTAGGGTTGCAAAGGGAAATTTCCAACTGTTGAAAACGGAATAGAAAAACGTGTTAAATTCGTTACAATCAATTTTTTTCCGACAAACAGTTCTAGAAAGAAATCCGAAAAACAATTTAGCTTGCAAATATTCCAAGCAGAATTCTGGCGATATTTACGGGCATTCATCTAGGTCTCCGATTTAGCCTTAGAAATTTTAAATTCTTTTCTAACTTGCACTTGTTTTCTTTTTAATAGAGATTAGTTTCAAAAGCTATGAGATTATTTAAAATAGTTTTGTGTAATAAATTATAATTTAATAATAGATTTTGTGTACAGTTACGAGTACACATCATTTTCATATACTTACCTAATTCACTTGTTTTCAAATGGAGTTCGTTACATATTTATATTATGGAACCAGGTTTGGGGAAGTTAATATAATTAAAACTCTGGGCAATTTAAATAAAACACATGATCTCTGTTCTTGTGTTTTATTTAGTCGGTCTGAAGAGCGTCGTCTATATTACGTACCTGCTGAAACATCCCAATAAGTAAAAGTACCAAAAATTCGAGTTAAAAAATTAAAGACTTATCACAAGGTTTACACTCAATTCTAAGTTCAGATCACTAAAGATATATGTATTCACATAGGTGTAGTTGTTCTTGTAGGAAACAGCTCTTGTCAAATTTAATAGATATGTTTCTACCATTATATTGGTGATAGCTTTTAAAAAAATTTTTAATTTGTAAATAATATAGTCTTAAACCTTCAGTTACCGATGGCATTTTGTAACCGAAATATTACCGGGGCAATGTTATCCTGAATGTCAGGTAAGCTCATCAAATAGAATAATACGAACTCTTCTCTGCAAATATTCTTGAACTGAGTTCATAATCATAGTATGGTTTTTAATTTTGCGTTTTATTAGAGAATCTCTAAAACTCGCATAATTTTCTGAGATGACATATTGGAAAAGTAAAGACATATTTAATTATAGTATTGAATGTCCTATTATATTCTCACAGACATAACACTCTAAATAGTCATTTTTGTAGTTTTTGTGTGACACTATCGTTCCTGATATCCGATAAAACGTATTTTTTGTAGTGCATTTGGAAATAAATTTTAAATATGAAATATGTATGTAAAATGAACATTTTTTGTGATTTCGCAATAAGATTTGCAAATATTACAAGACAAAATTCATTATGAAAATGGGAAGAAAAAACTTTTTATGCTTATAGTTTTTACAAAATATTTATCGATTTTTTAATTAATAAGTTAATTATCTCTATAAAAAAGTCTCCCAACATGACTGAATTTTATCTTACGTTATATCATTCTTCAATTCAAGAAATCTAGATTGAGTCCAGAAAGTACAATTTAACGGACGGAACCTTAGCTTTTTAAAAGTTTTAATCAAGTCGTTCATAATTTTTCGGCAAATTTTAGATCTTGTATTACCAAGAAAGTATAGCAAATCGCAAATTTCAAAGATTTCCGTATTCTGAAGCTGCTAATTCGTTTAAATCGCTGCCATCGGCCCGTGCTAATTTTCATATTTTCGGACCCATGAATGCATATTCATTCAAGTTAGCATCACTCAAACTTGGATTTAGTAAAAACTGTTACTATAGCGGTGGAGAAAAAAATATCTCTCAATCCCTTCTATTCCACAAACATCGTGTTTCAGCAGGAAATTAATGATTTTTATTTCTGGCGTATCCCCTCGAATCAATGAAAAGACGCCATTCTTTTCGATGGTGATCGAAGCCCAATCGACCATCAATCCGTAAACCCCGCTAGAAATGCAGCAAATATGTTGTTTCATTTCGAAAATCATTCGAAATAACTCACTCCTTTTTCTGTAATCGTTATGCTTTATACAAAACAATTTTTTTATGATCTATAAGCTCTGTTTGACTATATGGTTATGTTAGGTCGCGTACCAGCAAAATTCTGAATCGTGGATCTAAAACCATAGCCTTGCTCAATGTTTTCCTTGAAACAATAATTGCTTCTATTTTATCACAGCCTTTAAAAGTTAAATTTCAATTTCTGAAGGATATTTTTCATTAAATGAAATTTTCTACTGCTAATTTTAGCTCTATGTAGACATCAAGTATAAAAATGGTCAATGAGTAATTAATTGCTTACTTTGCCATTTAATTGCAATCAACTTAGGGGCCTTAGAACTTTCACAAATTTTTCAGCAAATATCATAGTTTGAAAAATAATTTACATAAGGGTTAAGCTTCCTCCATTTCAGTACAAATATTCTTATATGAGTATCCCAGAAAATTTTGGACAATTGAAGAACAATCAATATTTATTTTTTTTGCTTCATGACTTTACTTAGCACTTTCTGTTTCATCCAGAGTTCATTCTTCAACATCAAAACCGATTCTAATAATTCTGTGCCTTATGAGCTTAATGTCTTCCCTTTGCTAAGATACGAATTATTATTTCACTCTTCAATATACATTTCGCATTAACACCTTGGATTTGACTTAGGTATCACATCTTGTTGCTGTGTTTAGATACAGATAGTTAATTAGTTAACTGGTGATTATTATTGTAATTTCTGTTTTATTTTTAGTTTAATGACTTTCTTTCTAGAAGTGGTTTACGATGTGCAGCTATAACTTTATACTGATGAATTCCAGGTGTATTTAAGTAGGCCTATAGATCTCATAGTAGATTGCATTGATCTCATTAATCATATCCATCAGTATATGAGTGGTCAATCAACAATATTCTCTCATAAAGTCTGAATAAATCATAGTGCTTTGCTTGCGGCTATCAACAGCTCTTTTACTAACACACATTCTACTATTTTTCCTTCTTCACTCCTGCTTGGGTCATTCATTTGATTTTTGTTCAGGTTCTTCCACTTTTGTCATCTAGTTTTTGTTGAGCTGTTTCATATTAATGTTTCATGAAGAAGTAACTGCAAAAAATAAAAATAATAATTTTCATGAAATATGTAATTCTTTTAATATATTTAATCTCACATACATGTCTTTATTATATTTATAGCATTAAATTCATTTACTGAGGTGAAATTACACCCATGATACCGTTAACGTGATTTTTTTAGATGATACATTTTAAGAGTTAAGGGTTAAACACTTTCAGTCCAGTAACGAATTCAGATGAATTTAAATCTTGATTATACTTTGATAAATCAGATCCATAAATCACTGTTACCTACACATTTCATAATAAACTCCTCCTTTCAAGAAGGAAAAATCTGAATGAGGGTTTCTGCTACTATCAAATCTGTTATTTAATTCCATTAATATTCTGTCTAATCGGCTGAGACACCCTTTGTTTCAGAAAAAGTATACGAGATTCATTTTGTAATCGTTGAAATATTTTCTGTGAGCCTTTCATCGAATTTATAGATCTTGGCAAGATAATATAATTTTATTTTCATTCCCACGATTAATCTCTTTCAAAACTCCACGTGCGTAAGTATGTAAAATAAATTCAAAATTCATAACTGCATATTTTATGTATAAGACTGTGATCATGATTTTGTTTCTAGTGACGAGTTACCGTCTTTTAACACCAATAAAACTTGCAATACTTGTTCTCTATTAATCTTAAAAGCTTTCGTAGCCTCTGACTTGACTACCAACCTTGCTTGATTGAAGGAATATTTTAATTCATCATGATTACGTTAATTTTTTTATTTTGTTGTAAATTCATAAAATCATATATCATTTAAAAAGTAACTGTAATCCCATTCGGCCACCCTCCTAAGTTTTCAACCCGGACCTGCACTGTACTCCTTTCTTCAAATGTATATTCAGATGACAATTTCACTCCACCAGTTCAGATAAGTAATTTCCGAACTAGCTTTATACTATTTTATTGGTCGTGTTGTAAGCTAAAGGTTTAGGAATTGTACCTGACACTATCTGGTATATCCCAATGAGAAGGAAGCAAACTGAAGATACTTCTTCTAAATTTTTGTGTAAAGAAATTTTATTTAATCGATTGAGAATCTTTACAAAGAGTGCCTAGTGGTCCCTAGTACGGCGGTCCTGCTACCAAAATTTATAAAGAGCATAGTTTATGGGTCAGCTTAATAGTGATTAAGTTTATAAATTGTTGTGGATTTTTTTTTTATTTTTTATTTGTTTTTCGTTGTCTTCGTTGAATTCAGGTTTTCCAAAACTCACTTTTCAAGACTTCATTTAACTTTATTTATTTATTTAAAATAATTTTTTATGCGGAAAATAGGTATTCCTCTCCGCCTTCTTGGCCGATCTCTGCCGGAAGAAAAAACATCTTTTTTTCCTACTCTTAGCTCTTTAGGAGCTATGGAGCAACTCACTCGTTATAACTTACTAGGTTTTATTTATTACCTTTTTATTCTCTAATTTTTATTTAAAATCTTCATTCAATATTTATTTATTTGCATTCGCATATTTATTTAATTATCATTGAGTTATTAAAATATTATTATGATTAAAATTAAGGATTTCCTTAATCTTCTTTAAAATGGAAAGATAATTTTTTTTAAGTTGGACCTTTTATTTACATATGCTACCTACGTTATTCTGTTTCTAATCTTAATTCACTGGAAATTCGAATAAAATTACTTCTCCTAATACTACTCTTAAGGCCTTTTAGCGACATCCCTTACAGTGTTGGATGATCTTAAGTTGATTAAAACTTGTTTTAATTAGTTCAATTCAAAATTGTTTAATACATTCATGAGCTCTAAGAATTGACGCAATTCCATACTTTTCCTGACTTCCTCTCAATAGATAAGAATAATATGGAGTAATTCACATAGAGCATAAGTTTAGTGTTTAAAAATATTTCGTTTCGCTTTACATATGAAAACATCAGTGCGCCTGTGCAAAAAAAAATTGTCGAAACGTTGTTGCAAGTGTATATGAATTTTCGCTTTGAGTGATTATAAACAACTGCATCTGCCTACGCTCTAACCATACATACTAAGAGACACCTTCATTGAAGTGCATCGAAATTACATACATAAAATATAATTTTCCAACAATAGGCATTTTGCTTATCCTAAAGCTAGTTAACATTCAATTATTCCGCACGATGTTACATACTATGAAGCTTATCAGGTACTTCCAGTCCTGTTAAAACTGTTTACGTGCTTATGAGAAATGTTTTTATTGCGACATTTGAACCAACAATAGAAGGATTTTTATATTAAGCAAACGAACAGGCTGTGCATAGTATAATTAAAATGAAGGATATACGAGGGCAGGCCTTCAGATATATTCAACTAAAATCTCAAATAGTATTTTTATCATCGAACTAAACTTGCGAGTTGCGCACATTGTTATATGTAGCTCCAAGCTAAATCTGGCATATGTATTTACAGTTATAATATATATATAATATAATACTACATTATAATATTTGCATAAAGATTCATTCATCTATCGTCTTCTAACTTGCGGTTTACCAATTGCATTATTTAGCGAAAATTTCTAAAATCAACTCGGAAACTGTTTATTGTCATAATAAAAATGTAAATTTCTTTTATGTGTTCTCCAACCAATCTGGTTTACTAAGGAATTCTAAGAGCTATAATAATTATTTGCAATATTTTCATAATATGTCACCCAATCTCCTCATACATATGCGAACCCTCAACTACTTTACTCTGGTAGTAAGTAATGTGTACCAAACTGAGCCTGTTTGTCCGCGGACGATAACTCGAGAATGCATGAAGTTAGAGAACTGAAATTTTGCACACGGGCTTTTTAGAAAAGAAGTAAATTTAAGTTCGAAAATGGGACATATCGGGTACCTCCTTCATAGGGTTGCCATACCAAAATTTCGATTTCCATTATATATTTGGACACTACCTGAGAAAACATCTACGTACATAGCTGAAATTTTGTGCATGGTGTTTTCATAAAAATAGTAAATATAATTTCAAAAATGGACTAAATCTGGCAACTCCTTCTTGGTGTTTCTATATAAAAATTTTAAACTTTTACGTATACTGTGAAAACGATCAATCCTAGACATTTTTATCCTACTGAAGAGTTCTTCAGAATATGAAATCCTATGAAGTTGGTTATAACCACTTTTAGTGTCCGACAAACCGTTTTAGAAATATATGCGAAAAACCACTTCAAAAGTCAAAATTACACAGATGGGTGACTACGAAATTTCATACGGGCATTATTCTAGGCTATCATAAGAAGTGGCTTTAGACCAATTCAAGCTTTTTTATTTGTTTTAAATGAACCTGCAAGAAAGGTGATAAGACATCAAGCGAACTGCCTTCTGCTGTCAAATTTAAAAACCCGTTGGAAAAGAGGCTTGCATGCGTACTTCTTCGACTAAAACTATTATTTCATGTTTTTATAAGTTACCCTAGATCAACAGCGGACAATCTCTGGCCCGCGGACCAAATTCCGGCCGGCGTAAAGTTCCAATCTGGCCCGCGAGATCTTTAGAAGAAATAATAAATAAATATTTTTAAAAACAAAAATTTTAAATTAGGTTAGTACCCATCATAAAGAAAACGGATAGATTTACAGTTTATTTTTCGAAATAATTTGTCTTGTTTCACACGTTGAGCCCGGCGCCGTCGGCCACTGCGGACTGACCGTATCAAAATTATAATACCTCGCCTGATGTAAGGAAGCCCACAATTTTTCTTTAGACATTTTATACATATTCGAGGCAGACAGCAATGCCTCGATCCAATATAAGATCAACCATGTCTCCACCTGATGTAGGAAAGGCCTCAATTTTTTTCTAGAAATTTACTGGAAATTTGTTCTTTACTGCTGGAACAGAATGCAGCGCAGAGTTTACGCAGTACTCCGCAGTTAACTGTCAAAAAACGCAGAAAATAAAGTGCTGCCCAGAACGAAATCGCGTGACAATTCAATGCAATTTTCATATTTTCAATGTTGTGCTTGTGGATTTTTTTATATTGTTAAAACTTGTGCGAATAATAAGAGTAACATTTGAAATATCCCGCAAACAAACGTTTCCTTCAGCTGTCAAAAATCGACTCTGTAGTACCCACTGACATGTATATAAATGGACTGTTGAACCAAAAATGCATGAAAGCAAATGGCACCACTTTTATATGTCTGCCTCTTTTCGTGAGAGCATACTTTTCCACTGAACTGTAACGATTGCGAACGAGAAATTTCTTGAGGTTCAGCGGTATTTCCAACCAAAACAGCCTTGCAAAAAACCCTTCCTTCGACTCATAATTAACATTTAACAATACAAGTAGTCCCAACAACTTTTGTGGTAAATTCGGTAAATCCCACTGACATGCATATAAGTAAATTCCGAAATAATTTAAATATAGTAAACATAGCGGCAGTTTACGACAGTTGGTAGCATTGACAGTGTGGGCATACTATCTGAAATCAAGACTTGTGCCACATGAAACAGGAGATCAATCAATGCATTTGTATACATGTCAGTGGCAGTACCTGCTTGAGTAAAAGTTGGGCGGCAACTGCGTAAACTGCGTTCACTGTGTACAAACTAATGTATTTCAAATGCATTCAGCTTTGCGTGACAATTTCTTACGTTTACTGCGGCATTGGTACGTTGCATTCTATTTCAGCCATTAGAACTTTTATGCATTATTCTCTCGCTGCCGGCTGAACGAAAAGGACAACGGGCTCAACATGTTAAATTAAACACATACAGGGTGTTTCCCCTTAGGAGGTCAATAGAGCAGGAGGTGATAGTACTCACCTCACGGTATACATACTAACAAGGTATAACTATCCGGCACTCTAGATTCGCCATTTTCTCTGTTAATCGATTCGCATGATGCGATTCTTAAAAAGTAAAAATATAAAGTTTAATATTTATGTAAATTTATTCAACTGGATCCATTTAAAATCCTTAAATAAGTACCAATCTACCTTCCAAACAGAAAGATAAATTGAAGGAAGATTATTAGAATTGTATTCCACATTTTAATTAACCACTAACTTCACTTTTTACACTTCGTTATGATGCATTGCAAATTTACCTTCTATTTGAGAAAATTACTATTACCACTAACTAATTTCACTATAGAAATAACAAAAAGATCTTAAATAATCAATTAGGGGTGCAAATCACAAGTAGTTCAGTCTTATTTTGCATTTTTTATCGATAAAACTTTCATGGCACTTTGTTTTGATCCGAACTGATTTCCCTGAAATAAGGTTTAAACTAACAAATTCAATGTATATTTATGATAAGAAATTCATATGATATTTATTGCAACATTTTCAATGGATCCAGTGGAATAAATTTACATAAATATTATAACTTTATTTTTCCCGTTTTAAGAATCGATTCGTGTGACGTCATACGTACTTGACAGTCCGGACAATCATACCTTGTAACTCTGTATATCGTGTACTCACCTAGCCTATCAAAAAATTGTGCGACAAGGGGGGGGGGGGGCAATATGAACCGTTTAGTAGTTACAGGGTGATTAAGTAATAAAGTTAGTTTTTCACAAACACCCTTTATCTTAAAAAATAATTTGACCTCCATTTTTTTTTTGCAAAACGGTCATTAACATTCTTTTTATAAAAACTACAAACTGTAGACTCTCCTCTTTAATTTGACCTATTACACCTTATATGCTATCTGCAGCCGTTAAAGAGTTACTAGTTCAAAACCTATTCTGAAAGCTATTCTCAAACTTAAATGTGTTCCCTTAGTGACTGAAAACACGTCATTTTAAAAAAAAAAACTATCGGCTAATTTCGGTATGACATGAATGGGTGTTGTGCTAATAACAGATATCATATAGGGTATAATAGGTCAAATTAAAGAGGACAGTCTACAGTTTATAACAATCTCTGCAGGAGCTGTAAAATTCTAGAAGAAATCGAGTCCATCCAACACGTACTTTGTGAGTGCCCCGCTCTGATGAATAAAAGAGGTAGGCTATTAGGTAGCTACTTCTTTTAAAATCTGAGAGAGCTGCAAAGCAAAGACCTCAGATGGAGGGCTAAGTGTAGCAGGCTGGATATCTCCAGCAGCACCCCTCTTGCATAATCTAACCTAATATCTAGTAGGCAGGAGATATTAATGTGCAATCTACTATCACTGGAAGTATCGTGAAAAGTGGATTGGAAATTATGTCGCTTGAAATTACTTGTACTTCTTTCGGAAATTTGTTTTTCTTCTTAGGGTATCCTCGTCTGTTTCTTTACATTTACCCTCTTTGATTTTCCCGATATATAAATTGACCACTTCAACTCCGTAACTGAAAATCTGTGACTATTATAAAATTTTATAACCGTCAAATTTTTGCAAATATTTTGATCTTTGTATTGTAAAAATATACCACATGGATTTTAAAAAACTACCTTCATGTACATATTTATTTACATTACTATAGTCTATAGTCTGAGCTGAACATAATTCCTTAAGACAAATATCTATTAGCAAAGTCCCTGCATTTTTATAATGAAAATGGCTTAATCAGCTCTCGTGTATCATATCAGTTACTTCCAGTCTACAAATGGAAAAGCTTAATTCTTGTTGTATCATCACTTTGCAACAAACCAATGCTGTAATTTAGGGATTTACACAAATGATTTACCTAGCTATTCCTTCACCTTACCTGTAACTGTAGGCCGTGTGCATACATCACTTAATTAAAACACCTGGATAAGTGAAATTAAAGGGGAAATCCCTTGGTTTCTGTTCTAAGTGATTCTGAGGTATTTTTTGGAAATTGACTGTCTGCTCTGCCTATCCCCAATTAATAAAAGATTGCGAAAGGAAGGTAAGACAATTTAATAAGGAAAATACCTCAGCCACCTCAGCATGTAAAAGGTTGTCAAATAAAGATTAAAAATGATTCACGCACAAAATTCACACTTCATTGAGAAGATTTCAGAGGCTATAACCAACAGGATTACAAAATGATTGAAATGTGTCAAAAGCAGATAGCAAAATTATAGTCTCTCTTAGAGCACGCATTTTAATTGTTGTATCTTAACAGCATTTATTCAATAAAAAAAAATGCAAGTTATGACAAACTAGTTAGACTAACTAATTCTCGCTAATAAATACTAATATCGTTCTTGTTTTGATTGAAATAAATGAAGGTTTGGCAGGCTTCCACAATGGTATTAGTATCATTGTAATTTGAGAGTATAAAGTTGGTCGTTGGTGTAGAAAACTAAAACAAAAACAAAACCTTATTTTTTCCATCAATTTATTCTTGAGCTTGTGAAAAGTAAGCAAGCCGATTCTCCTACAAACTGATTCTCTTAGTCGCTTTCTCCATCAACTTCCAGAGCCATGTGACTTAAACAACCCAACAAACAAACCCTTTTTATAAATTGCAGACGCTTACATTAGAAAAGTAGTTCCTTTAGAATCATTCTAGGTATTAAGACTTTTTCACCAATTACGGTATCACACATTATAGTTCACACAATAACATAATCCCTCAAGCTGGCAGACAAGTGGGATTCCACAATTTTGTAAGGTTCTGTGTAAATAATGAAACGAAGGCGAAGGCTTTTCATTTAGTGCCCATATGTAAAACAAGTTTCTACTTCATTTGCAACTAAAAATGTGACGCTAAAATCCTTAAGAGTATGACGAGGAACTTCAATAGATTTCTTATAGGACATATGAGGTACAACACTCATTCCAAAGTATGATGCATCACTTTTGAAGCAACACTTTGTTTGGGTATGTGTTCAGAAATTACACACAAGGTTTGCATTTCTGGGGTAATTTATACATAGGATGGGCTGTGAGGCGACCTTTCTGCATTGTACCGGTAGCTCCCGACCCAGAAGATTCAACATCCAGTTCTATGTGTCCATCTAACCGAAGTTTTGGCAACAAAACGCCAATGAGTAAAATTCCTCGCTGTCGTTGAAAATAAAAACTACCGCGTCTAATGAGCTGCCGCTTAAAAACGCTTCTTAAAAGCTACCGGTCGAAAATCGACTATGTATGTTATCGCAGACTTTTTTGTAGAACAGGTACTACCAGGATGGTATTTTGTTTTTTTAGTTCACATGGAAGAAGCCAACTCAGAGTGATAGTTAGTTCAAATTGACGAGCTAGATCCCAGCTTTTACAATCCTGGTCCTTATTTACTTAACTCACCTTTTATCGAGTTTACAAGATACAAGCTGACTGAAAATTAATTCCAATGAAATACATTAAAAAACTTTTAAAGTTAATAGAATTCGTAAATAATTGCACTAAAAAGTAAAAAATATTTTTTCCTTTCTCAGTGATATACACAAGAAAAGTTTCGTTAGAATATAAAAAAATGCTTCTCAGAATTAATCTTAAAAGTTTGGGCATTTGCAGTTAGACAATTGTGATTATATGTAGTTATGGATGCCCAAAGTTTTAAGATCTTATCTGAGTTGTAGCATTTTTTATTTTGCAACGAAACTTTTCTTGTGTATCACTGAGAAAGAAATATTATTGTTTACTTTTTACTGCAATTTGTTTAAGAAAGCTATTTATTTTAAAAGTTTTTTTTTAATGTATATTAATATCTACTTTTTAGTCATAAACTCTATACACTCTCCACTATCCACTTTCGACTCGCCTCTCGAATCAATTTAACTTAACTTTAACTTTTTTTTAATTTTTTTTTAACTTTTTTAACTTTTTTTTAATTTTTTAAACTTTTTTTACTTTTTTTTTCACTTTTTTTTTAACTTTTTTTGACTTTTTTAAACTTTTTGTTAACTTTTTTTTTAACGTTTTTTAGCTTTTTGACCTTTTTTTACTTTTTAAACTCGATTCTCGACTCTCGAATCTCGACTCACACCTCTCGACTCTCCACTGTCGGCTCAATCACACAAAGTCCATATTGGACAACGCCAAGGGTGGTAGTTACCATTCCCACCCCAAAGCAAAAACCCCTCAAACGTAAAAAAAATTTACCCCATCGGAAAGCTCCGCATTAACTCATTCTAAATCAAAAAACCCTATGTAAATCCATCCACGTTTACTACCCTAAAACTCTTTCGTTATGAAGAGCACTGTCAGGCGCTCAACCGCTAAGACACAAAGTTTTTAGTCAGGGGTCTGTGAGTTGATAAAAGTTATTTAAAAATGAAAAAACTAATTAATTAATAACAATTAATTTTGTTTCCAATTGAAATTAGCTGACTTTTGTGTTAGCTCATCGATATGAGCATCTTGAACAATTTGACTTAGCTCGGCGAGCATTTCTGTTTGAGTTAGATCACTTCTAAACTAGCTCACCAATTCAAGCTAACTCAGTTTGAACTAGCCCACAAATTTTTAGCTAGCTGAACACGAAAATGAGCAGACCTAATAGCTCATGCTCGAAGCGTTTACATCCCTGCATTATTCCCAAGAAAGTTTCCATACTATGCATTGACATGTACATCTCTAAAGGTTTAGGCAACATGTCAACATGTGCCAAAAAAACCTATGGTCAGGCTATTTTTATTTAATACACATAAACCGAATCAGTTTGTTTCCGTCCAAGTAATCAAAGTGCACTAATGGCCAGCGAGACAAAACCACGTTGTGTTTTATATTATGTAGCTCTAGGTCTAGCTGTAATTATCTTATTTAATATCTGGTGCAATATATTTACACACCCAGATTGTTATCCTAAAAGCTTTGAAAGCTTCAACGCTAAGTAGAACATGTAAAAAGTTTTATGATTTTGTCCGATGTGTGTTTATTCATAGTTAAGCTGCCTTAACCCAGCAAACATTAGGATTAGAAATCGAATCAGAAGCAAGTCGTTCAATCGAAGCTTGACTTCGATCTCGAAGTCGTTCTCGACTCAATCTCAAGCCGAAAACGAAGGTAAAGGAACGCTAATATGAATCGAAATGACGACTCGATATCGATTCGTCTTCTAGGGATTTTTTCGAAGATTTTTCATGTCATGTCAGGTCATATGTATTCGAGATTTCTTCGTAAAAGGTAGATACTTGATTTCGAATTCGATAAACGAGTAAACTACGTTTTGTGAAAACAACTCGGTATCCAATTGAAAATAAGCAAGTAAACTATGAGAAACATTTAGCATTTATCAAATGCAAATACTTTTTCTCAGCACTCACTTCACTATATAGGTATAGCTTTTTTCGGCCGAATATTTGAAAAAGGATGCCGCTGGCTCGCCTGCGTTATCAGGTACTGATAACTCTTTTCAAACACTTCATAATATTTTTATATTCGTAAGAATGACAAATTCTCGGATTGTGGCTCTTCAAGAATTTCTCGCAAATGCAAAAACCCGAGAAAACATTTGCTGGGAATACTGTCAATTAATTCTTGTAAACATATATATGTATGTATACCTCTACGAAAATGCAACTACCATATTATAGATATTTCGTGAAATATAATAAAGTGAAAAATTAAAGTTGGAAAATTTAACCGCATCAAAATATAAGTGCTAAAAGTACAAAATAGCTTAAAAATGTAATCTGCATTTACATCAAAATTTGTTAAGAATTATCGAACTGTCATATGTCTCCCGAAAGATTTAAGATCGTCTTTCCGCGTTATAAAATCCCTTATAATATCTACTCATCTACTCTATGTCAGCTATGGCTCCCACCCAGCTCACATCGTACCAGTTGACATCAGACGTAAAGGGTTAATGCTAAAGACACTGATTTTACCTTTCTTTATATGGGTTAATAATATTTTTCCGGAGCGTTGAAGTTGTGTTCACTGATTGTAATCGATTTTTATATGAGCTTCGAAGATATCACCATACTAATTAGGTTGCCGTATTAATAGATATCTTCAGCTCAGGATCCTAACATTTCTACACAAAGTTACTTACATGAAAAATTACCAATTTAGTAGCTTAGAGTTCCCACAATCTCCGTGTCACATTGGTGTGAAAATTTCCCATTATCTACTGACATGTATAACGTTTCTATTTCACGTGGGAACGATTTTGTTAGCAAGTTCAACAAATTCTAAACACATTCGAAACTATTCTTGGAAGCTTATCTCCTACAGTATAATTCATAATATTACCAGCTCACTCAATTATATATTACCTATAACTTATTTTTTTTTATTATTATTAATTTCCTTATTTAACACTAGATCACCGGAGCGAGTCAATTTGACTCATTTACGATATGTTATAATATTTTATTGCTATATACATATATAGAAAAACTTAAATAATTTTTTTAAAAAATATGTTGGTTTTAATAGCATTATGAAATGTATGCAATTACTAATTCCTTTCCCTCCGCATTCCTTAGTTCCAAAATCCATATGTGCCTATGTACCTATGTCTTTTGACGAATGTAAGTCAAATTGACTCGTTAAATATTTTGAGAGTTTTACGCACATGCAACAATTTCTTGTGCATACACATTTTTTATAATCAATCTGATGGGAGAGTTTTCATGTTCAAACTGTTTGAAGTGTAAGCGGTAACTATGGCCGTGAAACCGGAAATACTCTATATAATATACAGAATATTGAAAAACCGGTTGAATTGTCAAGTTCAAGTATCATGCAAAAGAAATAGAAGTAAGGGCGTCTGTGGTAAATGTAATAAAAAAAAAACGGCGGAAAATATATTTTTAAATATTAAAGGTATATGTATAAATTGATTTAAATAAAGTTTCTTTAAAATAACATGTTATTTCTACAAGTAAACCGAAAGTTCATAATGTGAAATTGAGTCCATCGAAAAAAAAGGCATGCAGATTACCTGTTGTTTAATGGAAACCTTAACGTGAATGCCGTTACCTTTTACCTTACTGCTACCGCTCATGTTTATGATGATGATGATGAAATTATACTAGATGAAGAAAGTGATCTGTTTTACGACAATTGTTTTGATTAGACCTCTAAAATTTGAGAAGTTTCGTGCATCCATGTCCGTGTCACCCATATTGCTTCTAAAAATTTTATACGGTGCACGGTACATTTAAGGTATTGTATTGTAGGCAAATTAGTGGGCGCCAACCGAATTCAAAGAAGTAATCATGCGACAATTAGTTCTTAATCAATATGTAGACTTGGCTCTGTAATTTTTACTAATTATTCTTAAATTTTACAAGATGCATTGATCAATCGAATATCAGCCCCTTAAGATTTGATTTATCTCATCACCTGTTTCCATTAATTTATATTCGTAACAAAAGCTCTCGATGTACATTCGCAATTAGAAAATAATAATACTAAGGATTTCTGCTCACTAAAAGTCACGTGCCTTAGTTCTATTATTAAGCAACCCTTACTTCCTTTCTCTCTCTAGTACAATGCTTCCATGTTTTACCCAAGGGATCTGTAGTTAATGAAAACAATGACATATGTACACTACACATACATGAAAGTCTATAAATTATTAGTTGAATAATGATGTGCTAAGATTAACATTGTGTTTTTATAAGTAGTGATATGCATTTATAAGCAGATCAATATGCACATGGAAGCCCGGTGATTTCATAAGATTAGCGTAGCCGGTAATAGGCAAGGGTTGTTACCAATTCAGTGCTCAATCACATTCCCGGAAATTAAATGGATTTATTTACTGTGCACATATATGTAAGTATGGAAGTCAACTTGTTCTTGCTACGGAACTTTTACCCAGCGCGCGTAGTAAATTTGATAAATCGCTAATTATTTTATTCAATAATTATAATTTCATTTTTCACAAAGCTATGTATTTTGAAATCCGGTAGATAGTATAACTAAGAAAAAGGTTATAATTAATTCAATTCCAGTAAATATTACTGGTCCTCTGTTTTGGAAATATCTTCTTTAAAACTGTAGGTTTTTACGTTTGGAGCAACTCTGGAAATTTGGAATAAGACTGCTGTTTTCTCAGTATTCATCATTTCTTAAAATTCATCTAACGTTGTAATATAATTATTGCACTCAAAATTACAAATACAAGACTTCTCTTCTAAGTACGCCTGATTGTGTGCGTTTTAACTTAGGTCTACAAATTTTCTTGAAAATTTGTGTATAAAATTTCAACTCTAACGCGTTCTTGAGTTATCATGCGGACACACAAAATTCAGATTTCAACTGACAGATGACTGAAATTTGACTCTTACTTTTCCAAAACTAGCCTAAATAGTTGCATCTGTAGAAGGAATTTTATTAGAAATTTTGTTAATTTAAAACAAAATATTGATCCTTTGTAATTTTTTATCTATAAACAGAATTAATTTATTATTTCTCAAGATATATTTTAATATCAATAAACAATTTATGTCGTTCTTTTCTAGGTCTAAGATGAAACTTGCAATATCAGTGTATTTCATCTTAATAATTACGGCAGTTTGGGCCGCGGCTGCGGCAAAAAGTAAGTAATTAATTATGACTATTCAAGAATTATAATTGTCAATAATATTTAATTGTAATGAATGCCTTAAGTCTTCGTATCTTGGTATTTATTTATTTTTTGTTTATCTATGATTCTAGAATCGAATTACTTTATTACAAACTAGCAATACAATACACATATGAAATACAATGATCTTTAAAACTATACAAGTTCATATAGTACCTACCTATGCGTGTGGAGCATAACTATAGACGCACTTAAATTTTAACGTATACAACGCTCTTGATAAGGATAATGAATTCAATTATGATGTGGGAGTGAATTGAGAAACATTAACTTTCAAAAGATAATAACACAATTAATTTTTGCTTAAATACCGTTATATTTGAGTTTTTGTTTTATTAGTGGTGCATACCTATAGACGCAAATTAAAAATCAACATAAAATTAAAAATCAATTCACTTCAAATATACAAAAAATTAATTTCATTGTAATTAAGTAATAATTAGGAGCTCGCCCTTTTTTAATAAACTTGAAACGTCAATCTGGTATGCTCAAGAGTAAGAATGAGCATTCAAATATACAGAATTACTGAAGAAACTTCTTATTGCACAACATGGCTGAAGACTTTTTTCCCCAAAAGTTTTCGTTCCAGCACGATATTACAGTGAAACATACAGCTTCCTTTGTAAAGTGAAAAATATCGAAATTTTACCGTGACCTGCGAGAGGTTGAAAATTTATGAGGGATCATTTCGAGGCGAGTTTATTCTATTGGCCATCAGTTTAACTCTGTACAAGGGCTGAAAAGGGTGATTAGGGTGTCCTGAAGATCCGTTACACCAAAGGAGCTCCAAAAATTGGTTCAGTCATAGCCTGACAGGATGCTAGAGGTCATTAGAGAAAGCTGCGGAATTACTAAATATTAGCGTAACATTTTAAATGATACTTGCCCTTGCGTGTTTTACAGGATAGGTGTTATAGTGGGCTAATAAAATTTCTGCCCAAATTGCCTTTATTTCCTGAAAGTATGTGTTTTAGCATAAGTTGTCTTATATACATTATACAAGCCCAGATTTTTAGGAATCCATACAACAAATGGAAAAACGGAACTCGTGCGTCCGTCTGGTTGTCTGTATTAACAGACGTTTTTCACGAAAAGTCCGTGACGTAGTAATTTTAAATTTGGCATAATGTTAGGTTTTTGTGACCCGCAAATATTTCGACAGTCAAAGATTTTGAAATTTATTTTTTAATTTTTAATGCACCTCCATTAAAAATGGGCTGACTAAAAAAAAATTTGTTGTATCGTGTGTGATATCGTTTGAGAGGGATACTTTCCAGGATTCCAAAAAAAGATATTTCAAAAATTTTGGTGGATTGCTTATAATAGCCCAAAATGTGCGAAAAAATACCATTCTTCCGTTTGTCTGTTTGAATATTATTCATTGTGCATTTGGATTATTCGTTGGTTAAAGTTCTGGTACGGAGCCCTCAATGCGCGAGCCCTACCTAATTATTGTATTTTTCTTAATCTTCAAGAATACATACATATGTATATTGTGGGCCAATAGAATTTCCGCCACTGTAGAAATTTTGTCCGATTTTGTGATTTTTAAATTTGTCCATTTGACAACTTCGTCTAATTTTGAGATTTTTTCTTAGCATTCAGTTTCGCGGATTCAAAAGTTTATAAAGAGATAAAAATTCAATAAACCACCCTCCCCCCGTCCCCATACAAGAAAGAAGGCAACAAATGAAATAACATATTTTCTTTAGAGAGATCCATGTAAAGAAAAGAGCTACTACTATCCTTCTTCTTACAGTCTTAAATAATTTATTTTCAATGACAACTACCAGCAATTTGTATATTCTGCATTTGGCCTCACATAAATACCATAATTGGTGTCATTGCCCTATCTGCAGCGAACGGAACGGAGTAAGACCATCATAACAGAGTATCCTACCTAAATAAGCCAGTTTATATGTATGTAATAATTCCAAGTTCCTGGAGTGTAAAATTGAATTACCACCCACAAAGAGAACATTTGAACGCATAGCTGACACTGTTATGATATCCGCGCAGAATGCAGCGCTAACTTGCCGGAAGCATAAATTTGAGTTGATATAGAACAGGTCTAAAATATTCTACAAATTGTGTAAACTAACACAATGCTACTATATACAACTCAGGTGTCATATGTACCTGCATCTATGACTGAGAAGCGGAAAGAAGCTGCATAATGAATTCGAAGACGAAAGCGAAGTGTGACATGAAGGTATTGTTGTGTACTACATACATAAATACAAACTTCTATACATATTTCTAGTCCGCATAGATTCTTTGTTCATTTGGCGTTGATGCGTCCTTATATTTGCTGAGAAATATTGCTAGCAAAATGTCATGCTATGCATTCCTAATCTTTATTGCTTTTTTTAGTGCCATTGAATTTTTAATTTATGAAGTTATCGAAATAGGAAGACTCTTAAACTTACAATCGCTTTTATTCAATTAATCAATATTTTCTGACGCATAATACTGATTCCGTCCCATGTTTCGCTTAATATACACGGTGTTTCCCCCATGGTGGTCAGTAGAGCAGGAGGTGATAGCTAGCCTTTTACAAAACATCCTTTATCTTGAAAAGTGCAGGGTGGTCACAGTTAAGAGCTCCATGGCCTTTCCAACGACTGCTCAACCAGCGCCGTACCCTTCTCCTCCTATAGGAGTTATGGGGTCTAAATAAAAATTTCGGATTTTCTTACCTTTTTTAATTTGACCTCTATTTATAGGGTGTTTTGTGAAAAAATATCTTTTTTTCTTAATCATCCTGTAACTCCAAAACGGTTGATATGGGGGGCCATACAATTTTTCGTTTATATAGTCGAGTACTAATTACCTGCTGCTCTACTGACCACCATGGAGGAAACACCCTATATATTATCGAAGGAAAACTTTACCCACTGGCTGTCAGAAATTAGAAATTTATATTAGTATGCAATAATTTTACAATACACTTAAATTGAATGAAACAACGTTATATCTAATTGGTAACGTTTATTAATAATAATAACCTTGCAAAAGTCGATCAACTCCCGTAACTCTGAAAATTATACTCTCAGAAATGTCAAAATATCACTTATTAAGTGAGTGGCTTATTCACATACTCTGTATTCACCCGATATGCCACTTCTTTGTTACAATGGCGTTTATTAATCTGTGTGTCATAGAACCTCACAGCTGTTTTGTTATATGTTATTTTATTTATCATTCTTGGAATAACAAAACGTGAATATTCTAATGTATGGAATCAAAATTTGTAATAGGTAGGTACTTCATTTGCGACGCTCTAGCATGTTATTTTATTTTATGTATAAGTCAAACGAGAACTAAATATTCTTTAAATCATATGTATGCCGTCGGTTGTTTTTAGGCTTGAAGTCTCATTCAGGTTATAGCTGCACAAAGTGCACCATCAAGGTGACCTGTATATACAGCATAAAATAATTTTTCCTGTTAAAGAACAGCTTAAGAGGCAAGCTGCACATCATGTAAGACAAAATGTACTATTTAAATCGATTGATATATTGGGCGTGTTATAAATTAAGGAACCGTAGTGACAGTCTATTCTATAAACTTTGCTTTTGTAACAACTCGTTATGTATGTTAACGGTCTGATCTTTCAACCAGACCCATTGAACTATACTTGTTTCCCATATCAGAATTAGGAAAAATTATGTGCAGAAAATCATCACCTTCTAGCGCCAAGCTTACCAATCCTACGGGAAAATAATGTTGTACTCCTGCAATGAGAAACTAGGGATGTGTAATGGATCTGATTGAATTGTTAGACCGCTGTTTTGAAGAATAGCCTTCAGCACACATAATTCGCCGAAAAGCTATTTTTTTTTTATATTTTAATAAATTGTTAAACATTACACATTGTGATGCTATTTTTATCAATAAAATTAAAATAGAAAAATTTATTGTTTTCTTCAAAGCAGCACGTAAACTACACGCAATTTTAGCCTTCTTTATGAATTCTGTTTCAACGCTGCAAACATGTCACGTAATTTTCACGCCGAAAACGAAACATTTTAGAATACAGTACTGCGAAATATAAAGTCAACTACCACTACACTGATAGTTTTCATTACGTTTTTGTTTCACCTTGCCTAAAGGGTAGTTAGTACCCAGTCAGTTAGGGCCTTCGTTTAGAATATATATAGCAAACAGGAATGGGTGAATCGTGTATAATTCGTGTACATGAGCTTAATTTTTCAAAAGCATGACATTATACAAGTGAGATGCCAGAGCGAACTATTGTCAAAACTAGGGTATGATTGCCAAATGTGCTCTTGATACGAACAGATTTACTCAATTTAAAATTCTTTTGTGAAATTTAATAAAAGTACATAATCAGTTTTTTTCAAAACTATTTATCTTTGAAGTTTCTTTTGTGCAGTTTTTATAGTGACACTTGTGTCTGTTAAAACCATTGAATAAATAACTAATAAGGAAACGGCATATCGGGTGAAAACGTAAGCATCTCGGCAAAATGTATTAGTGTGCTGTATTTGTATGCACTTGGCGTTGCCTTTGTATGACTGACATAATTTAGGCAGCAAT
Organism: Dioctria linearis; assembly: GCA_963930735.1. Classification (NCBI taxonomy): domain Eukaryota; kingdom Metazoa; phylum Arthropoda; class Insecta; order Diptera; family Asilidae; genus Dioctria; species Dioctria linearis. Next base: position 332,254,992 of record OZ005741.1, on the reverse strand, counting down.
TACAAATCAATTGTAAACAAACAAACCGGCATTGGAAAATTGTTAAATTTTTTGCCATGGCTGTTTATTTTTATTAATATTTTACTTTTATTTTATTTTAAACACAATAATTAATTAGTAAAGCTATTAAGCTTACTTGAAGAATGCGTTTCCACGACAATAACGCCGTTTGTTCCTGCAGCACAGCACAGCGCACTTCATTACTGTTTTTTAAGACTCCGGAGTTTCTATTACACAAAATGTCGTTCACAAAAGAAATATTCCGCACTTATTTCACACTACTATTCATAAAAATCACGTTTAATTAATTACTTTTCGCAATATCGCGAACTCAAATTTGAAACTTATTTTCAAATAACATGAAATGTCAGAAATGTTGAATTGACGCAAAATAGGCAGTATGCCCTCTTGCCATATCTCCCCCCCCCCCCCCCCCCCCGACCAGAGATCACACTGTTCGGTCAGTGCTTGCGAATATAATTCGAATTATAAACTAGGAAAATCGCGTTTCAGGTAAGCGCACTATTTATATAAATTAAATAAGTGAATTATTTAAAAATAAAGTCGAAAAAGAACATTTTATACTACAGATGCTCTGCAGAAAACCTTTGTTTACTTTTTGCAAATTGTCAAGTTGTTTAGAATACGGACGGCGTGTATGTAAAACATGGACTACCAACACAACCAGAATTTATTCCGCGAAATCTGGCTTATCACCATTCCCAAAACCCTCGAAAATATTTCATATGCCATGAAACAAACGCCCCCACTACCACATGAGAGCTTCAACGGACTCCTCGCATTCTAAAATATTTGCAGTGCTCTTATGTAAAACTGACAACAGTTTGATTTGAATAGCTCCTTCGCTCTAAACTACTATTCATGCAGAAAAATGGTGTTCTGATAATTTTAAGCTTGCTTTCTTATCTTCAGAGCTGAAATAAAACTTTTATATCTTTTCTAACAAAATAATTTAAAAAAAGGTATTTGAACCACATGACTACGATTCCTCAATCAAAAACTCTCAGCTGAGTAATCATTGCAATATCGGATGCCGTCGGCTGATGATATCGAATGTAGCTGCCTACAGATTCGGACTCCGGCTGCACTCATTCAGCTGAGAGGAATTGAGCTCAAAATGGTAAGGTTACTTTGTAATTAAAACTATTTTATTATTTCGTTAAGTAAGGTATATAGGAAGTGTAGCCTTGGGGGGCTCTATGGCATATATAAAGTCAATGTTTGGTACTTTTCCATATGTATCAGTATAGAATATTTTAGAAGTATTTGGGAAGTATTCTAGACTCTAGAGGGTTTTGCCATTCCTGTTTGCTATATATTCTAATAAGTCCGGTGACACACGATGATACACACTCGATACACCGTACTAAAAACTGGTTTTCTTAGCACTATTTTAGAACATTTTCGTGTATACGAGTACCTCAATTTAGAGCAGAGGGTTAGACTCGGATGATACACGAGTATTTTATGACATATGTATGCGTGTACTCGGTTTGAGTGCGTATAGAACATATGAAAATGTTGAATTTTCTTTGCTGCCTCAAGAACGTGTATCAACCGTGTATAAACTACGTGTACCATGGGCTGATACATATTCGATTCAAAAACCGGTTTTACGTCGTGTCTAGTCTTGACTGTGTATCATCGTGTGCCACAAGGGTTTTCGCATCGTAAGAATTTGCATATACTTATGTAATATGCTTAAATAGAAATTAAATATTTTAAGTTCGAAGTAAATATGGAATGAATTAATTGTGAGTATGATTGAGCAAACTAATTTTTATGCAACAATATCTCAATTCTAAGACTCAAAATGGACGGATGATATAGAAAAATTCATTGGTATTTTTTTTTTGTAGGTAAATTATGTAAATTATTCTCAAATTGAAGATTATTGGAATACTCTATTTAATCATTAGTAAAATTTTGTATCTGCACAATTTTCTGTTGCTTGACAAGAAAAGTAACGCGATGATTTCATTATAGAGATTAAAACTAGACTGACTGATGCATTTTAAAGTTAATAAGGAAATAGCAGAAATAATCTATTCCTAAAGAATGAACCGTTATTTCTTTCAAAGGAATATTCAATTATTGGTACACACTTGTAAATTTTGAGAAATTTTCGCCAGATGCATACCTACTCTATTAAAATTTATTCCAAGGGCATACCTTAAAATATATAGCAAACAGGAATGGTGATAGCCAGATTTTGCGTAATGAATTTCTGGTTGTATTAGTAGTCCATGTTTTACATGCATTTGCACGCCATCACTATTCTAAGCAACTTGTCAATTTGCAAAAAGTAAACAAAGGTTTTGAGCGGAGCATCTGTGGTAAAAAATGTTCTTTTTCTACTTTATTTTGAAACAATTCACATAATTAATTTATATAAATCTTTGCTTCTACTAACAAAAAAGATAATTTATATAGTGCAGGTGCCTCAAACAGGATACCCTTAGTTTATAATCCAATTTGTATTTATTTGCAAGCACCGACCGTAAACTTCATATTTGTTTTTTTAATTGATATGAAGATTTTAACAGGCACTAGTGGTACTATAAAACTTTGCACAAAATAAACTTCAAAGATAAATAGTTTTGAAAAGAATTGCTTCCGTACTTTTGTTAAATTTCGCAAAAGAATTTTAAATTGAGTAAACCTGTTCACAAAACAAAAGCATATTTGACAATCATGGCTCAATTAGGTCTGTCGCATCTCACTTACTCCTATGTATGATGCCCTGCTCTTAAAAAATTACGCTCATGTACAAGAATTATACACGATTCAGCCATTCCTGTTTGCTATTGTTGTAAGGAACCTACAAAGAAAACATCGAAATTCTAATGGTGAATTCTTTTCAACAAAACCGAACAGGCACTGAACTGAACCAGAACCTGTCAGATCTACACCGAACTTAGCCATGCTTAAGCTGAAAAGAATGCAAGAAAGTAGAATATCCGAAAATGCCCGTCCTTTATAATTTTAATAAAAAAATAAACCACTTCAATAAAATAATTGTATTTTCACAAAATGTCCACACATCCACACTTTAATTACAAATACGGTGTAGGTGTAGGAACCGAACGAGTTATGATTCAGTTCAGGTGAAAGGATAGTAAGATAGAAAGCATAGTAAGATTATACCATTAAAAAATAATTAAAGTTAGTTATTTGCATATTAGACAGAGTTTATAGTTTCGAGTATAACTTCTATAACATTTTCGGATACATTGTATCATATATGCGTATAGAACCGGTTTTTATAGCAAATTTCCTATTGACGTTAGACTGACATTGTATACAAATGATATATATATTCGACTTTATCACTTCCAATATGAAATTTACTATTTTTTACACCAAGATTTCTAGCCATGTACTTAACACATCGCTCGTCAAAACGTGCCACATCAGTTTAGTGGTCACTTGGCTTTAGGTTTTTAAAAGACACCGAAATAACATGACATTTTCCTTTTTCTTATTTATTTTCTCAATACAAATATTGATATCATCCACATTTGCTTTCCATTTCAACTTAATTTTATCTGGTTCATTTCTACATATGTACATAAAAATACTATTTAATTTTGTTTCACTGATTGGAAGATATAAAATAAAGCAAAAACACTTGTTTTGAATTTATTTTTGCAATGCATATCTACCCACCTTCCACTATACACAGTAAAAATATTTCCCTAAAGTTAGTGGCAACAATTTGTGCCACTAAGCTTAGATATTTTTTGACAAGATTAGGGAAAGCTGCAGGGTGGAAAAAGTGGAATAGATTTTTATTCCTAAAATATAGGTACTACCAAATGTAGAACAATACCTAAGTTATTGAATATTCTCTTCCTTAACTTTACAGGAATTTTTTTAGGAAAAACGTGTCTTAAATTTTAGGGAAGTATTCTACTATTTTTACAGTGTACAAAGTGGATTAAACGATTCTGTGCATCAGAACTTAATGGCAGTAGTCGGAATGCTAAATTCAGTTGCAACAGATAATTATTGAAAAAAAAAGCATACTTCGGTAACTTCAGTATTCCAAGTTTATGTAAATTAAAATAAAAATTTTTACCAAAGAATTTTTTCAAAGAAGCAACTTTTAACTTTGAATGAACACAAGGAATGACATTCGACGACAAAAAAATACGTAGGTAGGATAATACTGTTCCTTTCAATTTGAGGATATTTTTCTGAGCATCCTTAATACCGTAGTAATATATTTATGTATAATTGATTTAGCAACTGATTTATGTACATTTTTAAAATGCTTTTCTGAAAGCCCTTACGTTTTAAGACAGAATATATCCACGAAGTCCATTATATGATTGTATCTATGTATGAAAAGAGGCTTACGTCCAGGGAAAATTTCCCCCATTCAGAGGTGCTGTAATATTTTTTATCCATTTTAAGCAAAACATGTACATATATATTATACATATTTATGTAGTTGATATCATGTGAAAAGGCAAAACATATTTAAAGTGCTTTTTAAAGAATTACAATCAAAATGCTTCCATTATAATTCAATATGAAATTTTTCTAGGAGTGAAACAAAAAAGTAACAAATTAACTCAGGCATAAAGATACCCCCTCAAGAATAAATAATTCAAATAAGTGCGGAGGTTGTTTCTTTTTATCGTCCAACATTAGTGGGCATTAAATGGTACCTCTTTGTACTACTGCACTGGCCTAATATTTAATTAGGCGTGTGAAATGCCCATCAATACATTTCTCAGTTGTTATTTAATTTCATAGATGTAGCAGAAGAATTAGAAACCCTTTCTGGAATCGTTAATTTTGTTTTTATGTAAAAAGGTCCATCCAGAAAATTTTTATTTAAGGTCCAGACGCCTTTTAATGTCTAAAAAATATGCCACTCAAATGAAGTTTTCCTCGAATGGTCATTTTGAGACTTTTGTCTTTTTCTATTATGCATAATAATAAATCTGACGTCGTTCCTAAAACGGAGAATTTCATTCAACTTTAAAGTGCAGATATAAGTTCACAACATTGTCGGGTATCCACATAAAATATTAACATTCTTGTAATTGAAAAGAAAGGACGGACTCTCCATTCTTTTGAGGAAACACTTTCTATATAACGTATTGGAACTTTACAGTAAATAAAAGAAATTTATGGTATCGAGCATTGAAACAAAATATTTTGGTATGAATGGATTGATTAGTGGCCCAGGATTTGATGAGAACATATTATTGGCCTATTCACCCAATCAAAACCCTCGAGAATACTTCACAAGCTATGAAACAGACCCCCTCCCTACCACATACGAGGCCCAACGGAGTCCTTACATTTTAAAATATTTACAGTGTTCTTATGTAAAACTGACAAAAGTTTGAGTTGAATAGTTCCTCCGCCCTAAACTAGTATTCATACAGAAAAATGGTGTTCTGATAATTTAAAGCTTGCTTTCTTATCTTCCGAACCGTAATAAAATGTTCATACCTTTCCTAACAAAATTATTTAAAAAAATTTATCTCAACGAAATTAATACGATTCCTCAAACAAAAATTCTTAACTGATGATGATATCGAATGTAGCTGCCTACAGATTCGGACTCCGGCTGCACATACACACATGCAATTATCACTCAGCTGAGAGGTATTGAGCGTAAAATGGTGAGGTTACTTTGTAATAAAAACTATTTTATTATTTTGTTAAGTAAGGTATATAGGAAGTGTAGCCTTGGGGAAGGTAAGGGACCAAGCTTTAAATTACTAGAAGACTATTTTCCTGTATGGATGTAATTTAGGCTCTGTGGCACATATAAAGTCAATGTTTGGCACTTTCCATAGGCATCATCATCACATATAGATTTCTGTTTCATAACTTCAAAATACGTTAACTTAAATGTGTTAGTGTGAATAATTCTCCCAAGGACTCGTCCATCTCATTTCTGCAGATGTAGGGTTCTTTATGATATCAGATCGGTTAAACCTTACCAAAGGTTTAAAACAGATGGATAACGACTTAGTGGTGATATGGGAATTGTATAGCCAATCGTAGCTGTTTATGAATTAAACAAGTTCATTATTTGCTATACTCACAACTCCCTCTAAATTTAGTTTTAATAGGAACTGTTTGCCCAATACATTATCCATATTTCTGGATAGACCAGGCCATTCACATCACACATGTTAATTTTTTTAGAGATTTTCGTCCATATAAGCTCTGTAGAAGTTGATATAGAAGTTAAGCCCGATCCAGTTTTGATGGCCACTGCTGTGTGCTTTCCTAAGCTAAAACTATTCTTCTAGGGTTCTTATAGCTTGAAGCTCCATCTATACGTATTCTTGGAGACCTCAGGAGCTCATTCTTCTCATCTTTGCTCAGTCTTTCTACGTTATTTTTGCTACCCTCAACGACCAAGCCATCAATATCTCAATATCATCTGAATTAAGCAAACATTTTGTTTTCTCGAATTTAAAGAATTATTACGGCAGCTTCTTTTGCGTAGTGGATTATTCATAATGCCAGTTTTCAGTCTAGTACACAAACTGTGCTCAATTTTATGTTTTTAACTGTTATTTAACTTGTTATAAATACATTCAAAATTTATTTATTTTTAGAAGGATGTCGCTTATATGGCCACTCATGTTATGGGGGGCACGGCAAACGTTCTACTGCTCTGGATCTCCTACCTACAGACAAAATATCTTTCAAATCAGAGCGAAGCGAAGAATTCATCCCTGATAGCCAGTTTTATACAGTACAGCGGGAAAGTCCCCTTCGACTAGTACAAAAATTAAGACAATGGGTAAGTAAGCCAAATTTTAATAGAATAGAAAGATACTGTAGAATCAAAATTAATATTTGACTGATAGTTTTTAAATGGTGTATTTTATGTTTCTATCTAAAAACTCAATCGCCACAGAAACAAGTTTGACCCAAATACGTATGCTTGTCCTCCTGCATACCGTCAATTCATTAACTACGTTCTCTTTATAACCATTGTATATTTCATGATAGACTTTATAAAGTTTTAAAATACTTAAATTTAATTTAATCTAATAAATGACCCTGCAAGGTGCTAAGAAGCCACCCCAAAAATGACGCGCACATCAGTTATTACGGAAAATACATTTTTAATTAAAAATTGATCGATGAAAGTAAATAAATAAAGAATATAAAAAAAAACTGTTTAAACAAGACTTTGCTTCAAAGCCCGCACTAAGAAATAGAAAATTATATATCTCGTTACTTAATGCGTACCTACATTACTAACGCTCTCTAGAGTTTCCTATCATTTTGCATTTAATAAAATTTAATTACTCATTAAGTAAAGGGAAAAATTATTTTCGATTTATAGTTCGTGTTTTATATTCTTTAGTCTTTAATTATTTCCAAAAAATTTATAATTATATCATTTGTTATAGTCTTAAGTGTTCACTGTTCTTTAATTGAACTAGTCATTCGCCTGCATATTTTTATTTCAATGTTGAGTCTAGACCCACTATTTTCTTTATCGGGATCAGTATCTGGATTAAACCAAATTTAAGAGAAAATTTCCATGGACAGTTGTCATATCCTCATTTACTAGTCAATACTGAGATTTTTCACACACAAACAGCTTAGGCAACAACATCTAAGACACCATCGATGAAAAGAAGCTACCTTGACTCATTAGTTAATAATTATATTAACAACAAAGCTTAATACAATAAAATATTACAAAACGAAACTCTGCCATAGCAAGGCCACCCGGAGTAAGCCAAGCATGCTTTAAAAATGGGATCAGGGCACAATTCCTAAAAAGTCCCTAAGTCCCTAAAGCAACTATTAATAAAATGCCTAAAAAACAAAATCCCTAAAAACAAAAAATATTCAAATACATATTGTAAAAATTTTCCAAACGTTTAAATTAGTAAAATAAAATGTTGTATTAAGAAAATTAATTATTAATTAATTAAGCCGACTCAAGTATCAAGTCAAGATATGTAGAACCACTGCAACTGGGTTTTTGAAAATACGTAGCTTTATTTGGGATTGCAGCCCAGTCCAGTAATGAATCTTTTCCAAGTATTGTAAGCAAAACTCTTATTCTTCTTCCTATTATTATAGCAATTGACTTGTAGAGTAGCACTAGATTTTACGGGCTAAAATATACCCTTTGGGCCAACCCACACTTCAGCTGGAAGCGGAAGGATTTTGCTGGCCTTATGCTTAGACATGTCATTACAATAATTCTGCCCCGCGGTAGTTAATTATATGATTACCGATTTTAATTGTGTACGTGTTCAAACAAGTTACGATTTTTGATATAAACAATAACTATACCACAAATTCACAGTACATAATGAGAATTTAATTATTATATTATCACCTCAAATCGCAAGTAAACAACTGCACAGCTATCCGATTAAAAATTTCACAATTTCAAAATGGCTGGAACTATTTTCTTGCAGTAGTATTGGTATGCCGCAATTACTTTTGATCGAAACTTGGCATTTCGAAATTTGCCCTACCCCCAAATACCTCTCACTGGTAAAAGGTGAAGCGTGTAGGCCCTAGCTTTCAGATAAAGCATATATCAATGAAAGTTTCACGAGAATTTTCTGTAGAATTTTCGTTCATAAAATCGTCCAAATATTTTCTTGTATTTGTTGCTCCCTCAGGACTCGCGAGTATTAATGATAGTTTCGCTGAAGTGTTCCACCAATTAACCGGTTAAAAAAATCAACAAAAACTTTGTGTTACGAGGAACTTTTTTGTCAGATACAGAAACCAAACCGGGCCGAAATCGTTTGGAATAAAATCGATTAATGTTGGACGTTCGAGTCGAGGCAGAACTTCATTAACCCGTTGACCTGACATAAAAACACTGACTCTAGCCTAGCCACCAGGAACATTTGTGAATTCTGAATATTCATCATCAGCGACCTATTTTTACGAGTCTTGTGAAAACAGACTTTAGGTTTTCACAAATAATATAGGACTAACTCCATTTAATTTCACTATTTATCCTTATTAATTGCGTTGTCCGCTATTCAATTTCAATATTATAAATTATCCTTGCCTACCGCTACAAAATAAAATCGAATTACAATCGTTTTCAGCAGATATGAATCTCGTTAAACAATTTCTGATATCAATTTCATCAGAAATAAGGATTTACTTATATGAAATAGGAGACATACAGACATACACACTATATAAAACTGTTAGCTAATAAAAAAATTAATGAAGAAATAAACGATTTAATTAATCATTCGATGGTATAATCAGGTCAACGATCCTTCCAGCAGTGTCAACAACAGCGTACTGCTGGTGTGTATCCATTAAATTTTCAATTGCCAGTAAAATACCCGAAAGCTTTTCAAAGAGTCATTCCTGGTTATGGCTCTGGTTAGAGTGCAATTAAGCTTCCAAAGTTAATTTAAACAATGCTTGTCTGAGCATCACGTGGGTAGAGCAAACGATTGCCAGAGATACCAAACTTCTTGGCATGCTTTCTTCGACGATAAATCAATTTGTATATGTGCGGTATGCAGAGTGCAGACTGCAAAGGATTCTGATGTCATAGCGGCTGCAAATTGTTTTTGTTTACATCAAAGAGTTAACAAAAACGCATCCAGTCCATCTCTTGAACAAGAGCTGAAAGTTTTGCATTTTTTATGTTTAATGTTTTTTGAGTATTTTGAATTAAAGTGAAGTCATCGTTTTATTGACCTAACTTGTAAGTCCCTTTGAGGGCTCTTTTTTTTATCATAGATGAAATAATAGACTATTATGGACTAAATTTAGTATTGTCCGTTCTTTGTTTTGCATACAATTGTATATAAAATCATGTCAAACTCTGGTGTAACGGTAGTGCTTTCTAAAAATGTTCTTACTGGTTGAATTCCTAGAATGTATGTAAAACACACAGGTGCTAACCGAAAAAGAGGATCGATTGGAAAATATAAGTATGTATACAAAACAAAAAAACATCCCAAGCATTCTATTCTATGTAAACAGATTTAGATTAGCGATTAGCCCATCGAGATAGAATGGATATATAGATAGACACGTGTTTGTCAAGGTTCTACGATGAATAGTTTAGAAAAAGTCTTGCAAAGTTCGAGTCAGTCCCCCAGATATCTGAGAACATAAACAAAGTCTATTTCAGAAAGTCTAAGCTCCCGAAAATCATTTCACACAGCCAAGACATCCTAATTACACTCCAGGAAAAGTCCGATGGTTTTGCATCATACTTCCAGAATACCTTCAATCACAATTCAGTTCTTAGCGACCTATGCTTTCTCTTTTGAAGATCAACAGAAGTGTCAGCACTATCCTAGTTGCACCCGAAACATTTGTACAAACTTTCTTTTGTGCGGACAACCCAGCAATTTACCCTGAACAAGAAGACATCTTAACTAACCCCCTTGAACTTTTTGCCTAACAAATACATGTAAAGACAAATAAAAGGCAAGAAATCAAGTGTCCAGACAAAATGTCAAATGCAGTTATTAACAACTACCTTCATAGCTCTGGGCTTCCTGTCAACTGTCTATAATAACTGCATAAATAACAGCTTCGCCTTAAGAGATCGAAGAATTCAGACCTATCTCTCTGATCTCAAACACTCGGGCAAACTGTTTGAAAAGGTAATCAAGAAACAAGTTCTTAACACTTGTGAAGAGAAAAACACCCACTAGGTTTCCAAATTCGGCTTCATGCCAGAACACTCCACCTCCACCCACCACTCAAATTCCAGTTTAAGATGCCATCAAAGCTCTGAACAGAAATGAATGCATTGTAGACTGCTTTCTTGATGCCAAAAAGCCTTTCGAATCAGTATAGACAGTAGGGCTTATCTACAAACTAGACCAATTCGGTTTCCCTCCACATCTAAATAAATTTATCTTAATCTATATAGTTTTCTAACTTCTAGAAAATTTTATGTGGAACTCGCCACTCAAGGCAGTCGAAGCTGGTATTCCACAAGACTCCATTTTAATCCCAATACTTTTCAATCTGTATACCATTGAAAATGGCACGACACTTCTATATGCAGATGACTCTCTCACCTGCACCCAATCTCACTTCCTAACTCTGGTTAAATAAAGTCAATCAACAACTCCAAAAGCTCGACACCTACCACACAAAATGGGAGATCAAAATAAATGTGCAGAAATCCGAACCGAAAATCCTGCAGGGGTCGAAACTTGCAATTCAATGGAGGCCATTTATATAAAACGAGGGAATAATTCATCCCACAGGTAATACCGAAAATCTTGGTGTAAAATTCAAGAAACTGCTGCGTTTCAGTCGCTATGCCAAAGCAATCATTAACATAGCTAACTGCGCTTACAGCCTGTTCAGCCCTATGAGATGGACTCTCCACAAGAGCAAAACTGTTGCCATAGAAGTATGTAATTAATTAGGCCAGTAATCACATACTCTTTCCCCGTATGGCACACCATCTTCGACAGTTAAATGAAACGCCTGAGCATACTCCAAAGGAATTTCTCTCAATAGCCCTCATATGAGAAAAAAAATATATATGTTATAAAACTGGTATAAAAATTTGATTACAGTTGAGAAGATAACACAGCAAGTTTAAAATTATCAGAACACCAGTTTTCTGTATGAATAGTAGTTAAGCCCGCAGGACACTGCAAACATTTTAGAATGTTACGACTAGGTTAAGGGTGAGTCTGTTTCGTGGCTTGGGAAGTATTTCTCCAGGGGTTTTGGTTTATCACGATTTCTTAGTTCTATATTTTAAGATCAAAATTCTATTTGGCCTTTCGTGATTATGAGTGAATTTTGAAAATGTTCATTAAAATCGTAATTTTCTTTTTCTACTTTCAGATTGAAACTCACCCGCTGTACATTTCGGACAACTCTAATGACTACAACTAAACGAAAAAATTATCCTACACGTTTCTGATGTAAATATTGGCATTGGCAGCTGAAACTAATTTTGTGTCAATTATAGTAAAATACCCAACATATCCTCTAACTTACAAATACATAGTTTTAAAAATACATAGTCATATATAAAAATATAAATAATAGATACTGTCCGTGGTGGGAAATATTATGGTTTGTAAATAATGTCGTAAAAATCGTAGCAAAGAAATCAATACGAACAAATCTGCTGAAGGAAATATTTGGCTGGGATATTTCATCTAGCAGATTTCTTTGGAAACTTACTACATAATTAAAAGGTTACATATATGTATATCTATCTCTTTATATTATATACATAAATGTATTTAAAATTGAGATAATTTGTATCTGCTCTAGGTAATTGATACACGTGCATTTAAATAAAATAAATTGAACAATGAAAATCGAATGTTGTTTGCTCTGTCTTTGTTCATGGTAATGCCACAATTAAGTAAACTTAGTAGATGTTCAGACTGTTGACATATATCATAACATACGTAACAAAAGCCTCCGTTGTATCTACACGACAGCCCCAAACATCTGAAATTACTAATTATACTAACATAACAAATTACATGTAAACATAGACTGAGTGTTTTATATTTTTTCTCTAGCAGAGAAGGGTACACAGGCTTAAGTTTATTTATCATTATGAATGTAACCTTTTTAGAGAGTGTGATCAATTGACAGTTCATGTCTTCGATCTTATCCATTTTCTTAAGCAAGTATTCGTTTTGAATGGACAATGATCAGTTATTAGACGAGGAGGAGCTGGAAATGCAGGTTTTGGATAGTAGAGAGAATTTTATGATTTTGTGTACTTTTTCTCCCAACACAAATTTTTTATACACCAAGACGAGTGACACCTCATGATAATAGTAAGTTGTCTAGGCTTTCCAAAAAATGTGTAAATAAATTTCTTCTTTACTTGAGTACTGGGACGTAATAGGACTTAAAAATTAATCGAACAATTTTCCAAATGTTTTTAAATTTTAACGATTTTCTCGCCAAAATGCTGCATAGCACTTTCTTATGAAATTACGAAACATCGGAGTATTACCTTTCATTTGATTCTACACATGTACCTACATAGATGCAGCCGTTTTTGAGATAATCCTGTTTTTATTATGCATAACTTATTTCATTAATTTTGCTCCTACTATCAAGTAAACCTCGTTTTGCAAGTGACATTCGCAAAATATGGCAACACATCAAAGCAAGCAATACTGGAACCTGCAACAAACCACGTCGTGCAAGAATAACTAGGGCCATTAAAAGAAAAATCATTTAAAAGAAAAATAAAAAGCTAGAATTGGTTATAGGACCAATTTTTACGATACCAGATGAATGCCCGTATTTCCGGGTTTCCGGTTTAGTCTATGTTGAAAATTGTATATCCTGTTTTTACAAAAACGTCTTGTACAAAATTTCAGTTCTTTACGTCGACGCGCTCTCAGGCAATGTACAAATATATAGTAAAAATCGAATTTTTGTATGGCAAACCTACGAGATAGTTACCGATTTGTTCCAATTAAAAAATCTGCAATGTTTTTTTAAAAACGTGTGCAAAATTTCAGCTCTCTTCTAAGTGAAAGCGTTCTCTCTCGACTTCTAGAGTTATCGTGTGTATCGTGTGGACGAATAGACAGACAGATGGACAGACAGACAAACGGACAGACAGACAGACGGACCGACGCACAGTGGGGCAATTGACCTTTAAAATTGGCCATAAACTAAAAAATAACATAGCACATGGGCGATCGTTTTTAGGGTTCCATACCCAAAGGTTAAAAACGGGAACCCTATTACTAAGCCTTCGATGTCCGTCCGTCCGTCACTGGGCTGTATCTCATGAACCGTAATAGGTAGGCAGTTGAAATTTTCACAGAGTATGTATTTTTATTGCCGCTATAACAACAAAAAATAAAAATTAAATTAAATTAAAAATTAAAGGCAGCCCCATACAAGAAACGTGTTTTTTGGCGTAAAAACTGTGTTAAATTTTGTACAATGGTACGGAAACCTTTGTATGCGAGTCCGACTCGCCGATTTTTTATTATTATTTTCGTATATCTTACTGTCCTGCGCACAATAAACCGAGAGCTTACGGTCGTCAATTCAGTTCCCGTCCTCTCCAGGATGACTCTGTCGAAGCCATTTGTCTGCGAAATTTTCAAGTGTGTTATCGTTTGTTTTCACCTGTTTTTGGGCATTTCTATTGAATTTAATTTCTAAAATATTCCACTCTTTCGTTATGGAACCTTCAAGTTCCGGTATGTACTCTCATTTTAGTAATCATTACTTGCAAAAAAGTGTATGTAGTTTTAAATCATTGCTGTAATATAAAATGACCGTTGATTATTAGTTGCTTTAAATTATTCTCAGAAACACGTAGATTATTAGTTTTCTCCCGCCACGGATCTGGTTTTGGTTTTTTCATTTTTCTAATGAACATTGATTGTATATTTCATAACCGATTTTGCTACCTGCTCTTATTTTCTCCTTACCTCGGTATTCGAGCTTTTTCAAAGTTAGTAAATTTTAATAAAAATCAAATATTCCATCATTACTTTCAGGAATGAGTCCAAATACAATGTTCATAATGCAAAAGGACCTTTTTGATGTTATGAGAAGCTCAGGGCACAATGAAATCGAGGACCAAATAATGTTTTTGAGTGATGAGAGCAAGACCAGAACAACATGTCTTGAAGAAATTCTTAAGAATTTGAACAAAACCTTAACACGCTTCAATTCGAATTTTAAATATCGTCTAAAGGTCAATATACAGTACCCAGATATTGATATTGATATTGATATTGATATTGAATAATAAAACACGGTTAAACAAAATTTGTGATTTTCGAAAAATTCAGTTTTTGAAAATTTTCGGATTTCGAAAATGCGTAAGCACACCTCATTTTATCTTGCTACGGCTGACAGTGTAAAAGTTAAGAAGTGAAAACAAAAAAGTATGTTACATTTTCCCTTTCCCCTCATAAATTCAAAAATATGTAACACACTTTAGATTGTAATCATAGTGTCTATTATTTCAAATCATAATATTCAAAAGTCGATTAAATTTCGATCACGAATTTGCTTAAACCTTCGAGGTACATATTATCGAAAATTTTCGAAATTCGAATTCGAATAGACCTTTAATAACACCCTTAAAAAGAAATATTCAACTTAAGAATCCATTCAATATGCCTGTGCTTTATGGCCAACTTTGAAGGGGCGTTACCCCACTGTGCGACGGACGAAAAGACGGACGGACATGCAAAAATCAAAATAACAAGCTTGGACCTATTTTGCGAGACACAATACGAAGTTTGACAGCGGGTCGCCTGAAAATTCCAGTTATTTTACAATAAATTTCTACAGCAGCAGCTGTCTGAATTAATGTTAATGTGTACCTTAGCAGCTTTATGTCACAGCAGCGCAGTAGTAAAATCGTTTTTTCAATGCTTAATGAAATGAAAAGGAGTCCAACCGCTTGAATCTGAGTACTGTAGAAATCCTTATATTTTGTACTTAAAATATAACACACACCGGCTGCAGTAGTGGCACAACTAAAAATTCGTGAAATTTGTGCCAATGCCTGAATTTAATTTAGAATTTGATGCTCTATGTTCCTACGAAATCGACGTAATACTAGTCTGCTTAAATTCCGGAATTAAGACGGCACAAAGTTCAATAATGGATTTTTTTTTCTTTTCTGGAATCTTTTTATTAAAACTATTTCATTTCGTTTCTCCAATATGAAAATTTCACCCCAAATGTACGTACCATTACTAAAGCCAACCAATCGACATTTCAATAAAACCCAGTACGTTACTAACCTTACCTATAGTTAGTGTCCCTTAAATCATCAAAACTTGTTATCTCGAAACTGTGATTTTTGAATTGAGCCACTATTACAGCCGGTGAGCGAATATATATATAGCAAACAGGAGCGATGATAAGCTTAATTAAGTGCAACCTGCTTTTTAAGTGCGTCTTTACATGAAAGTCTGAATCGCCCACTAATGGGCGTCGTGGACCAGGTTGACTACCCTTGATGTAGAGTATAATGAGAAAATGGTCTTGATCTTTCGACGACATAACAGGAGTGATAGTAGTGGAAGTATGACGATTTTTTTTTGATACTTGAATTTAACGACCACATTATTTCCACAGGAAGTCTCCCACTTCATACTTTTCTTATAGTAAGATATGAGTGAAAAGAAGTTAATGGAAAAAATTAATGACTGACTTTTAACAAAAACATGAATCAGCAAGGTATAAACGTTGTGTTATTTGTGGATAATGCTGCGAACCATAGGTATAATGATACTAGAGGATCCCGTTGGCGTTGCCCGGCGATAATATAGATACCTAGAAGGATGGAGTGGGGTGGTTAGAGATAAATAACATCTAAGCTATTTCGCGACTCCGTACTCTAGGTTTTCACTCTGCGTTTGCATGTGTTTGTCTGTGTGCGTGCATGCATTCAAATGTGTGGGAGAGTGTAGCTCTCTACGTCGACGCATTCTCATGCAGTGCCCAAATATACAGTAAAACACGAATTTTTGGTATATCAACCCTACAAGGGAGTTGCCCGATTAGTCCTATTTTCGAAGTGTATTTGCAATTTTTATGAAAACGCCGTATATAGTGAAAAACGAAAGTTTTATATGGCATCACTACGAAAGGATAACCCAATTTACTCCATTTTTGAAATTTTATTTACCATTGCTATGAAATCATCGCGTAGCAAATTTTTTGTATGGCGACCCTACGAAGGAGTTGCCCGATTGGTCCCATTTTTTAACTTAATTTAAATTTCCTTTTTAAGAAAGTCCCGCGTACAAAATTTCAGCTTTCCACGTCGACGCGTGAGGCAGTGTCCAAATATGTAGTGAAAACCTAAATTTTTGTATGGCAACACTAAAAAGTGGTCGCCCAATTTGGTCCCTTTTTAACCATGTATTTACAATTTTCATGCAAACGCCGTGTACAAAATTTGAGCTCCCCATGTCGACGCGTTCTCGAACAGTTTCCGCAAATATATAGTGAAAAAACAAAGTTTTGTATAGCAACATCAAGAACAAGTTTCTTGATTCAGACCATTTTTGTAATTTTATTTACTATTGCTATGAAAATACCAAGTACCAAATTTTAGTTCTCCACGTCGATGCGTTCTCACTCAGTGCCAAAATATATAGTTAAAAACGAAGTTTTTGTATGGCAACCCTACGAAAGTCCTGCCCGATTTGTCCCATTTTTGAATCAAAATTTATATTTTTTTAAAAAACGCCGTGTACAAAATTTGAGCTCTCTACGTAGACACATTCTCAAGCAGTTTCCAAATATATAGTTAAAAACTAAAGATTTGCATGGCAACACCAAAAAGGAGCCCCCATTTGGCTCATTTTTGAAATTGTATTTGCGATTCTCATGAAAACGCCGTGTATAAAATTTCAGCTCTCTACGTCGACGCGTTCTCAGACAGTTTTCAAATATATAGTAAAAAACCAAAATTGTGTATGGCAACACCAAGAAGCGGGTACCCATTTTTTAAATTTTATTTACTATTGCTATAAAAACAAAATGAACTAAGTTTCAGCCCTCTACGTGTATACTGGTTGTCAGGCAGTGTCCAAATATATACTAAAAAACGTGATATTTCTATGACAACCCTACGAAGGAGTTGCCCGCTTTAAACCATCTTTGAACTTATATTTGCAATTTTTATGAAAACGCCGTGTACAAAATTGCAGCTTTCCGGGTCGAGGCGTTCTCAGGCAGTTTTTTAGACCCCGGCAACAGAGCCAGCTATCGTGTACAAAACTATCCTATCTTTCAAGCTGGAACCATCCAAACACATTCACAAAGTTTCATTGAAATCGATTGGGCTGTTTCGGAGATTAGCGTGTACAAACACAGTGACACGGGATTTTTATATATTAAGAAGATATGTATGAGAATTGTTTTATTCAACGTTAGTTGTATTTCTGCCTCTTAGCTCTTAAGCTTTGATTGGCTTATGTGTGAAGCATAGAGCTGTGAGTTCCAAGATCTTAGTGAGGGGTTCTGGCATAAACAGCTGAACCAACGCGGAGATGTGGGACGAAAAATATACCTCACGCAGGCTTTAAGTGCTCTGTTCAATTTTGAGACTTCGGATATTAGAAATGCGGTATGATAAGGGATTGTCTGATAGGCATGTCCAGATGATGCGAGATCACGTATAAAGTGCGGAGGCCATAGTAGATTCGGGAGCATACTTTGCTGATCTGAGGCCGCCATGTTAGAAGACCGAGGTTTTTGATCTGTCTATTTGAGAGTGGCATAATCAGATTGAGATGAAGCAGGTTAGGCAGCATCTCATTAGTATTAGAGGTATTATAGCGAATGGAGTGTGTTTTAACAGAGTTGAGGGTCAGTTCACTGGTTCAAGCTAAGTCCTGAAAATTTACTGAAGAATTTAATTATATTTTTGAAGGAATACTGGTAGTACACGCATCATGATTTTCTTTCCTTTCTAAAACATATGGACATAGGACGTGAGTAAATTCTATAGTGTACAACGACCTTAAGGCATTTATAAATTTTTCTAATGACCGACCTTTCCAACCTTGTTACTATGTGTATTTTCCTATTAAAACTTAAAGGATTTTATTGTTACAAATTTACATATGCACATATTCCTTCCTTCGCATATTAAATAGTTCAGATCCATCCTAGTAATCTAACAAATTAGCACCTCTACTCTAAGTCCTTCTTGAATCACATATTATGCAGAATGCCTGAAACACCTGCAATTATGCTACAGTAACTTGTCGTAAACGTGATGACTCCATTCGACACGTACAACAGCAGCCACCTGGACCCAGAGAATCTGTTTGTTGGAGAATTCCCAATTCACTAATTTTCATAAATTTTAATTTTGGTTTTAATGACGAAGAAGGATAGGCTACAGGTGCCACGAACTCTATGAGATGAATTGCGACTGATGTCCCTGCGAGAGGAACGTATGTAGATACCACATACATCCGACCTCTTAGCATGTTGGGATGCTAGTGGTTGGGGAAACCTATGGGAATTCTACCAAAATTATTTTCAACCGCAAAAACATGATTTAACATTTCTTAATATAATTGTCAAGCTATATGCTGTTCCTTGTGCTTATGGTAATTTTACGACGGGTGATTCGATTGCATGAAAAATATGAATTGATGAAAATGTTTTTTCTTCCTTTTTGTAACATCTCAACATCAGGGATTTTGAGCTTCTGCTCAAGATCGTGGTAAAAGATTATAATTTACACTGACATTGCTATTGAGAAAGTCTTATCAATTAAATTGATTTTTTTCTTAATTTTTATATTTATCGCTCAGACATCTCACTAGATTTGAAATTCAATTTGCTGACAATTCGTCACTTTGTGCAACTTAAGTTTTGCGCCATTTGTTGCAGAAGAAAATGCAATTACAGAACAATGAATTTGTCCGCTGATTTCTATCAGCAGTAAACATATGCCCACATGTTGTAACATAATATGTCGGATATAATCGTTTCTTTACTTTCTGCATAACCGTAATAATTCTGCATCTTAGAAATTTCAAATTCATAATAAATAATCAAGTACACATTTTTTTTCCAAAAATTGGTAAGCTGTTTTTCATGACCTGCACACTTATTTGTTATTTTTAATAAAATGAGAAGAATTTCCTCGAACTGGGCCGTAATAAAAATGATATCGTATGGCAAAAAACAACCTTCATGGAAAATTTAACAATATTTTATGACTCAGTCTGAGTTTTCTGAAATTCAGCAACGAAGATAGTACTGTTTTCTGTGATAACCACTGAAATATTAGTCATTTTGATTACTGTTTTCTTTCTAACTGTTCAGCTATTTTCAAAAGATTATACATACAAAATACTTTCTCAAGTGGCAGTGTTATTTATTATTATTATTTATTTATTAAGGTTTTTTTGGAATAAACACATAAGTTGTCTTGGATGTTTTTTTATCCAAATTTTAAATAAAACAAGTAAGAAAGCTAGAATTGGTCCAAGAGTAATTTCTTATAAATAAAATATTGAGTTAATCGGCCAAAAAGGTAGTATATACATTGATTATAGAGTAAATAGATGTCTCCAGATTCCGGTGTAGGAGTTTTCTGTTACCCGTATGGCGTTATCCATATATGACGTGATTATCTATATAAAATCGACGTTATCCATATATGACGTAACCAACGAGTAAGCCAGCAGTCAACGATGCGACATTTAATTTTTAACCATTTAAGGGCAATCAAGTTTGAAAGAATTGTTAGATGTCCTATTACCACTAGAGACTGCAGCAAAGGAATTAAATAAAAATTCAGCGACACTTTTGACCGCTGAATGTGCTTATATATTTCTATTTGAAAGCTTAGACGAATTTAGAACGAACTGAGGTTAAAATTTATCGAAACAGAATAAAAAACGAATAGACGAACGTCGAGATAAAACGCTTATGAAAGTAAATCTTCTTAGAAGCAGGCAATATACCACATTCCATAAATATATTGATTATAATTCAAAAGGTGCTCCCATTACATTGCCAGACTGCAGGGATAACTGGAAGTGGCAATTTCTTCTGTTGATGAGCAGAGCAACGCAAAAAACATTATTCAATGCATTTCTTACAATAAAGCCAGCATTTACAGTTTCAATCAATTACAATTTTGAAATTTTTAATGCAATAACTTTTTAAAATATTCTTTTTTAAAAACAAAATAAATTGAAATCATATAATGTTTTTTTTTACTATTTATTAATTATTAATGTACATAATTAAAATATTTGAATAAAAAAATTATAAAACACCATGACATATTGGATTCAAGCTATTTATTTACTTTGGTTTTGTTATCCGGATATCCGGATTATCCGGATATTTTGAGTTTTCAGTATTCGATATCCGGATAGTCATTAATGTCGGATAATTGGAAACCTTAGTGGCGACCCCTAGAAGTGTAAATCGTGTGTGATTTTAAACTAAATGTCAAATTGACAAGATTTATTAATTTATAAATTAATATTGTTGCTCTATAGGGGCTTTCGGCAAGCACTGTCTCAGTGAGACAAAACTTTGAGCAACCGTCTCAGTTGTCTCAGTTCAAACCAATCAGCTGATTTGCCAATTTTGACCACAGAATTGGATAGTAATAAATTGAGGAAAGTGTTGTTAGTTCATTCAAATAGCTCACTAAACTTGAATTAGTAATTAAAATCACAAAATAACGAAACTGAGTCATTTGAGACAAGAAAATTCAGTTTCACTTGTCTCAGTTGTTCAGTGGTTGCGTTCGAATTTTGTAGCTCAATATGGAAGTCAGACAGTTCACCGAAAGTGCAGTCTCAATGAGCCAACTGAGAATATCTCACTTGTCTTACAGAGAATGTGGTTGCCGAAAGCGCCATATATATCAAAACATTTGGAGACACATGTGAGATTATCGTATGACATTTCCGGTTGCTTTATGATTCACAGTTACTTTTTGAACCGACAGTATAAGTAGGTCAATAAAGGCTCACAATCTACCACCTTACCATCCAATCCTCATGATCTGTGATGAACAGAACTGGCGTGAATATTCCTCTTTTACTAAAATTCCGCCTGTACGTGGAAAACGGAAAGCTAGAATTCAAACAGAGGCCTTTAGAAGGTACATCTGTAAAGGAATAGTCAGTACGCTCCAAGTATAGGAGTGTGGGTACTTCTCAGGACCTAAGCAAAGTTAACTTAACCTAAGGAATTCGATTATGTACTAGATTTTCCAAAATGTACTAGATCAAAATTTGACATCCTACTCCCAAGGCTTCCCCCAGTTAATTGAAATAAACATTGTTATATTGTTAATAAAAAAAATTCAGAGTATCATAATGCACCGTTTAAGACATCTCCCATGTCTGGGGTATTGGGCCTATAATGGGCATTCTCCTTTTATACTATTGAATTTAAGAAATATACGGTATATGTTTGGGTGCTAAGAGATTATCTCGAAAAAAATTAATGTCGCTTTATAATAAAAGAATTCGAAGCAAAAAGAGAGCTTACTGATATTAATAAAAGGTTCTTAGGAATTGTTTTATAATCCACTCACACAGGTTATTTGGTAACAAAACAGAAATATTCAAAAACGAAGAAGCACAAAGTCGAAGAAATGTTTTGGGCAGACACAAAAAAAGTAATATAGACCGCTTCAGCAAAATACGCACTGCAGTCGATTTCAAAGATATTGACGAAGAAGACAATAGAGTTTTTAGAAATTGTGGTAATTAGTGATTATTTACATCTTATAAAAGATAAACTAAGGAAAAACTCTAGGCGCGAGAACAGGAGTATTCTGGAAGAAAATTAACATATATGAAGACTTTCCATTTTTCTGTTATAGTCCAGGACTCACACATTAAAAGGCCTTAACGTGCCGGGAAGAGCTCACTCTCACTGCGTTTTGTATATTCATCATGGAGGAAAAACTAAAATTTCATCTTTAACAGGTCCTAAAGCCCAAAACTGTCGCTCCCACAGAAAAATAAAGTTAAAACAAATTGTAGCCAAATATGTTTTCTTTCTAATAGTTTAAAAAATATATAGCATGTAGAACAAATTTATGAAAATTATAGCGTTTGAACAAACAACAAGCAACTTTTATATGAAAAAATCCTGCAGTAGACATGGCCAGAAGACTGTGGATGTCACCTGCGGACCGGCCCGCTGCTCTCTTTTTTCGACTTTGTTTATGGCTTGTATATTCCTTGGGTTACGCTTGAGCCCGAAACAACCATTTTTAATAAGACAGTTATAACACAATATTTTCTTATTTTATTGTTAAACTGAGTGATTAAATTTTAAGATGCCTTTAGAAATTAATTAATTAAACAAGTAAAAAAGCTAGAATTGGTCTAAGACCAATTCTTATCATACCCCTAGATGAATGCCCGTATGAAATTTCGTATTGTCACCCTTCTGTGTAAGTTTGATTTTTGAAGTGGTTTTTCGCATATATTTCTAGAACAGTTGGTCGGACAGAAAAAATGATTATAACCAATTTTATAGGATTTCATATTCTGAAGAAGTTTTTAGTGCAATAAAAATATCTTGGACTGATCGTTTTCACAGTATACGTAAAAAACCTACATTTTTATATGGCAACACCAAGAAGGAGTTGCCTGATTTAGTCCATTTTGGAATTTTTTTTGCTAGTACAATGAAAACACCATATGCAAAATTTCATCTTTCTATATCGACGCGTTCTAATACAGTGTCAAAATATATAGTGGAAAACGAACGTTTTGTATTGCAACCCCACGGAGCAGTTGCCCGATTTGTCTCATTTTCGAACTTAATTTTACTTTTTTTTTTCTAAAGTCCGTGTACAAAATTTCAGCTCTCTAAGTATACGCGCTCTCGAGTTATCGTGCGGACAGACGGACGGACAGACGGACGGACATGCAAAAATCAAAATAACTTTTAATGTTATGCGTGGGTCTCCAATCCATTTTGCTCTACCATCATTATTTCGAGGTGTTACAAACGGAATGACAAACTTAGTATACCCTTTAGATTTTATCTAGGGTATAACAGGAAAATGTACGTATAGCTGTTCCGTTTATATCTACTATTTTAGATGCATTTAAGTATAATTAACATAATTGGACCGATTTGAGCATTGACAGTGAAAAAAGAAGCAGGTATCTCATTATCCCAGGAGAGATAGGAATTTTACTAAACTCCGTTTCAATTTAAACGTGCAATTTAAGTAACTTTTGTCTTAAGTAACTTTGGCTTAAGTTTGAAGTGTTATTAACAAAAATTATTTGAAGTAGTGCTAGCTTAAAAGCTAATACTTCGTCTGTTTGAAAAATAAATGTAATACCAGATTAAACTTAGAACGTAATACAAATTTGGACTGGACTTATATACATATAACCCAATCTTTATTGTATAGGGAACATGCTGCTTACTGCATTGATTTCGTTTTGGGCCTAACTTTAAGACCTTCAACCCTCTTAACTCTCTTGCAAAATGCAGTACAAGAATTTTGACAACTGCTGGCTTCAAAATTCTACCAGCCTTATGTCACAGCAGCACAGTAGTAGAAATAGTTTTATCAATGCTTAATGAAACAATAATGGTCACCCATTTGAGCAATTTAGATTTTTGCAATTTCTAAAATGGTTTGTCGGACAGCAAAAATGATTATAACCAATTTTATAGAATTTCATGTTCTGAAGAACTTTTCAGTACATTAAAACCGTACAGCACAGATCGTTTTCACAGGATACGTAAAAATCGTAAATTTTTATATGGCAACACCAAGGAGGGGTTGCCCGACTTAGTCCATTTTTGAAATTATATTTACTATTTTTATGAAAACATTATGTACAAAATTTCAACGCTCTACGTTGACGCATTCTCAGGCAGTGTTCAAATATGTAGTGAAAAATTAAATTTTTGTATGGCATCCCTATGAAGGAGTTTACCCGATTTGTTCCATTTTCAAACTTAATTTTACTTTTATTTTTAAAAGTCGATGTGCAAAATTTCAGCTCTCTAAGTACACGCGTTCTCGAGTTATCGTGAGGACGGACAGATGGACGGACGGACAGACGGCCATGCAAAAATTAAAATAACTTTTAATGTTATGCGTGGGTGTCCAATCTATTTTGCTCTACCATCATTATTTCTAGGTGTTACAAACGGAATGACAAACTTAGGATACCCTTTAGATTTTATCTAGGGTATAATAAAAATAAAACAAACCGCTTAGATCTAAGTCCTGTAGAAATCCTTACATTCTGCACTTATAGTATATATACAGGGTGTTTCCTTCATGGTGGTCCATAGAGCGGAAGGTGATAGTACTAACCTAGCAAAAAAAAAATTGTATGGCAGGGAGGGGGGGCATATCAACCGTTTTGAAGTTACAGGGTGATTACGAAATTCCTGTATTTTAAAAAGTACAGGGCGCAAGGTCACCGTGGAAAGCTGATTGTATTCAGAACTTCATGGCATTTCCAGTGACTGTTCAACTAGCCCCGTACACCTCTCCCCTTAGGAGTTATTGTGGTCTAAACTCAAGATTTCGAATTTTCTTATAATTTTATTTTAATTTGACCTTTATTTTTTTTTGCAGTTATTAGCTCACAACCTCTTCAAGTCATACCGAAATTAGCTGATATTTCTTCAAAATGACATGTACGGGGACAAATTATCTTCGAGAATAAGCTTAAGAATAGCCTTGAGAATAGGTTTAGAGCTCATTACTCTTAAAGGGCTTCAGATAGCACATTGGGTGTGATAGGTCATATTAAAGAGGAGAGTCTACAGTTTACAGTTATTGTAAAAGAAAATTATGTTAATGACCTTTATGTTATGTTAATGACCTTTTTGCAAAGAAGTAACAAAAAAGGTAAGAAAATTCTAAATTTATAGTTTAGAGAACCATAAATCCGTTGGAAAGAGGAGTACAGAGCTGGTTGAACTATCGTTGGATAGGCCACGAAGTTCTGAATACAATTAGCTTATATACGGTGACCGTAGACTCTGTATTTTTCAAGATACAGGGTGTTTTGTAAAACTTAGCATAATTCCTTAATCACACTGTAACTTCGAAATGGTTGCCATACAATTTTTTGTTTGTCTAGGTGGGTAATATCACCTCCCGCTCTGTGGACCACCATGGAGGGAACACCCAGTATAATAAACAGGAACGCTTGTAAGCTGAATTACGTACAACCTGTTCTGTCAGTACATCATAAATGTGCGCGGTAAGTAGCTTCAGTATCGGACTAAACCTCTACCTCCAACTATGGAAGCCTGAATCTCCCACTAGTGGGTGGTTTATAGCGCGCGGCGTTAATTATAATCTAATCGATTCTCTTGAATTAAACGACCACATTATTTTCACAGGACGTGTCCCACTTCAGATTTTTCTAATAGTAAGACATGAATGGAAAGAAGTTAATGGATGCAAGTAATGATTGACTTTGGCAAAGACATGAATCGGCAAGGTATAAACGTTGTGTTATTTGTAGATAAAGCTTCGTGTCATTCATATAGGAGTACCTACCTATTGTTTATGAAACCCTAAAGTCGTATTTTTGCTTCTACGTCCTTGATTAAACCTCGTGATCAGAAAATTATTCACGGCTTTAACACATATTATCAACAAGAAATTGTGCGCAAACAGCTCTTAAGCTTCGAAAATGGAAAAACCTTTTTCTTATAGCACGTCAGAAACAAAAATCGATCAAATACTTGCTTTGGTTCTGAGTTGATTTCATTGGAATTGATCGTGCGGAATTTTTGTTTGTTATTTGCCACTTGCATAAACGCCAAAATTTTCATTGATCTACAAGAATGTAAAATATTCACACTTGTACAAATAACTAAATATTTCACCATATATGGAATTTCTAATAATGAAAATAAAATCATTTCTTCTCTAATATCAAATCAATAATTCCTTGCCAACAGCATAGTTTCTTTCTTAGTCGATCTACTCTAACGAATCTTTCCATTTACATTTACACCTCTATCGCATTAGATGAAGGCAAACAGGTTGGCACTTTCTATGCCATTTTCAGTAAAGCATTCGATAAATTATCACACAGTCTCCTTCTTAATAAAATGTCAAAAATAGGATTAAAAGATGTTTCCTTTTTTATGTATGTATGCTCATTTGGACGAGTGCTGACCCAAGGTATGTAGAAGACAAGGTATTCCCATTACGAACCACGTTCCGCCATTTATGTCCAAACGTATAGGAAAGTACAGTACAGAGAACACAATATAATCTCTCATCTCTCTGTCTTTTCAATAGAAATGTATATACGTTATAGGACATAACAGGTCACAGTTCTCGTACAAAATTTTTAATGAGAATACCTTGTCTTCTATATACATTGGTCCTGACCGAAGTGAGCTGCTCACCTTTCACAGGTTTCGGAAGGCGGGCATGCTTGCTTACTACGGCTCATAATTCGACAGATCAAATCTCTAAGAACACGTAATTTCTTATCAATAATAAGAATTTAAATTTATTTTTGCGAATAAGTATAAATGCTAATTATTCTTTTGTTACATCTATTTTTTTTTTTTTTGTATTTGGCAGCAGACACTTACTGTTTGCCAAATATCTTTTTTGCGAAACGTTCTTTTGCAAACCGCCATTTTTTTGTTAATTAAGGTTTTGAAAAAAGTATTTTTATATCCTAGATGAAATCATAGGGTGTGCTAAGTCATTCCGTTTGTAACACCTAAAACTAATGATGGTAGAGCTAAATGGATTGGACACCTACGCATAATAAGAAAAGTTATTTTGATTTTTGCATGTCCGTGCGACTGTCCGTCTGTCCGTCCGTCCTCACGATAACACATGCGCTTGGAGAACTGAAATTTTGCACAAGGCTTTTAAAAAAAAAGGAAAATCAAGTTCGAAGGTGGAACAAATCGGGTATCTCCTTCGTAGTGTTGCCATACAAAAATTTCATTTCTCACAGTGTTTTCATAAAAATAGTAAATATAATTTCGAACATGGACTTAATCGGCAACCCCTTCTTTGTGTTGCGATATAAAAATTTTTGATTTTTACGTATACTGTCAAAACGATCAGTCCTAGACAGTTTTATTATACTGAAAGTTCTTCAGAATATGACATCCTATAAAATTGGTTATAATCATTTTTTTCTCTCCGACGAACAATTATAGAAATATGTACGAAAAAACAGTTCAAAAATCAAACTTGCACAGACCATACGAAATTACATACGAGTATTCATCTAGGGTGTCATAAGAATTGGTCTTAGACCAATTTTAGCCTTTTGCCTTGTTTGTTAAGTGGTTTTAGGAAAAGTGTCTTTTTGAAAAATGTATTTCAGCCAACTGTTCTAAGCCCCTTCTGTCTAATGCGTTGTCAAATTGTAGCTTTGCCCGCTGGATAATGTATTTGCAGCTGTTTCGTGCGTCTCTATAGATCTGCCTCAATTCCGCTGAGTGGCAGCATGTAAGCATGAAATTCAGCTTCCTTAGTTTTATGACTGTATAATAGTCAGTTTGTTATTCCGTTTGTAACTCGTAGAAATAATGCTGGTACATAGAGTAAAATTAATTGGACACCCCTGCATAACATTAAAAGTTTTTTTGATTGTTGCATTGTGAAATCCATGTAAGTACTCGATTCAACATTTCTATAAAATGGGTAGAGATAAAATGAAAAATAGGAATTAGGCGAAATTTCCGACTGTTTTGCATTTAAAATGTATACGGTAAGGAAAGAAAGAAAGAAATAGAAAAAATCACGAAAAAATCAAACTCTCTTTAAAACTTGTACGAATAAAGACAGAAAATGTAAAAGCGCAGATTACATGCAACGAAACAGAAGGGCAAATGATTCTTTCGTAAATAAATGAGAAGGGCGAACTTTTCAGATAAATGTTCATAAAATGTTCCCGCGCTTTTGTGAAAACAGGTAGGTATCTCTGAAATATTGAGAGAGTTTATTCCAAAGTTTTTTTTGTAATCGCATGTTATGTCCCAAAGTTGTTGCTGTAATCCTATGATATTTGAATGCGCGTGCTTTTGTTTACATTCGTTTTGTTCTGACGAGATTCAGTGGGTGTAACTCATGCTGGATTCTCTACAGACTTCAATAATATAGACTGCTACCTGCAGGCCTTTCCCATTCAAATTGAAGCCAGCATAACTATGGGTGCAGAGGGGCAAAACATCCCAAATTACTATTATATTCTGGGATATTAGATAATTAGGATTTAGGGGTACCATGATTAGCTAAAATGAAGGGGTAATATATTAAAATCTTAAAAGTTTATATGTTTATTCACGAATTCTTATTTCATTAATTCCTTTTAAACTTGAGAAATAAATATTGTGAAAATTCTCTGTATTCTGTGTAGTTTTCTTAAATCAAAGTAAGACAATTAATGTAGTGGGTATACAGTTTTAAAGTTATTAATACCACTTTTTAAACTATCTGAATAAGCGGAAAAAACATTCTTCTGAGTAACGATATTGTCGATCTTGATCTTGATTATTATATCATTAGGTAGTCAGACAAAGAAAGGTAAGAAGAAGGACTGTAAAAGTCTCAATTTTTCTTGAGGAGCGGCAGATTGGAGATTATAAAATTGTCGACGACGAATGCATTATAATTTCCTAAATAAGCGAGTAAAATAGTTAATACCCTGACACTGGTATAACTAACGTCCCCGCATACCCATCCATGCGGGGGGACCACAGTTTCTAGAGGCCCACGAAAGCCTACAAAATTAATATTTTCATATAAAGTGATGAAACTTGAAACTACATAAAATAAAATAAAAATAAAAATTATATTAACTCTCAATTCCATCTAAAAGTGTTGATATCATCTTAGGCTTTGAGAAGATGCAAATACGCTAGCTAGACGGTAGTGATGATACAACAATAAAAAAGTCGATAATTCTTCTTATTTTTTGTATTTAAACGGAGAAAAAAGGTACGCCTGAAACTGAAACACTGTAAACTATTTTTTAGGAAATATTTGGCTGACTTCCTTAAGCTAGGCAGACACGCTTCTAGCATGCATCAGAGTTCGTAGATGAGAGACGCGTATATATATATTTATTTATTTCCTGTCTACAGATACAGAGTACCTTACAGACTAAGCTTTAAGAATAAACTACGAACTAACTATGTAGATTCTGCAATTCAAACTTACAACTTTTAAATATCTCTCTAGCCAGATCAATATCAGTACAATACATATGTATATTTGTCAAATTTTACAACGGAATTTGTGATAGGTTCATTATAACCGTAATTGGTTCTATGAAATGATACTTGCAGAAAATGACATAGTCTTATAAGCCTTTCTGGTACTCCGGTGATTCTAAACTATAACATATAATATCTCTAATAATCGTGCCGCAACCGACTTATCTTCTGAGGTCCAGCTTGGATAAACCTAACAACAAGCAACGTATATCATAAGAAGGCAAGTTATGCCTCCAATATGGGTGTTTACCTAGCGCCAGTCTTTTGAATGACTTTTGTACTGCTTCGATACAATTTTTATGTACTTTATAGGACGGACACCAAATAAAGGAGGAGTATTCCACTATGGATTTTACCAATCAATAAAAAAGAGCTATCAATCTTTTAATTTCTTTGTGTTTCGTCTTATAAAACCTAACATCATAAAAGATATAGAAATAATATATTCTATATAGCTAATGGAGGATTAGTTAGAATCAAAAATGACTCCTATCTTTAGCTTCTGCTACTCTGGGAACAGATGAAGCTCCTATTTTATAATCGCAGACTATTGGTGTAGACTTTGGGTAAAAGGATATTATTTTACATTTAGAAACATTTAGCGACAAGTTATTCTCTGAGCACCATCTACGAAATATACAAATAGTCATCTGCACACCTTAGAATATATAGCAAACAGGAATGGGTGAATCGTGTATAAATTTTTTAAAAGCATGACATTATACATAGGAGTAAGTGAGATGCCGCAGCGAACTATTGTCAAAACTAGGGTATGATTGCCAAATGTGCTCTTGTTATGAACAGATGTACTCAATTTAAAATTCTTTTGTGAAATTTAATAAAAGTACCTAATAAGTTTTTTCCAAAAATATTTATCTTTGAAGTTTATTTTGTGCAGTTTTATAGTGACACTATAGTGCATTGGCGTAACTAGGACTTCTGGGGTGGGCCAGGTCCCCCAACTTTCGTACATAGGTTTTAACAAACATTTTGTTTGCGGCGAAGTATACCATTCACGAGTATTCCCAGATTTTGACCTAAATTTGTTATGCATTGCTCTGAGTACTTACAAGATGTTGATATAATGCCTAGAGACAATGAAATTGCATAGATTAAAAACACCATAAAATTTCTAAAGTTACAGAGAGTACCGAGAGGCTATAAGTTACTAATCACACAAGCTCTGCACACAAAAAATAAAATAATTCTCATTTTACAAGTGGCAGACATCGCGTCACTATTTTTGTAATATGTAGTCCTCCTACGTGAAACCTAAACTCCGCTCCCAAGAAAGCTAAATAAATAGATCAGCATTTTTAAGCTACTGCAAATGCAGGTGCGTGCGCACATTTGGGGAAGCTTTTGAGATATGGCAGTCTTTGTCAAAGTTGCGATCTTAATAAGAAGAACAACAGAGAAAAGCATTTTACATCGCTTATCCGTTAGTAGGTATAAGTCATCAGCATTAAAATCAATCTTTGAATAACTGTCAGTCAACATTCGGCAATCGGGCGATATTTATCATTTATCGAGACCAATGGCTACGAGTATTTACGAAATAGTTTTAGTCGGATATTTAAATTATTGTGAAGATAGATTAGTACATAATGTAATTGGCGAATTGAGTGAAAGTGCATTGTTTTCTTTAATCCCAATTAACCCAATCGGCATTCATCTATTCCGTACAGTCCACTCCAAACATCCGATGCGATTTAAATTTTCCTTAAATCATAGGAAGTAGTGTTTATTTGAATAATAAAATAAATTTTGCACGATTTTAAAATAAAAATAAAAGAAAGTGGTGTCGTTTAATTAACAAAGAATTTTGTTTTCCACATCCCCTCCTTTGTTTCTCTGACGTATTAAGGAAAATAAGTCAGAATCCTCAAGTTCCATACACGAAACTGATATGATAGTGACGCCCTGCCTAATGCTCAGTATTTATTCCAAGTATCAGTACCAGGACCCATACTTCAAATCTTTTAAGTACAAGTTCAAAATTTTCAATATCAATTCCAGGTACTGGTAGTGATATTCATAAGGTTGAAGAGCTTTCGAAAACTCAAATCAGAGATTTTGAAAATCCTATAGCCTATAGTTAAATAACTGGATAAGGTATCCATTTACGAAATATCATACGCTGTTTTAATTTCTACATAATTGTGGAAGTTGTTCATACCTACAGTATTTGAGTTTGCCTTTAGCAAAACAAATGTCACATCAGATCATGATTGCCTTGCAAATGAAAATCAACGCCGTACATGTGCGGCGGAAGAGAGAGGATTGTGGCACTTGATTGCCAACCTTCTCAACAAGGAATATCGATTCAGCATGTCAATTTCTGTCCTACTGTTACTCATATATTGCGCTCATTTTCTTTCTATTTTACTGAAGTCGATAAGATTTCTTGAGACACTGTCGAGATACAGATAATCTCTATTATTAGAAGGCGTATTTAAATAATTTACAAGAGCTGAAGTACTCGTACTTCGCGTTATGGCGGTATTTGTAGTAAGTGCGTTAGGTACGAGTATCGGAACTTGTACTTGAGAATTTTTTGAGTACCAGTATCGAGACTTGTACTTGTACTTAAACAACATTTAAGTCCAAGTCCTGGTACTGGTACTAATACTTAAGTACCAATATACTTAAGTACTTTACAAGTCTGAAGTTAGATACACATTTTAGATCAATTATTTACGTTTTTATTAAGCACTAATAAAGAGATAGTTAAAGTCTGTATACGCTTTAGTTTACGTTTTTTTTTTCTGCAAATTTATTTAGCACCTGTTGCGCTGTTGGTTTGTTTTAATTATCTCATTTTCAATGTTTATGAGTGCCATGTTCGAAAACCTCTCATGAAGCATTTGCTCTTAACCAAGTTTTAACCGACGAGGGCATACTACAAGAGAAATTTCTTGAACAACTGATCGATAGAAAGAGATTACCCACGAGAATAGGACATCATTTGAAAAAATAAAATAAAAAAATGATTATAATATTTGAAAGAAAGAATTGCATGTAGCTTTAAGGAAATTGAGCATGTGTGTGACAAAGAGAAATATACTTGTTTTATGTGAAGTAGAAATGTTTACATTTTTCAATAACCAGGCACTTTGTTTTTTACACACTGGTGAATAAGGATGTAGTGGTTCACTGTTTTTTTTTACACACTGGCGAATAAGGGTGTATTGAACAGCTGCTCAAGAAATTTCTCTTGTAGTATGCCCTCGTCGGTTTTAACTCGATGGAAAAGCTCCGTTCACACTGTCAAAATAGTTCTCCATGGTTTCTCCTACGGATCACGCCTTTGCCAAAATTCTGTGGAATCAGAGCGAACTTAAAATAGTTTTTAAAAATTTTAGAAGATTTTAATAAGATCTCTTGAAGAAAAGAACTCGTTAAAGCCGATCCGAACAGATTCTAATTAAATTGAATCTAAATTTCTCCTAAAATTCTACGAATTAACAAATGTTTTTTGGGAATTTTCATAATTTTCTGTTGGGTGGCGGCAGTCCGCATTCTGGGGAGGGGGGGCACCCTGGCCCCTAACTACTTACGCCAATGCACTAGTGCCTGTTAAAATCTTCATATCAATTAAAAAAACAAAAATTAAAAATTGGATTATAAACTAGGGAATCCTGTTTGAGGCAACTGCACTATCTAAATTATCTTTTTTCTTAATAGAAGCAAAAATTTATATAAATTAAATATGTGAATTATTTAAAAATAAAGTCGAAAAGAACATTTTTTACTACAGATGCTCTGCACAAAACCTTTGTTTACTTTTTGCAAATTGACAAGTTGCTTAGAATAGGGACGGGGTGTATGTAAAACATAGACTACCAACACAACCAGAATTCATAACGGGAATTCTGGCTTATCACCATTCCTATTTGCTATATATTCTAAGCTGCAAACAATAAACATTCCACAAAGAAAAAATATTAGTAATTGATAAATAGCAAAAACAGAAGCAGACCAAGGTAACTACCCTGAGGAACACCCAAATTTTCCTCGATGACCCTTGACAATTTATTGCTCATTTCTACATATTGCCTACGATTTGCTAAAAATGAGGAAATCCATCTGAGGATGTTATATGTATTTAAAGCCCAGACGCATAAGTTTATTAATAATAAAAATAAAAATAAATAATAATATCAACACGATCAAAAGCTTTCGAAAAGTCGGTATATATCGAATCGATCTGGGCATGATCTTCAATAAAATTAATAGTATGATATAAAAAAATTGCAAGATTTGTACATGTTGACCTACCTGAGATAAATCCATGGTGATTCGAAGAAATATATTCCTTCACTATAAATGAAATTTTAGAGTTGACTATAGAATCCAGCAATTTTGGTGTGTTATATATAAGCACGATAGTTTATTAACAAATTTTTTGATCCAGATATGTGGATAGGAGTTATATAAGATGTCTTCCATGTATCCAAAAAGCACCCGGAACTAACTGACGAATTAAATAAGACTGAAAGAGGATAGGAAAGAGATAATACGCAATTTTTAAGAAAAATTAGTACATATGTTGTTCATATCAGTCTTTGTACTAGAGTAGTAGCCATCACTATGATTGACACAATAAACTGTTTCAAAATATTCTGCTAACATGTTACAGCTAGATATAATATCTTGAGGTTTTGAATTATTATATTCTAGTACTTTAGGAAATCCGGTTGACTTACGTTTGCCATTACTATAGTGCCAAAAGGCCTTGCTATTTGACTTGATCTTAAATTCAATAGATAGTAGATAGATACTGTTTCTACAAAAACCTATGAAGAAACTCAAATTCCTTCCTCAAACCCCTAAAATTATTTAAATCATCTGAGATACCTGACAGTTTAAATCTCTTATGAGACTTAGTTTTAGCATTTTTCAAGTTTAAAAATGTTTTTGGTACAAATCTGTTCAGTCCAACATGCACAACTTTTAAAAATACATTAAACATTTACCGCAAGTTAGCTTGAAGTAGTGTCGACCAATCTACAATCTACTTTAACTTTAGAATATTAGATAAGTAAGCAATGAACGAAAATTCGAAAATTAAAATATGTACATAAGATCAAATTTTCTCGTTTTGAAATTCCCTCAAGCTCCCAACATTGTTGTAGGAGCCATGATTAGTGAACTCAGGCTCGAGTTTAAGCTTTTCTCTCAAATACTCATCGGTTTTCATTTTAATGTGCTTTCATGAGCATATGCTGGGGCTGCCAGTAGTTTTTTAACAGGTTTAATAATGAATGTAGAGCATGAAGCAAATCTTAACAAATAAGTTTGGCAATCCAGATCTTTTCAACAATTTTTTTGCTCAACTCTGTCTTGGAGTGAGTGGAGTGAAGGCACTATTGGAAGATCGTTGGAATTCTCCCATATATTGTAGGAATTTCTGGCCTGAAAAAAGTTTAAAAGGGAGAAGGGAAGGGACACAAAATATTAAATTTTCAGGTGAAAGTTTTATAATTTGCGACGGGCGCCATACATCCTTAGTTACGCCACTATACCCTAATGTCAGAATACATCAACCATTGTTAATATAAAGCCACCACTTTCATATCACAGGTAGAAAGTCGAATTATTATCTATCATACCTTATAAAATTCATTTCAATACAGGCACTTTAAAACTGTGTGCGTAAAGGTTTTTCTGCTAGGCAATACGGAATATTTATATTTTATGGAATATTATGGAAACATTATGTATCCTTCCGAGTGCTTATTAATTTTTTTTTTTTTATTAATATTCATTTTTTTCTTTTGTTTTTCATGGTTGTAATGTAATGTAATCTCTAAGATTTTTTTAATTTTTTAAATTAATAAAATCCATTTCCATATAAAAATGAATGTTAAACTATTGTTATTAGCTTGAAATATGACTATAAATTATAAAGCTATGTAGATTAGTACAAAAATGGTGTGAATGGCGTAAAATGGGAGTGCACTTGATTATTCGCGGTGTTGATTGCTTATTAATCTTCGAATCGCGGTCTGTACTCGATCTCGCACTTTTGATCTCAAGACCGAAAGAACTAGTTTGAATATGTAGCATAGGCATACTCATTAAATCAGCTATAGCCCAGTCAAATAAGGTCAAAAAAGTGACAAACCTCGGAATGGAAGTGAACAAGCTGTAAATTGGTATAAACCAAGACTGGGCAAAAAGTCTCATTAAATCTCGTATCTGCTTCACCAGATATTCAAGGTCAAATGTCGCGGAAATAGGTTTTTTTAATTATCTAGTTTTCTATGGAAAATACTTCATTCAAGGTCATTGTGAAACTTATAGATTAGGAAATTCCCTTCAATTTTCATTTCAAGCATTTTTTTGTATCTACAACCGTTTTCGAGGTACAGCTCGGAGAGAGCAAGCGCGCATCCGTATACAGGCGTATATAGAGTATAACGCTATGTGAACGCGGGACCAAAAATTTAATTTTTATTTATTTATTATTAAGACCAAATACAGAACAGCGTATTTAAAATTATTCTTGTTCGTCGTCGTGTTCGGTATGAGGTTGCCCAAGATCAATGTCGACATCATTATCATCGTCCTCGATATCCGTACAGTTGTTTCGCCAAGCTCAAGGTCTTGGTTGGGAAAAGATTTTCAACCTGGGGAACGGGGATGGTCTTTACAGAATGAGCTTTTACAGCCGATAATGACGTTGAAAAATTGTTGAATATGATTTTTTGCAATTGCAAGAAAGGCTGCGGCGTAAATTGTGGATGTTGAAAAGTGGGATTACTATGTTCCACAGTTTGTGGCCAGTGTAGGGGCCAAGCATGCCCCAATGCCTTATCAATACCGAACAACTCCGTTGGAGACAACGTGCAAAACCACTTGGAAAAATGATAAAGGATTGAGAAATACTCACCACTGGATAACACGGATAAATATAAAAATTAATTCACAGTACGCAATTGTTGTATTATAATATTTACATTCAAAGTTAATATGAAATTATATATCTATACCTACCAAAAGAAAAAACCGTTGCCTATCACAACTGAAGTAATATAATTACTCAAACTTCGATCACAACAACATCACAGGTACTTGAAAGCTTTGTCTGAATGAACAGCAGCTGCGTATAATATTCAAGTCGAGCTTTGATTAGTATTAGTACCATTCAAACATTGACTGTCGAACCTTTCGGAGAGTAAAATTTAAACGTCGTCGTTACTTATTTAAGTTTAATTTTTTTGTGGTGCGGTGACTTGCATTGAAAACGAATCGGTTGAAAAATTTATACAGAAATAGTGTTATACACTTGATCAACAAGAAGTGAAAATTTAATACCAGAAATATTGCACGTAAGCAAAATTATTTTCTTCATTGTTGATTTTTAGTGTGTTTGCATATTACCTACATTAGTACATTCGTAGCACTGCCAAGCAAAAGTGTCACTAGGTATATATTAACTTAAGCACTGCTTAAAAAAGCTTTGAGCTAGAGAGTTTAAATTGGATGCAAGGCTTTTTATAATAAATATATATCTAGGTTCGAAAATGGGTGCAAATCGGTTGCTCCTACGCAGGGTTGCATACGAAAACTTCCAACTTTTGAAAATTTTCCACTACTATATACTGAGCAAACCGAATATAAAAACGTATGAAACTCATTATAATCATTTTTATTTTCCGATAAGCAGTTCTAGAAAAAAAAATAGAAAAACCATTTAATATTCCAAACAGAATGCTGGCGACATGTATGGGTATTCATCTAGGATTCTAGATTAACCTCAAATTTCGCCTTAGACCAATTTTAAATTCTTTTCTAACTTGTACTTGCAGATTAGTTTTAAAAGCTATGAGATTATTTAAAATAGTTTTATTATTATATTATAACTTTTGTGTACTGTACACACACGAGCACATCATTTTTATATACTACTTCGTTTGTTTCCAAATGGAGTTCGTTACTTATGTATATTATGGAGCAAGGTTTGGGGAAATTAACATAATCAAAACTCTAGATAATTTATATATGTATATAATTAAATTTAGGACGGTCTGGAGAGCGTCGTCATCGATATATTCACATGCTTGTAGTTATCCTTGAAGTAAAACTGCTTTTGTCAAATTTAATAGAAGAATAATATGTTTCTAGTATTATCTTGGTGATAGATTTCAAAAAAATTTAAATTTGTAAATAATATAGTCCTTGACATCTATTTACCGATGGTATTTTGTAACCGCAATATTACCGAGGCAATGTTATCGGGATTGTTAGGTAAGCCGTCAGCCCTCCAAATAACATAATACGAACTCTTCTTTGCAGACATTCTTGAGCTGAGTTCATAACCATAGTTTGGTTTTTAATTTTTATCATCAAATAGGTTTTTTAACATAAAACTCTTTTTTTTGCAATGTATTTGGAAAAAAATTGGGAATATGAAATATGTATGTAAAAGTGTGAACACTTTTTGTAATGTCGCAATGAGTTTTATTTTTGAGGCTATGCCTTAATTGTTAAAATGGGAAAAAAAACTTGTTTATACTCATAAAATTTTTTATCAATTTTTCATTTAATTAGTAAGTTTATTATCTCACAATATAAACGAGAAATAGGCTCCCAACATGATTGAATTTCATCTTGCTTAATATGATTTTTCAATTCAAGCCGCTAATTCATTTGGATTGGGGTTATTAATTTTGATAGTTTTGTCCGGTGGGAAAAAATATCTCGGAATCAACCTCAACCTCCCAATCCCTTCTATCCCACAAACATAAAAAATGACTTTGTGATCAATTAAACAGAACTAGAAATCGCTACAGGACTGAAATCTTCTCTTAAAATTCAATTTGATGGCAATTTATTTGATTGAGTTTCTTCTCATTTTCTTTTTTCTAAAAGAAATTTTTCAAACTTTTTTTGTAATTTCGATTCTTGGGTATTTTGAAGTTATATAAGGAGTTCTCTAACATGAGGCAAATCCTATCTAACAAAGAGATTTTGTTCACCTCCAACAAAATTATAAATCGCGTATCTACTCGTAAGACCAAAGCATTTACTATATGTTTTTCTTCAAACAATAATTGCTTCTGTTTTATCATAGCCATTAAAAGTTAAATTTTAATATTTGAAGGAATTAAAAATGCTTTGGTATTTTTATATGACCAGCGTGGTTCCTTTTTCCTGGTTGTTTAGTGTTAGCACTGACATGTAGGTATAACATAGACCGCTGACACCACTGAAATCGATACATTATCATGGGATCACTTTTCTATAGTCGTCTCTTTTTGGTTTAACGACTGGATTCCACTGAACTTGAAATAATAAGTTTTATACAAAGTCCACCATAGTTCAGTTTCAGTCCAGTGGATTTTCCGAATGAATATACAGAATAGAAATAGATGGCAATATAACATTTGTAATCCTTTCTCTGTCCCCCATAGCTACTTTTAGGGATAGACAGACAAAAACTGCTTAATGTTATTTCCTTAAAAATCGAGTTTAAGGAATTTTTGATGTTATAGGAGATAAGCTTCCAATAAAAATAATAATTTTGAATATATTTGGAATTTGTTGACTGTTAAAGCGAAAATGAAACTTGAAATTAAGATGGTTTTCACACCCCTGCCAACAAAAGTAGCCCCTTATGAAATAGAAGATCAAGCAGTCCATGTCATACATGTCAGTGGGTGTTAGGCACATATGTGTAGTTTCTACAATAAAGTATCTAATATAAGATTTTCCTTAATCTTGTGTTTGTAATAATTGTACAAACTAAAAGTATGTCCAAGTATATTGCAATTAGTTTAGCTAAATTTACACGTTTTCAGCTAGTCATACAGAAAAGTGAACCACAAAACTCTCGTAACTTCAACAGAGCTGACAATAAATTAAAAATATGTGAAGAGTAAGAAGACGAAATTCTGTCCAACTTGTCGACTTGCATTGGTAATTTACAGATTTACACAAATTATTTACCGAGCTATTCCTTCATCTTACATATAACTGTAGGACGTGTGCATACATCACTTAATTAAAACATCTGGATAAGCGAAATTAAGGGTTTTTGCTCTAAGTGATTCTGAGATATTTTTTAAAGATTGACTGTCTGTCTGCTCTGTAAATCCCCAATTAAACGCGTTCTAATAATAGAGGTTATCTGCATCTCGACAGTGTCTTAAGAAATCTTACCGCCTTCAGTAAAATAGAAAGAAAATTAGTGCAATATATGAGTAACAGTTGGACAGAAATTGACATGCTGAATCGATATCCTTTGTTAAGAAGGTTGGCAATCAGTGCCCCAAACCGCTCTCTTCCTTCCTCCGCACATGTGTAGCGTTGATTTTGATTTGCAAGGTCTTGTAAATGCTACACAAAAGCAATTCTTATCTGATGTGAGATTTGTTTTGCTAAACAAACTCAAATACTGTATGAACAACTTCCAAAATTTTGTAGAAATTAAAACAGCAAAAACTTATATGATATTTCGTAAATGGAAACCTCATCCAGTTATTCAACTGGTTATAGATTTTTCAAAATTTTTGATTTAAGTTTTCGAAAGCTCTTGACCTTTATAAGTACCACTACCACTACCTGGACTTGTACTTGAAAATTTTGAAGTACCAGTAGCGGAACTTAAGATTTGAAGTACGGGTCCTGGTACTGATACTTGGAATAAATACTGAGCATTAGGCAGGGCGTCACTATCATATCAGTTTCGTGTATGGAACTTGAGGATTCTGACTTATTTTCCTTAATACGTCAGAGAAGCAAAGGAGGGGATGTGGAAAACAAAATTCTTTGTTAATTAAACGACAACACTTTCTTTTATTTTTATTTTAAAATCGTGCAAAATTTATTTTATTATTCAAATAAACACTACTTCCTATGATTTAAGGAAAATTTAAATCGCATCGGATGTTTGGAGTGGACTGTATGGAATAGATGAATGCCGATTGGGTTAATTGGGATTAAAGAAAACAATGCACTTTCACTCAATTCGCCAATTACATTATGTACTAATCTATCTTCACAATAATTTAAATGTCCGACTAAAACTATTTCGTAAATACTCGTCGCCGTTAGTCTCAATAAGCAATAAATATCGTCCGATCGCCGAATGTTGACTGAGAAGTTATCCAAAAATTGATTGAATGCTGATGACTTAAGCGTGAATTACAATTACGACTGATCTGTCGACTGCGACTTGATATTAAGTCGAAGTCAACGGTGAGGTGCAGTTTGTAATTAAATTAAAGTTTCAACTGCTTGAACAAACCAGAAGTCCCGACCTCTGTGATAGAACTGAAGTTGGCAGAAGCCAACATCAACTTTCAGTCGAAGTCGAAGTTGCAATTGTATCTTGCCACATGCATTTACCATTTGGGCAAAGTCGTAGTCGACTGACCAGTCGTAATTGTAATT
The DNA here is from genome assembly GCA_963930735.1 of Dioctria linearis. Taxonomy (NCBI): domain Eukaryota; kingdom Metazoa; phylum Arthropoda; class Insecta; order Diptera; family Asilidae; genus Dioctria; species Dioctria linearis. The sequence continues at coordinate 332,213,847 of OZ005741.1, read as the reverse complement.
CAGGCCTTTATACAAACTGATAAGCGATGTACCATGCTTTTCTCTCTCCGGGGGCTCAATAACATTCAATGAGAATTATAATAAAGAATGGGAAACAATTGAAAACTGTTCGTTGTTCTTCTGATCTTAACATCGCAACCTGGACAAAGACTGGCATATTTCAAAAATATTTCTTATTAAAATCGCTCCGAATGTGCACACGTACCTGCATTTGCAGTAGATTAAAAGTGCTGTGCTGTTCTAATTTCTTTGCTTTCTTGGGAGCTGAGTTGAGGTTTCACGAAGGAAGACTATACATATTACAAAAATAGAGACACGATGTTTGCGACTTGTAAAATGAGAATTATTTTATTTTTGTTTTATAACAATTATTTTATTTTTTGTGTGTAGAGCTATTTTAGCGGAAATTATGTTGTAAAATTTAGATTATGTTTCTTGTGGGTTCTTTAACTCACTCTCTGTACTCTATAATCTCTGTAACTTTATGGTTTTTTTATCTATGCAATTTCATTAACTCATTGGCATTATGTGCTCATAAAAAATGTCGTTCAAAAGCTGTGCTAAAAAGATTGTGAAATCTTGTGTACTTTTCATGAATAATAAAATAATAATAATACTAATGAGCTGGTATACTCGCAAACAAAATTTCTGTTAAAACCTATGTAAGAAAGCTGGGGGACCTGGCCCACTCCAAAAAAAGTGCTAGTTACGAAAATGTTTGAAAGTGCCTTTACTGTTGTTTCATCTATAAAAGAAATCTTATTAGATATTTTGTTGGGTTGTGCAATGAAATAACAAATAAATTTTTTTTCGCTTTTGCTGTTGTGGCGGAGAATTCAAAGAATCCAAAAAAATAACCTTGAACAAGAATAAAATTATACCCGGTAATAATTCGTAGTAATCTTTTTAATTTAAAACAAAATATTCTTTCTTTGTATCTAAAAATAGAATTAATTTATGATTTTTATATTATATTATTATTATATTTCAATATCAATAATCAATTTATGTCGTTCTCTTCTAGGTCTAAGATGAGACCTGCAATTTTAGTGTATTTCATCTTATTAATTTCGGCAGTTTGGGCCGCGCCTAGGAGGAAAATTAAAATTATAAGTATGAAAAGTATATACAAGAATTATAATTATTAATAATATTTAATTGTAAAACATATCTAATTCGCTTTAAGTCTAGTTAACTTGATATTTATTTATTTTTATTTATCTATGATTATAGATTCAAATTAATTTAATACAAACTAGCAACACACATATGAAATATATTGGTCTTCACAACTATACACGTTCATATAGTACCTACTGTGGAAAATTAGGTTATTTGATTCTACCCATTTCTTTCTAGAACGGTTCGTTGAATAGTAAAAATGTTTATCACTAATTTTATAGGTTTTTATAATCCGAACAAGCGTTGTTTTCTCGGTATCGTGAAAAATCTGTAAATCCGAAAACTTTTGTATGGTAACACAACGAAGGAGTTGTCACATTTTACATATTGTTACAACCCTGGCTTTAGTTCATTATTTAAAACAAAATATTTCACTGTTTACTTTTATAACATTTACAAACAATTATCAAATCAACTCTTTATAGTTCCTACTTCTAATTATCGCAATCCAAATAGTTTACTTCGTTCACTTCACTGTCTGAAATAAGACTCCGCCTCGTGGATGTGAGAGCGCCGTATTTATACTCTACGAATTATCCTAGAGCCTTCCTGAATATTCCGCTCTCCGAACCCAAAGTTTACTAAGTTGTCACTAACCTAAAGTTGTTTCTATATCCAACAGATGTGGCTTGTGTAACTCTGTGGCGCGTAACAATGTCTACGAAAGTATGCAAAAATATTTTATGAACCATACAGGAAAATTGAATTAGGATTTCTTTTTATTTACATATAGGTATTATGTGTTCGAAATTAAACAGCTAGGAAAATCGCCATTGAAATATCCCTATCACTAATTTTTACCCAATTAAACAAGCCAAACATCACGAACTTTTCAAGTAGCTCGAGCAAAAGTACTAGCGAGTAATGTGGTCTCGACTACATGAGTTTTTTTTTAGTTTTCTAAACAATTTTTGTACTACTCGATCAATATAAATTACTATTATCTACTCGATGTACCTAAGGCTGTAACGTAACTTAAGCTAAGGTTCCTTAATAAACGTTTTTCTATTCTATTCTATTCTAAGAGTTATTATTCTGCTTTTAACTACTCTAGATATGCATTGATGAGAACCTTTCCAAAATCGCTTGTTGCTGACTGAGACTGAGACTGAGCGTATTGTCATTTTCCTATAGACAGAATGGCACAAGTTTAATAGGATTCTCTTTCGCGCTATGGCAGAGTTGGAGCTACCAACACAAAATATCCTTTACTAAACGTTTTCATATGCCATTTGATGTTTTTAGGGTTCCGTACCCACAGGGTAACAACGGGAGCCCTATTACTAAGACTTCGCTGCCCGTCCGTCCGTCACTGAACTCTAATAGGTAGACAGTTGACATTTTCACAGAGTGTGTATTTCTATTGGCGATATAACAACAAATAATAAAAATATAATAAAATTAAAGGGGCCCCCATACAAGAAACGTGATTTTTTCGACGTTTTCTTCCTCGTTTTATTCTCATTCATTATAATTATCATAAGTAGGCAATTTTTTTTCAAATGACAACATTATTTTTTCACATGACGCCTACTCTCATTTGAAAAAATAAATAAAAAGTACGTAGTGTTAGTGTTACGATGGTACGGAACCCTTCGTGCGCGAGTCCTACTTCCTACTCGCACTTGGCGGTTATTTCTTTATGTTGGCTGCATATGCAATCACCGCAGGAAGAATAAGGTAAAGATAATGTTTACCATGCTCCGTCTCTCTTGCCCATACCCAGGATTCAGGTAAAAATAACCTTTTGCAAATGAAAGTCGGAATGAGTTTAATTTCTTATAAGAGTGCTTATAAACGATTAAAATATCACTTGAACACAAGAAATATATTTTTATACCCTAGATGAAATCTATAGGGTTAGTATATGCATGTCATTCCATTTGTAGCGCACAGAGAAATAATGGTGGTAGAGAAAAATGGATTAGACACCCACGCATAATATTAAAAGTTATTTATTTATTTTTGCATGTCCGTCTGTCCGTCCGTCTGTCTGTCTGTCTATCTGTCTATGTCTGTCTGTGGGCGCGATAACGGAACGCGTATACTTAGAGAACTGACATTTTTTATGTTCGAAAATGAGACAAATCGGGTAACTCCTTCGTGCGGTTGCCATACATACAAAAATTTCGTTTTCTACTATATACTTGGACAATGCCGTCGACATAGAGAGCTGAAATTTGGTACATTATATTTTCATAGCAATAGCAAATAAGATTTCAAAAATAGACTAAATCGGGCAGCCCCTTCTTGTTCTCGCCATATGAAAATTTAGGATTTTTACATATACTGTGAAAACGATAAGTCCTAGACGGGTTTAACGTAGGTACTGAAAAGTTCTTCAGAATGTGAAATGCTATGAAATTGGTTATAACCATTTTTACTGTCCGACGAATCGTTTTAGAAATATATGCGAAGAACCACTTCAAAAATCATACTTGCACAGAGAGGTGACCATACAAAATTTCATATGGGCATTCATGGAACCCCCAAATTTTTTGCCAATGATCGCAGAACCCTGACTATTTTTTAAACAGCGACTTTTCAAAAATTAATGAGATATTAAATGAAACAAGTATTATTTTGGTATTTCAGATTTTATTGAATACAAAACTTAAAAAAAAAAACAATTCATCATAGAAATAATTAATAAAAATACAAAACATAAACTAAAATAAATGAAAAAATTTTAATGTGAAGAATACACCTACTTCTTTGATTCCACAATTCTATTAAAATTGGGCGTTATGTTTGATAACTGAACTCGCATATCTGGTGCAGTATCAAGTTTGTTACGATATTTGGTTTTGGTCGCAGCATATTTTGAAAACCCAGCTTCACACAAGTAAGTGGTTGCAAGCGGCAATAGAATTCGAATAGCCTGTTTTGATAAATTTGAATATTCATTGAATACATCTGATTAGAATATTGTTATTTAAGACCATAGTCTTTATCATTTAGGGGAAGTTAGTAAATTTGATTTAGTTTTAGCAGAACATTTGCGTAGAATTCAAAATCAGGAGAAAAAATGAATTAATAGAGTTATTGTTCAATAAAAAACGCGAAGTATTTCTCGATTATTGTAGATTGTACACCAAACATTTCCAGGAAGGAGCAATTATTCTTAATTGTAGGAATAGTGGACTGTGAAAATAATAAAATAAATGTGAAAGAATATTTTTTAGGCTTCTTAATAGCGGAAGTTATGCATACCTACCTTTAAAAAACTGCAGAGGACAAGCCTATGATAATGCGGCAGAATTCCGGTATGCCGACACGAATAAAATCGTTGGAGCCGAGCCCTGCTCTTGATATTCTATTAATTTAATAATTATAGATACTGCACATTACTCTTCGATTGCAATTTCGTTTTTCGTCTTTAACCCTTAAGCCTCTATGTGAAACTGGATGGGAGAAAAGAATAGATGCAATAAGACCTTTAGTACACCATCTAGGAGATGTGTATGAAGTTTCGTCGAACTATCCCAAAGTGATGACCCAAAAGCGAAGAACATGGCAGAAATATTAGGTAGCAAAATAGTGGATTTCAAGTTCATTTCTTGTATTGTGATATGGTATGAAATCTTTGAAAACGTAAATATAGCTAGTAAATACTTACAGAAACCCGATGTCTGTTTAAAAACCACGATGGAAATACTGAATTCTGCGAACGGCTTCTTACTAGAACTGAGAACTGACGAGAGCTTCCTGGCTTTTGTTGAAAAGGCTAAAATAATTGCAAATGCCCTGGAAGTTCCTTGCACTTTTCCACGACGCTCGGAATTACGGTCAAGGAGAAGGAAGCCACATTTTTCTTACGACGGAAGGCATGATCCAATATTGGATCCCTAACAGAGATTTTATATCGGAACAGTTCGAGCAAGGTAAACAGCATAATAGTATTTTCCAATTTATTTATGACATCTGAAAGTTCAAAAGTGATATAACAACAATATCGGTTCAAGATTGCTTGAAATTAAAGAAAAAATTATTATTTTATAATAGTACTGATATAAGTGGCTTGTAATTATTTGAGGAGATGAAAATGTTGGCCACATTAGTAAATGAAAATAGCTCATCGAAAGAAATCATAAATTTTATTTTTGAGAGAAAGCTTGAAACTCTTTTTCAAATATCTTAATAGCTTTAAAAATTGTATTAACTTTACCTGTAACAGTAGCATCAGCGGTGCGTAGTTTTTCCAAACTTAAAATAATTAAAAAATTTTTAAGATCTACAATGACCCAAGAAAGATTGGTAGGATTAGCAACAATATCTATAGAAAGATAGTTAACTGAAGATTTGGACTATGATGAATTAATTAATGATTTCGTGAAAATTAAGGCACCGCGAGTAAATTTTATGGCACCTTAAGATTATGACGACCTAAATTTTATTTATATGTATTGCATGATTTCCGAAGTCCTTTGTTTCTTTTATTTGTTATATTTATGAATTGTTAGTTTTATTCACATATTTTATTCTATTGTGTTTTCTTTTTTTTATAAAATATAGAGAAATTTGTTTAGTTATTTATAGTAGTATATTTTTTTACCGAAAAGCGAAAGTTTTGGTCTCGCTTTCCACTAGGATTTTATCTGGGCATTTCCTTACCCCGCTTGTTTTAGTAATTATCGGATCAATTGTTTTGTCGATTTTCTAATTTGTTAAAGTAATGAATAATAGTAGCTAGCGAGGACTAGGGCTGATGGGAAAACCTCGTAAAAACGCATCGTATGCTCTACCTCTTTGGGTGATGTGGAAATGAACATAATGCTGAAATTTAAAAGTAAAATTCTTAAATTCGGATTTACGTTTAACCTAAACTGAAATTTAGTGCCTCAAACGCAATTTCAGATAAAAACGAGGTCTAATTTTCAGTGTAAATATAGCGCATTCTGTTTAATTAGATTTGCAGCAGAATATTTAAATATTCAACATACTATTTAATTGCTTTTTTACTAGTCAAAATGAGGCGCCAAAAAAATAGTCAGCTCCGGGCGCCTCATTGGTCATCTCGGGCCCTGTCTGTGGACTCATCTAGTTCTAATACATAAGCGTCACACGCCTGCAACCGTGAAATAAGTTCTATTTCAATGTCATCGGCAATATTGTCAATACGTTTTTTTACAGTATTGTTAGAAAGAGACACACTGTCAACTTGTTTACTATACTCTTCGCCTAATACACACGAAGCGATATCTTGAACGCAAGATTTAAAGTGATTCACCAATAACATGTGCCTCGCCTGCTAGATCAATATTTTAACCATCGATCCATTATAAGGGCAATTCTTTTTTATAGAATCAAAAATGATAAAAATATTACCGAGTATAATAAATAAATTATAAAAGCTATTTATAGTCCTACCTGATTTATAAAAGCGCAAGAGGAATAGAAAATACTTATTTTTGTTCACTTGAAAGAATTCTTATGTCAGATTTAAAGAAAATAACATTATAGCTTGCGTCCGTTTACAATTTAAAATGTACTACCAACATATAACAAACAACAGAATATGCATCAGAAATAAATTTTCCGCACCCAACATTTTTCAAGCAATAGATGTGGTGTGGACTGTGGACGAGCTGACGGGGAAATTTGTATTGACTTACAAAAATACAGAAAACAGAGAAGGAAGCCAGCAATACCTCGCTCCAGTATAAAATCAACGTTACCTCGATCCGATGAAGGAAAGGCCACAGAAAAATTTTCAGCAGAATTTATTCAGTTTGGTGAATATATTAAACACCATTCTTATTTTTTTTTTTTTTTGTATGAAATAAAATTTGTCACGCGGAGCCCCTAAATTTTTTTGTGGAACCCCAGAGTTTCACGGAACACACTTTGGGAACCAATGAGCTAGTGTATCCTAAGAATTGATCTTAGTTAGCTTTTTTAATTGTTTTAATTTAATTCGATTTTCGGGCGTAAAGCTTCATCTGATTGGTTGAGCTTTACATGTTTTTTAATGTATAAATATTTTAAAGAGTGCTCGATATGTACTTGATATCATGTGAAAAAGCAAAACATATTTAAAGCTCTTTTTAAATAATTACAATCAAAATGCTTCCATTATAATTTTACGTGAGATTTTTCTAGTAGCGAAACAAAAAACAATAACAAATTAACTCAGGCATAAAGATAAATAGTTCAAATCAGTGCGGGTGTTATTTCTAATATTTAATTAGGCGTGTGAAATGCCCATCAATACATTTCTCAGTTGTTATTTAATTTCATAGATGTAGCAGAAGAATTAGAAACCCTTTCTTGAATCGTTAGTTTTGTTTTTATGTAAAAAGGTCCATCCAGAAAATTTTTATTTAAGGTCCAGACGCTTTTTAATGGCTAAAAAATATGCCACTCAAATGAAATTTTGATGGTAATTTTGAGACTTTTGTCTTTTTCTATTATGCATATAATAATAAATCTGACGTCGTTCCTAAAACGGTGAATTTCATTCAACTTTAAAGTGCAGATATAAGTTCACAATATTGTCGGGTATCCACATAAAATATTAACATTTTTGTAATTGAAAAGAAAGGATTCTCCTTTCTTTTGAGGAAGCACAATTTATGCTATCGTACATTGAAGCAAAATATTTTGGTATGACAGGATTGAATAGAGGCACAAGATTTGATGAGAACATATTAATGGTCTATTCATCCAATGTCTAACTTCAAAATACGTCAACTTAAAATGCATTATTTTGAATGATTCTAACCGAACGACTCGCGCATCTCATTAATGCAGATATGGGGTCCTTTTCCTTTATGATATCACATCGGTTCTTTTTTTTGTGTATATGCAGGGGGACGAGTGATCCCAAGCACGGAGGCCAGGGCAGCCCATTGTGCTAACCTACTAGAAACCCTCTCACTAAAATTTTTCTGTCTTCTTAATGAAGCGCATCAGGTATTGCGGGTCTTGCTGAGGTAAGTTGTTCAGCTCATCCACAGATAGGAGGGAAGACGCAAGAGTATACATTCTGCTCCGGGCAAAGGCCGGATAAGCACACAGCAATTGCTCGGTTGTCTCAGTCTCTCCTTCCAGGCACACACAAAAGGCATACTTGAGCATGGGTCTTACAATCGAAGTGTACATCCTGTGCACAATACTCGGTTTCATGCCCCATGTGCAGCCAAAGGTTCTCCTGCATTGAGCCAAGACCCTCATAGCCGCATTTACTTTTTCCTCTACATGCAATCTCCATGTCAGCTTCCAGTCAAGGTAGACTCCGAGGTGCTTGACATGGGGAGATAGTTGCAGAGTGTGTCCAAAGAGCTTTGAAAAAATAAAGCTCTCAAGCTGACGTCTGCTAGAGAAGAGCTCCAAGATTCTCTTTACTGGGTTCACTGTCATATCATCATATCGGTTAGACCTTACCTATGTTAACTTATGTATAACGCTTTATTGCCGATAACAGAACTAAAGCGAATCGTAGCTGTCTATGAATTTAACAAGTTCATTATTTCCTATTCTTACAGTTCCCTATAATTTAGTTTTTGGAGGAAGTGTTCGCTCAATACATTAACCATATTTCTGGATAGATCCGGCCATTCGCATAATAAATGTTAAACATTTCAGAGATCTTCGATCTTACATGTAGAAGTCGATAGAGAATTTAAGTTCGTTCCCGTTTTGATGGGCCCTCCTCTGTGCCTAAGCAAAAACGATTCTTCGAGGGCTTTTCTACACTTAAGCTCCATCCATACCTTTTCCTGGAGACCTCAGGAGCTCATTCCTTTCATATTTGCTCTGTCTTTCCACATTAGTTTTGCTAACCTCAATGACCAAGTCATTAATATCATCGGAATTAAGCAAAAAATCGTCTCACTCATTTTGTCTCTTTCACTGAAGCTTCCTAGACGTTTAGATTACATTATCTTCACATGGTGGAACAATCTCCAATAAGACTAAATTTTGTCTGGAACCTTCAATCTCTACCCAGAGCGCAAAAACAAAATTTGGAGCTTCTGTTTCGTTTTCTCTAAATTAAAAAATTATCTTCGCAGCTACTTTTCGCATATTAGATTATTCGTAGTGCCAGTTTTCAGTTCAAAATCTACACAAACTGTGCCCAATTCTATATTCTTAACTCTTACTAAACTTGTTATATCTACATGCAAATTTTATTTATTTTTAGAAGGATGTGCCAAGTATGGCCACTCATGCTATGGGGGGATGGGAGGCTAACATTCTACGTCTACTTACAGACAAAATATCTTTCAAATCAGAAGCAAGCGACGAACTCATTCCGCCAGTTTTATGCAGTGCAACAAGAAAGTCCCCTTCGATCAATACAAAATTTCAAACAATGGGTAAGTACACTAAATTTTAATAGAAATCGTAGATACTGCAGAACCCTAATATATATTTGACTGATAGTTTTCAAATGTTATATTGCATGTTTCTATCTAAAATCTCAATCACCACAGAAGTTAGTTTGACCCAAATATGTATGCTTGTCCTCCTGCATACCGTCAATTCATTACCTACGTTCTCTTTATTATCCTTGTATATGTCATGATGGACATAATAAAGTTTGAAAATACTTTAATTTAATTTAATAAAAAAATATGACTACAAATTCCTAAATCAAAATCATAAAATGTTTTTCATTTCACAAAATTTTTTTTCGGGTCAAAAATACTTAAAATATGGATCGAAATATGCCGAAGATTGTACGACGGATGATAGTGGAAGGAAAATACAGACGGGCTTTAATCTAAGGTATCATAAGAATTGGTCTAGATTTTTTGTTGATTTTTATACTTGATTTTTAAAAATAAAATCATTTTATGATTTTTATTTTTTATTTTTAAAATAAAAATCAATTTTTAATTGATTTAAAATATAAATCCAAAAAGAAAGTTACTTTTTACAATTTCGAATAAAAATCATAAATTTAAAAAGTATAGGAAATTTGTGAACATTCGGTAATAAGAATCATAATGCTACATTCCAATCAATCTTCCTAGAACTTTTTCTAAATGATTTTTTGGTTAGAAAAAATGAAAATAATTGTTATTTACGGTTCCTGGATAAAAGTCGATAAACAGGAAAGAAATCAAACTGATGTTGCTATTATTCAGTCTGCCTTTGTGAATAAATAAACAAACTTTGCTTCAAATCCGCTCCAAAAAATAGAAAAAAATATTTCCCACCACTTAATTCAATGTACGCAGACGCTCTCTAGAGTTTCCCTTCATTTGGCATTTAACAGAAACTCTAGAGAAGTTTTGTCTAAAGTGAAGGGCAAAATTAATTTCTATTTTTAGTGCGCATTTTGAAAAAAAAACAATTATATTTTATATTTTTATATTTTTTTTCAGTCTCAAAAAATTTTAAATTACTTATAGTTATCACTTGTTATAGTCAGTGTTCAACGTCATTTACCTTGACTCAGGATAGCTTATATTAACAGTTACCAAATAAATTGTTTAGATACTGTAGTTTTATTTGCCCGGCTCAAAATATTCTTAACTAATTTTGAATTAATTCTAAATGGATATGTATGCCATACTATGCTCAACTTGCTATGTTTGTCCACTATTTCATTTTTCATTTTAAGCCCGGATCTACCTCAAAACAAAAAATCAAGAACAAGATTATTGAAGGACAAAGAATTTGCAAAAACATACACCACAAATTTATCAAATAAAACGATAAAAGTAACAAAACGAAATTCCGCAATAGCAAGGCCACCCGAGTAAGCCTTGACCATGGCATGCTTTAAAAATGCAAAAGTAAAATCCCTAAAACAAAAAAGGTTCGGCTTAAGACTCATTTCATTGAAAGAACTCAATAATACGAAATTAAAAAAAAAAGAATATTCAAATACACATATTTTTAAAATTTGCCAAACATTTCCATTATACAGCGAATTAATAATACTTCTCCAGTAAAAATAGAGCTTATTGTAAAAGTTTAAAATTTTATAAAAAACAAAAATCGTTAAAAAATACCTAAAATATGCGTGAACAATTTATAAAAATTCTATTAAGTATTCCTAATACCAAATGTGAGCATAAAAGCATTCGGATTAAAATAAAAATGTCGTTAAGCTATTGACTAAAAATTTGTCTCACTGTTTGGATGAAAATAAACTTTTAAAATTTTATATAAAAAAAATTCAAAATGGTGGACGAGTTTTATCATTTTGGTGGTGGAACGGACAAACAAACGGATGGACAGCGTAACAAACTTTGAATCGAACTAGAAGCATTCATATTTCAATGCTTCAAAAAATCTTGTAGTATTCATACAATTTTCATGATTCGAAGCGTTCGATTTCAACCTTCGATTAATTTGAACCTTGAAACCAGCTGCTTCGAAGCCTGTTTACAGTAAGTTTTATTAAAAATCTGTTTTTGGAAAGTGTTTTTATTTATTATTTTGTCCTTTCTAGACTTTTGCAAATGTGTAATCTTAGAAATATTATCTTGTAAGTCGATCGGATTACAAGATTTAACCCTAACTAAATTTTGTCCAAAAATCCGTAATCCCGAACTACAAATCCTTAAGATACCGAATTGGATAGTACATAGCTATGTAAATTTGTCTGCCATATTGAATTTCTAAATTTTTAACCGATAATCCCAAGATATTGAATCGGAACATTAATGACTAAATTCACCGCCATCATGTAGCCACCACCTTGGTTTCATATTATATAAAAGTTCAAAGTTGTATTGTCATGCAAAGATCTTTAAGCATACAACATTTTAGCTCAATAGCTCAACGAGAAGCGTTACAATTGTTGAAGCTTCGAGCATCGAATTTCTTCCGTTTAAACGTCGAAGTTTCGAAAATCAACAACCCTAGTTTAGGGTGCAGGAGCCATTCAAATCAGACTTTTGCCTGTTTTACATAACACTGCAAGCATTTTAGAATGTTAGGACTAAGTTAAGGGTGAGTCTGGTTCATGGCTTGGGAAGTATTTCTCGAGGGTTTTGGTTTATCACGATTTCTTAGTTCTATATTTTAAAAACAAAATTCTATTTGGCTTTTCGTAATTATGAGTGAATTTTGAAAAATTTTCATTAAAATCGTAATTTTCTTTTTCTACTTTCAGATTAAAATGAAACTCACCAGCTGTACATTTAGCACAACTCCAATTACTACAACCGCAAATAAGTAAATACTATACAGATCACGAATCGAATAGGATAATTGAAAACCAGAAGTCAAATACATATTGCGAGTCAATTATTTGTAACGTTTCGCTCGAATATAAAATCGACGATGTCTGGACCTGATGTAGGAAGGCCTCAATTCTTCCTTAGAAATTTACTGGAAATTCTTTCTTAGACATTTACTGGAAATTTGTTCCTTAGAAGTTTTATGCATTATTGGAGGTTGACAATGGCAGAAGAACTGAATGTTTATTGGTCATTGGAGGCCGACAAAGACACAAATGAAGGTATTCTATCTGAAAATAACTCAAATCGGCCACCAAAGTGAGTAAAAATTCTACCGAAACATATTCTGTAGATTTCTAAAAAAAATTCTAATTGCATATTTACGCATCTACGCTCATAAAAATATTTGTCGGCCTCCAAAAATGCGTATAAATTCTAAGAAAATATTTTCAGTAAATATCTAAGAAAAAATTGAGGGTTTCCCTATAACAAGTCATGCGCATCGTTGATTTTGTATTGAACCGAGGCATATTGCATTGCTCTGATAAAAGATAGAAACTTAGATGTGTGCCTGAACATTAGGAATATTTTCTGTTAATAACAACATTTCTCGCTACAATAACAACATTTCTCGCTACAATTTTCGTCGTAGCTAACTCAATTGGTTACCAGAAATTTTGATAAGGTTTACATTTTTCTGATATTGATTCGTCATTTGTATATTTACTTATTTGTGCTACAACTAAACGAAAAAATTATCCTACACGTTTCTGATGTAAATATTGGCATTGGCGGCTGAAACAATTTTGCGTCAATTATAGTAAAATACCCAACATATCCTTTAACTTACAAATACATAGTTTAAAAAATACATAATCATATAGAAAAATATAAATAACTCTCCGTGGTGGGAAATATTATGGTTTGTAAATAATGTCGTAAAAATCGTAGCAAAGAAAGCACTACGAACAAATCTGCTGAAGGAAATATTTGGCTGGGATATTTCATCTAGCAGATTTCTTTGGAAACTTACTACATAATTAAAAGGTTAATGTATATCTATCTCTTTATATTATATACATAAATGTATTTAAAATTGAGATAATTTGTATCTGCTCTAGGTAATTGATACACGTGCATTTAAATAAAATAAATTGAACACTGAAAATCGAATGTTGTTTGCTCTGTCTTTGTTCAAGGTAATGCCACAATTAAGTAAACCTAGTAGATATTCAGACTGTTGAGATATTATATAAGATACGTAACAAAAGCCTCCGTTGTATCTACACGACAGCCCCAAACATCTGAAATTACTAATTATACTAACATAACAAATTACATGTAAGCATATACTGAGTGTTTTATATTTTTCTCTAGCAGAGAGGGGTATGCTGATAAAATTTACTGGCAAACGCTGAATCCATAATGAATGGATAAAAGACTCTGGTGTATCTGGAGGTGCTAATTTGAGCATTTCGCGAAATAGTTGAGTAGGTTTTTTGTCTACCAGATGCAACTCCGTTAACAATGTATTTAGCCTTTCCTCTCTAGAAACTGAAGAACGAGAGATAAGCTGAATTTTGAATACTTGATACTTATCCTCCTTTGGTGGGGAGCGTATGATATCAGTCCAGTGCTGTCGTTCATACTCCGATCGGAGTATTTGTACTCCGAAATCCAATAGCGTACTCCGGTACTACTTCTTTAGTAAAAGTACTCCGTTTTTGGTATTAGGTAGGCCATTTCATCTTTCAAACTTTAGAAAACCAAGTTTATGCAAAAGTTTTAATTCACCTGTGAGAGAGGACTGAATTGAGTAACTATGAATGGTACATAATGCAGGTTGAAAGGACGGTTTGGTCGTGGTACGATGTTGAGATATACCAAATTCGATCCAGAAAAAATGTCTTATTGAAAAGAAGGAGAGAATAAAGTAATTTCAAATATGAAATGTCCTTTATTTCATTGTCATTCGGAGGAATTAAAAACTACTTTAAGGACAAGACATACAGGAAATAAGTAAACAATGCCGTGATTTCTATATTATCTAATGTAAAGGAATATTACATCGTATAAATCCAATGCATAGTCATTATTATTTAAATGTTCCAATTTGGAAAAATTTATTAGCTGCCTTCTGTGCCTTTCACATTCTCCGCAAGTCCGGGAAGAAGTTTTCGTCGGTCGGTCAATATTAAAACTAAAACCTCAAATTCAATTGACGTAAAATTTATAAATTCCAAATGGTTGTAAAAACTCGTTGTAGCAAAAAATTGTTGTTTATATTATAATAAAGACAAGGAAAAAAGCTAGATATGGTCTTAGACAGGGTCTTACGATACCCTGTATGTAACTTTGTACGGTATGCAATACAAGCAATAAACATTGATAACGGGATGTCAAAAATAATATTGTCAACCAAGATATTTTTATTGTAGAAAGTCAGTTATTTATATATGTATGTACTTGGAGAAAAGTAGAATGTCACAAATAAGAGCATTGGAGCGAAATGGGTTAATGTGTTTGTTGTGCTGTTTGTAAAAAAAAATTATATCTAGAATGTTTCAACTACGTTAATCGCAGTTTATATGCTCTTCTCCGTTCCGGAGTTCTATTCTCCATGTCCGAAGGTCTTTATCAGATGTTGACCAAATTTTGAAATTGAATTGGCTTAGAAATACTGGAAAAATGAGGTAACATCCATAAAGAAAATCAGTCGAACAACGGATAACCTCCTCTTTTTGAAGTAAGTTAAAAAGGGAAATCAATGATTGTAATAACTTTTACTGGATTCTTGAAGATCTCACAAAAAAGAAGAACTGGAGAATTTAAAATATTCTTCAGCTATGGACGATTAAATACGTTCGACCAAAAAAGGCAAAGAAAAGTACGTACTTCACCACTATAATATTTTTTAGAGTTGAGGTTTTTAATATTTGTTATTGTTTTTGATATCTTCAAGCATAGATTGTTTATGCGAGTGCTATACTTTATTTTCTGAAAAAAAGCACTAAGAAATTTTTAACTCTCAGGGCTAGCTACTCCACTGAGTATAATATAGGTACCAAAACGAGTAACATTTAATGTAATTTTTAATTTCAAAATTATTAATATATTAACAAAAATTATAAAATTTTAGTTTAATATGATCGGTTTTAGTTTTGTATTCCTGTACTCCGCTTTGAGAGCAAACGATACTACTCTTGAACTTTTCAAAACGACAGAGTATTTAAATAACACCACTATAAATATTTATTTAACAAAAAGGCTTTATGTGTAGAGATATCTCTTAGCTTCTTCTCACCTCTTCCCCAGAAAACCTGTTTGTATACTGCTTCAGGAATACTCGTGTGGCATGGTATATGGAGTAACAAGGTATGTTCCATTTGAGCACAATATCACCAAATTTCCAAGGAAATGTAAGGGAAAAATTTTTTTTTCATTTTTTGCAACCATTTACTGCACAATTAACCATTTTAAAAGTTTTTCTTTGCTTAACTTCTATTAAATATACACTTACAAACTTAACTCGATTTATTCGCTTCAGATGATGCAATGAAAAAAGAAAAAGTGTTTCTCTCATACTGAGATGGAACATACCTTCTGATTTCTTTATACCATCCTCGTGTGGGATGGCCCATTGTATCTGAAAACAACTCCAGTCGGCCACCAAAGTGATAAATTCTGTCGAAACATTTTCTGTAAATTTCTGAGAAAAAATTGTGGCCTTCCCTTTATCGGTCGTTTGCACTGCCGCTATGTTCGGTACGGTGCTGCCGAAAGTAGAATTATCGGCAAATAACGATACCGCCACAAACTCAAGCTTATTACGCCATCTATTGTAATTAGATTAGAGCATGACCTGTATCAGGTTTTAGTTGTCCAGTTGTCTGAATGAGGACGCTAGTGTTCTGTGAATTGGATTTGGTCTTCGATATCTGGATTTGTTTCCAATGTTATCCGCAGGGCGTGCGTATCGTCATTCTGAACTGAAAAAGCTTTAGAACTGTCAGTAATGATGTCAGTGTCATATTAACGATAGCACGTGCGTCGTGGATTTGTTAAGCGATTTTTGGTTCGGTTTTTTTTGTTAAGCTAAAAAATGTCTGGAAGTCGGATATTTCGCCGAAATAGAGCTCTAGGATACGTAAGCAACGATATCCCAGCCTTAGTGCGTTACGTTCAAAGAAGAAAAGACAATTTAATTACAACATGTATAGGACGGTCATTCCATGTATATTCAGCCAGCCGCTTTCAACTGTTGCACGTTGGTATAGTTCATCCTGGAGACATAACTTGCCTATCTTCGGATAAAATTTACATTTTTACCGCTTGTGATAAAATTATTTACGCTTGGCGATCAGGAAAACATCTTAAGCACACATACAAGGGACACAACAAAGATGTTCATCTTCTGTTGCCGTTTCGAAGTCATTTAATTTCCGTTGACAAAGATAATATCCTGAGGGTTTGGAATATTAATTCGGAGACAGTATATCTTGAGATACCTTTCAATAAGGATGAATTTAAAATTACGTCTGCTATGCACCCACCAACTTATGTTAACAAAATTTTAATAGGAAGCGAACAGGGCTCATTGCAGCTATGGAATTTAAAAGAAAACAAACTCGTCTACACATTCAAAACTAGAAAGAGTAAAGTTACTGCCATAGAAGCAGCACCTGCATTAGATATGGCTGCAATTGGATATAACAATGGAAACATAGTCTTGCTGAACTTGAAGTATGATGAGATTCTAATGGAATTCCATCAAGATTGGGGGCCGGTCAACACAATTTCTTTTAGAACAGATGGTGAACCTATAATGGCTACGGGAAGTACTAATGGAAATATCGCCTTTTGGAACTTAGAAGATAGAAAAGTAAGTAAGACAATTTTATGAAAGAATTTTAATTTAAGCTTATATTCAGGCAGCTGGACAAATAACTGCCCATAATGATACTGTCACGACTGCGATGTATTTTGCTAGTGAGCCACTGTTGCTCACTACTTCACCCGACAATTCTATGAAGCTTTGGGCATTTGATATGCCCGATGGTGGGGGCAGACTTCTAAAAATTCGGGAAGGACACAGTGCCCCGCCTCTTTGCATTAGATTTCATGGTGCTAAGGGTGATCATATTCTATCATCAGGCGAAGATAGCTCTCTAAGAATATTCAGTACTGTGTCAGAAACAATGAACAAAAGTCTGGGGAGAGCAAGCTATAACCGGAAATCTTCTAAAAAGAAAAGTAAGTGAGCAGTATTTTAATATTTTATATATATACATAACTATGAATGTAGATCGCAACAAAGAAGATAATCTGATTATGCCGCCGATTATTTACTTTACTTCGGAGACAACGAGAGAAAAGGAATGGGACAGTATTGCAGCTATACACACAGGCATCATACAAACGACGTCTTGGTCATTCGATAAGGCAAAGATGGGTGATTTGAAACTTGTTCCAAGCGAATTTCAGAATAAGAATCGCAAGGACTTTATTTCAGAATCAACCTGCCTGACAATGACGCATTGCGGGAATTTTGTTATAATAGGTAAGTTCTTTGCTACCTTTATATCATATCATAAATGGCACAAGAACTGGAAATACAAGAATACAGAGTATACAAATTTTATATTGTTGGTGGTACATTCTGGAATGGACTACAAGATGAGAAATGATGGACGTATTCATGAAATGATTTAACGCTGTTAAAGCAAAATTTGCTCTTAGCACGCTCGCTCGCATTCCGGAAAACACCACCCATTTCACAATATGTATACTCTGTTCTGGTATACCATTCGTGCGATATCTAGTTCTTGGGCCATATATGATCATATATATTACTTCATTATAAAATGGCTCCAAGTTAAGCTGATATTTGCCTTTGCTATTAGTCAATTTTAGTTCAGTGATTTATAAACGAATATTTAGAAGTAAGCAAGGCACCTAAAAACGATCTCTATCACCTACGTACACTTAGCTTTTCTAAAGCTATAGTTTCGACTTATTAGATCTCTTAGCAGATTCTACAAGTCACTATTCTTTCCTTAGCTTTTTAATCGTTCTGTTGCAGCCGCAATTACTTGCAAGTATATATATATTAATATTTGACTATCAGTACCAGCTTAACACAAGCTCGCGGATCTTGCGGAGTTAACATGCAACAGAGGTAACCTTCTCAAATAGTGCGCACTATCACGGAAAGAGATTTTGCTAAGTAGAAGGGGAGAATCAATATTCGCGTTTAAGAGTTAATGCACAAAAGTTACATCGGCGACCATGCGACGTTATTCAAGGGAGTGCATATTCAAAAGCTTCAAGCGATCCTCATAAGGTGGAGGAATCAATGAATTGTCCCAGGGTAGGTGCCTAACTAAGAGCGAAGCGCAGGAAGTTCCGCTGAACAGACTCGATGCGTTCGATGTGTGTACCGTAAAATGGAGACCAGACCTGGCTAGCGTATACAAGAAGAGGTCTCACAAAGCAAGTGCACAAACGCAATGTTATGGTGGGATTCGAGAAATCTCGGGACCAAAGTTTGATTAAGCCCAGCATAGAGCTACTCTTGGATACCATATAGTTAATGTGGGAAATAAAATTCAATCTATGGTCAGGTCACATTTAACACCCAAGTCACAAACCGCACCCTCGCGACGGCGAATCGTGGAATTGGAGAACCCATAATCATAAGTGATTGGTTTCGGATTCTTGTGGAAAGTCATAACCTCACATTTGTCGATATTGAGAGCCAAATTATTGTTTTTGCACCAAACGTAAAATTTGTGAAGGTCACCTTGTACCAGTGCACAATCGTTAACAGATTTAATCTTAGAGAAAAGTTTAATATCGTCAGCATAAATCAATACTTTGCAGTGCCTCACAATAGATAGAATGAAAAACAACGGGCCCAAGTGACTCCCTTGAGGTATGCCGGACGAAGCTGTCATGACTAGAGTTGGATTAACCGAATAGTATTTGATGTGTTCTGTTATCTAAATAAGACTCCGTCCATTTTATAAATGTTGGGTGAAACCCATACTTTTCCATTTTAAAGAGTATCACGGAGTGAGATAATTTGTCGAACGCTTTACTGAAGTCAGTATAAATACAATCTGTCTGATAGCCTTTTGCAAACCCGCCAACGGTATGCGAGACAAATTCCAACAAGTTAGTGGTTGTAGACCTGCCCGAGATAAATCCATGCTGGTTTGAAGAAAGCAGGAAATTGATAGCTGAGAGTAAATGATAGATTCGAATAATTTAGGCATACAAGATAATTTTGCAATAGGTCTATAGTTAGAAATTTTACTCTTACTACCTTTTTTTGTGGATAGGTATGATAAAAGAATTTTTCCATAGCTGTGGGAAACAACCGCTATTGAGCGACTTTTGGAAAATAATTCTCAACGGAAATCAAGGGCATGGCAGCATGACTTAAAGAAGACTAGAGGGATCCCATCAGGACCCGCTGTGAAGTCACTTGGAAACCCGTTAATATGATCGAGTATATCCTCTTGCGCAATTGTAGGGATAGTGAATGAAACATTATGAGAATTGTTCATATGACTAAAGTTATTATTTCGAGGAATGAAATTTGAAGAAGAAAAAGCAGTCAAAAATGAAGCAAATATATTACAAATTTCAAACGAATCATCAGTAGCAGAATCTGTGTACCTCATGGTATTGATAATTAAAAAAATATTAGTATTAATAAATTTAAAAAAAGATACGTGGGTCACGAAATAATTTCGCGCGCATGCTTTGAATATACTCATCAAAAAGTGTAGAGGAAAGTTCTTTGAACTAATTATCAAAAAGTGTAGAGGAAAGTTCTTTGAACTAATTATAGGATGTGAGGAAATTGTTGTGACTTATAAAAAAAGTCTTTGTCCCTCATGTAACTTTTCCACAATTTATTCTTTTTATTTTTAAAATAAGTTCTTTATTGAACCATGGCGGAGATGTTTTAGAGGACCGCTGTCGCGCGCGAGGAACGTGAGAGGAGAATAAATCGAAAAGAATTATGTAAAATTTAGAGACGTCTTCGTCAATACTATTGCTATAGAGGTAAATCTACTGGAAAGTTCCGAAAATTAACCTTTCTAAATTTGAGGAAGTATGTATTGTGTTTCGTCACAATTAGCAACTGTTACAGTTTCAAAGAAATATAAAATTAGTAGAGGGGGTGATATTTGTCAAGAGTAGACATTATAACTGGGCTTGGTCCGACTAAATAGGCTGTGTTCAACTTTTGGCTACAGCCGACTATAGCCAAATTGGTTTGTGCTCTGGAGGTAAAGCCAAACTAGCTTGATGTTTGTTTGAGCTGGCTATAGCCGGCTGTAACCAAAAGTAGAGCGGCAAGATATGGTTGACGTTAAAATAAGTCAAGTCAAGATAGTAACAGCGTTGCGAGCAGAAGTATGGTTTGACCACCTGAATTTATCTGTCGATATTTGAAAAACAGCATTTTAGTCGGAAATGAAACTGAAACCATGATAGCACACTTGTGAAGACTTCACCACGATTTGCCTTATTTTCATATAGGTTTAGAATTTACTGCTGAACGAGATTTTTAAATGGTGTCTGTACACTTTCTTATCCCTTCTCTTTTCAGTAAGTTTTTGCTAGCCAATTTTTTCACTTGTACTTGTCATCGTTCACCAGGTTTTTATCTAAAATTACCACACTCGTAACATTCTCATCACATTCAGAATTCTGGACTTACCAAAGGTGTATCAAAAAGTCCATCTAGAAAAACCATAAGTAAATAGAGTAAATAAACTGGATAAAAAAATCATTTATTTATTTATATAATATAAGTGTCACGATGAACTTATTGCTGAGCAGATCAATGAGTATTACGAAGATTTTTAAACGTCCTGATGAGTTCATAAATAAGCATTGTAATGAGTGTCGTGATAAGTTAATAAATGAGAATCACAATCAGCTTACTACTGATTTTACGATTGATTTCATATATTTTTCCGAATTTTAAACCTCAGCTTCAAATCAAAGTCACCTATTCTCCAGCTTGTGTTTTCTAAAATGAATGCAACAATGTGGAACCATCTGCATGATGGTGTAAGATCCTGCAAAAGGATTGGTTCAGCCCAGTGACCGCTCGGTATTAATAAAAACACTCAGGCACAAAGATTTGAGAATAAAGTCCTATTTAGTATATGGGGAACAGTCTTCCCCGGAAGAAAATATTAAAAAAATTTGTGAATAATTTCCCTAGTAGAAATGTCATCAACAACGTGTCAATCCAAGAAAAAACAATTATTGCTTTATATAGTGAACAGTTTCATGATATTTAATGAGGCCTTCGATGCGATTTACTTACTGAAACCTTATCGGAATGCTAATCAAGACTTGAATTTCTTTGTTTCTTCAACAATTGCAAATTAGTACCAGTTTACATAAAACTGGGAGCAATTTCTAGCAGGGCGGATTGTTTGCCTCACACATAATATTGTCGTAACGTGTATGGCACTGGTTTATTCTACTATATCGTCGGTTCAATAGACACGAATATACGTAGTTATCCAAGTGCTGAGCTGTTACACGTAGTATTAAGAATAGAATAAAAAGCCATATTTCACTTTTTCAAAAACATGAAATTTTATATGAATTTAATTTTTATTGCAGGATACTCATCTGGAAATGTAGAAAGATTCAATATGCAATCAGGAATACATAGAGCAAGTTATGGGAAACCAGCTTATAAATGTGCTGTTCGTGGTGTAGCCTGTGATAATTTAAACCAATTGGTTATAACGGGTGGTAGCGACGGGATAGTTAAGTTTTGGCATTTTAAGGAGAACGGTAAGGTCAAAGTGTGACATATGTCCTATTTTAACAATTATCTTCTATTTCCAAGTGGAGCAATCAATAGCGAAACTTGCTATGAATACTGGCATATCGATGTTCCGCTCGCATCGAGAAAGTTCCATGCTGTGTATAGCTTTAGATAATTTCGTCGTGTGCATTCTTGACTGCGAAACGAAAACTATTGTCAGGAAATTCGAGGGACACACGGCTAAAATAAATGATGCAACTTTCAGTCCTGACAGTCGATGGTTAATAACAGCCGCTATGGATTCCACCATTAAAATATGGGACATACCATCATCTTATCTTATTGATCACTTTCAAGTAATTGATATAACATTTCTCTCAAGAACAAGTAAAATTCTAACATAAATATCTTTTTTCGACAGGTGGAACGGCCTTGTATATCACTAGCTATGTCACCCACAGGCAGTTTTCTAGCCACTGCCCATGTAAATTACCTCGGATTATATCTCTGGGCTAACAAGACTCTATTCAATCATATTTCTTTGCGTTCTATTAATCCTTATGAAGAGGCGCCACGCGTAGATCTACCAGCATATGCACAAGATGATAAAAACATAGAAAATGCTACTTTGGACCTTCACATTGATGACGACGGAGAAGACTTAGATATAAATTATGAATCACCGGAACAACTTTCAGACGATTTAATAACGTTATCAGGCCTCGCTGCATCTAGATGGCAAAATTTACTTGACCTTGATATAATTAAAAAACGAAACAAACCCAAAGCTCCACCAAAAGCTCCAAAGCAGGCCCCATTCTTGCTCCCAACAGTTGCCGGGACCGAATTTAAATTTGATTTGGCAGGTGCAATTCCAGAAAATGATAACTCCAAGGTTCTAAAACATACGAATTTCATCAATTTTACCACGTTTGGAAAACTGTTGCAAGAAACAACTGGAAATGCAGATTTCCAGAAATGTGTAGATCATCTAAAAAAACTTGGACCTTCAATGCTTGACTTTGAAATAAAATCGTTACATCCTTTTGGTGGTGGAAATTATGAGATCATGCTGCAGTTTTTAACTATGATTGTGTTTATGTTTAACACAAACGCAAACTTTGAACTTGCACAAAGCTATTTGGGGTTATTTTTGAAATGCCATGGTCGTGCTTTAGGGGAAAGAAATGAACTGCTCGATTACTTGGCAAAAGTTGAGGAGGCGCAAAATAAGAGTTGGAAAATTCTCGAGGAAAAACTATTTTACGGATTAGGTGTTGTAAGTGCCCTGAGAAATTATGTGAGTTGAATAAAGTTAAGCTGAAACAAATGTGATTGTTATTTGGATTTAATTATTTCTTTATTTTTTTCTACCGATTGAATTAATCTATCTTACAGACTAACGGAGCTTTAAATCCACCACATGCATTGCACAATAATAATAAATTTCCAACAAATTTGAATATTTCAAATCTACAAATCTAACAAATGTTAAAGTAACTATCGTATAGTGTAATTGTATGTAAATGGAACAAGTAAAATAATCTGGCAAACTGTGGATAGCATTGACAAAATTCATAATTAATAAGCTGAGCAAAATATAAAGTTAAGATAAAGAAACCAAAAAGATACTTACAGAATTTTTTGGTAATGTACCTATTCCCATTAAAGTCAGTCAGGCCGCTACTAAGATTGAACTGTCGAATACACTACAGTAATTTGTTCTACGAAGTGATTCAAATAGAATAGAAAAAATCTCAAATTTTTAGGGGGAATGTGGTCAAGTAAGCATGGAGAAACAATCCTGCAATCTACTAGATCTTGTATGAATATAACATTTCGGGTTTTCCGTTGATTGAATAACTTTGCAAGTCAATTAAACGACATCTTACATAATACGGGGCCAGTCAACACTCCAGTTAAGCTACCGCAGAGCAAATCTGCTCTACGCACCTTCCACTCTAGAAAGGATCCCACAGAACACAATAATAATCACGAATTGAACTAACCAAAGAAGTATATGGATCCAGTAATTCTCCAGCACGAAGCCGAGACGACAATATGCCTTGCTCACTGCTGGTAGAATAACATCTGATAATCAACTATAACACCGAAATCATGTAAAATCGCATTTAGCAATCAATCCATCAATAATGCTACAAAACAGAGAAAGAAGCCACCATAATTCCAATGAGGCGATTCGTTCAAATCAGGACTTTGTTGAATCTACAGCAAACTGATCCAGTTCCAGTCACATCTGCTTCCTGTAGCTGAAGAGAGGTAGCGTTCCGCAGTAACGAATATACTTAAGAAAGGTACCAAAATCTCGTGTGCTTTCGTCATCCGTTTCTCTCCAGAAATGTTGCGGGAGGACATCTTGAAGTATCCAAAGTCCAAAAATATCGCAACAGGTGGAATTTCTTGTCGAAAAATTAGTAAATGCTCTAAAATGGTTGAATTCTTTGTTTTAATAGTTTCAGCGCATGTGTATGACAAGTTATTGGATCCCACATTTTGGTCCTCTGGCGCTTTTACTAAGTTATTCGTACCTTCTGAGCACCAACTTAGAAATACAGCTAAAATAAATAGCGATAATCAAATCACTAAGGGGGATTCGGACAAAAACTGCACAATATATATATAGTTGCTGAAATCTTTGACAATTCTTACCAAATTTTTAGAAGAGATAGACATTCTGAGGCTCGTTAATATAGAACGAGATTATCGATCACACTTACTTTTTAATTGAGTGCAGACCGGTTTCACCACCCCAACTGATCACTTACAGTGACTTGCAGTGATGAGTAATAGAGCTCTGTTAGGTCGTTATAGCAGGGCTGGTATTGTCTAGTAGTGCTCGAGATATCTCAAATGATTCCAATAGATTTAATTTCTTTCCTTTATTACACATATTTAGAATCTTTGCATTTACATCAGGTATATGATTGTTGTCTAACAAATGAGTCGCATAACTGAATTTCTTATTTTTATTTCTATAGGAGCTGGTATGTTCATCTATTCTTTCCTTGAATGAACGCCCCGTTTAACCAATGTACACTCTGTGACATGTTGAACATTTTAAACTATAAACACCGTTCTTTTGTAACTCTAACGTCTTATCTTTTATATTGGGAAGAATATTACCTAAGTTTTGTGTAGTTTTAAAGCTAATTCCAATATTATGCTTTCTTAACTTGTTTGCCAAGGATACTGAAATTTTCTCCATGTATGGCAGGCTAGCCTAGATATGGTTGTCGACCCCTATTTTTGAAGACTAGTTGCTTCTTTCATTTTCAATTTAATAATTTATCAACCAAGCTATCTTCAAACCCATTATTTATTGTGTGCTATCTTTTTCGTATTTTTATTTCATCCCTCATGTCGTCCCTATCCATGGGGGTATATATTGCCCTGTGAATCATGTTCTTGAAGGAAGACTGTTTATTTTTGGAAGGTGTAAGAGGTTTTGCGTATGACCAAATCAGTGTAATGTGTATGTCGGTTTTCTAAATATTTTAAACTTGCGTTTATTATTGTGTTTTTCTATTGTTCTTTTCAAGTTCTATTTATTTTCTGGTTAAAGGTGTTCATATATTTAAGGAAAATATCTAATTGCCTTATGATATCTGTCCAGAGACAAAACACATCATCCACGTATCTATACCAATACGTGACGTTACATAAAAGTGGAGAATTCGAGTTAAATATTTTATTTTCAAAGTCATTCATGAATAAATCCGCCAGAAACGAAGATATCGGGGAACCCATAGCTAAGCCATCGTTCTGTTTATAAAATTGGTTATTAAAAGTAAAATAGTTTTGGTTGAGAACAGTGTCTAGAAGATTAAGAAGTTCATGTTTTTGAATCGAGCTTACGTCAGACTGCTTAATAATGTTATCACTAATTTCCTTACGCTCTACACAGGGTATGTTTGTAAGTAGATTAGTGATGCCAAATGGGACCAGTTTGGCTTATTTTGGAATCTGTCTTTATTTTTTTGTATTAAATCAAGAGTTTCTGATGGTATTTATATCTAAAGCTTGGGGTGATGGGAGTTTTAGAAATATTGTTCAACTCTTTGGACACCTTGTAACATGGGGAGGTTATACTTGAACTACTAGTCTGATGGGTATTATTAATATATATGTCAGTGATCGCACTACAATAATGCATAGCAAAGTTCTTTTCCCCCATTCATGCAAAAGACGAAAGTATATTGACTATTTCCAATTTTGTTCGGTTTCTTCTTAACTTCTTCTTTGGTAACTTTGGCTACATGTAGACAGAGATGCAGAATTATCAGCACGTTCGGTACCCAAAATTATATGGTACATACACGCAATGGCCTCCCCTTTACTTTCTTACTGGTAAGGCTTATCACCATCCATCCCTGTTTGCTATATATTATAAGGTATGGAATTGCATACAATGATTAATGTCAAACTTTCGCCGAAAGAAATTTCTAGTGTAAAAAATAATTTAAAATTAATCTCTGCCCACGGAATACAGAACATATACGGCTGTGACGTAATTTAGATGTTTCATTTGCAACAATTACACATAAAAGATCAAAATGCTACACAAACAACTACCCTTAGCTCCAACATGGTGGAAGAAAAGGCATAATGTACATTGTTTTCAGTATATGGTAAGTCATCCCGGCTTTTTCATTGTAGATTCTGATACAAGAGCTAAGTTTTCGTTTTGGAAGTATTTGTACATTGTTTACTTATTGACGTTTCACAAAACCCAGTTGCGTTTGTCATCACTGTTAAAAGAAAAACTGGACAAATCATGCTTCCCAAGTTTAAAAATCCACTTTTCAATCAAATTACATTAACTTAAACACTGAAATTTCAGAATCGCCAGTTGGAAAACTCGCGCTACATTTGTATTGTAGTATAATTCGATCCTAAGCCAGTAGCAATATTGTCTGGACAGAATCTGAACTCCATCGAAAATTATTTGTTGGCACTGTTCCTGTCTCTTCGGGACCATCGCCTCCTATCAATGCAATAAAAATTGATCTAGCTCTAACAAAAATGCAGTCAAATATCAAAAATTCAACTTTCTTATTACCAACACTTTTAGTCAACTGAGACACAAAATGTTGCAGTTTGCTGCAACTGATTGAATTCTCAAATGGAAATTCCGATCATTCGGAAGCAAAGGACAAACATTCTATTCAATAAGAGAAAGATTCTTTAATGGATACTAGAAAGAGAAAATGACACGCTCTTACAATTTAAGGAATAACTTTAATTTTCCATTTTGAATACATTTCGAGGTGAACTATTTCGATTATGTTGAAATGCACGTTTTTTGTTGATTTGTGTGGGTATATACGTTTAAATAAATTATTTTCCACATAAAATTATAACTAAACTCCAAACAGTTTTTTTATTTTTGTGGAATAAGCACGAAAACCAAGAAGAACGCACGGAAAGGGACACTCCGCTCATTGAACTGAATAAATAAAATCGGTTTATTTGAAAGATAGGAATGAATTTAATGACAATGCGCACATATGTATAAGTAAAACGTTAATGCTGCTGTTTTAAAAATAACGCAGTTTCATCTCATCTGGTGTGTAAAAAAAAAACTTCAAAATAAACAAAATATGCGCCAATTTTACTTTCTAGTCTGCATCTATATTTAAGTGCGAGAATGGGATTATCTGTTGATGCTAGATGAAAATAAACCATAGTTTATGAAGTTAGATCAATTGCAATTATGTTTTATCATTTATAGAGATTGGTGGCTAGAGGGCGTTTAACTAGTTGTACATTGTGGCATTCTTGTGGCTCCGTGATGATATCCTTCCTCGTCTTCTTCGTAAGCTTGACGTTGATGTCGCCGTCTGCTTTCCTGTTCTGGATCGAAATCAACCTGTTTTTGAATAAACATAACATCATTAATGCACATACATATAATATAATTAACGGTGACTTACCAAGCTTGCTTCCTCTGCATTGATCGGAATAGTAACAACAGGCCTTGGTGGCAAGCATTGTTCCAGGGTAGGAATAACTGTGCTTGGTATTGCATCAGGAAAAACTACTTGGAATTGAATTACAAGTCGTCCTTTCTCGAATGGATTCTTATACTGTGGCATACCCTCACCAATAATGCATTTGGCCTGATCATTTTTGATAACTTCTCCTGGCAGCGATGTGATGACAAGATCCCGATCATCTAAGGTTTTAATCACTTTTTGAAAACCGCAAAGTGACTCAACCAGTTGTATAGGCATTTTCATAACTAAATCATTAGAAGCACGAATAAATGTGGGATGCTCCTTCTCATCAAGCACAACCACAATATCTCCAGGCTGTAAACCTGGCTCTTGATCACCTTCCCCAGAAAACACAATCTTCTGACCATCTCGCATACCTTTCTCAACATGAACTTCAAGGATTTTCCTCTCCCTTGTTGTTTTTCTCCCATTGCACTGTTTGCATCGGTCTTTTTCTGGAATTATCTCACCTTGTCCACCACATTTACGACACATTTGTTCGATCTGTTGAACAATTCCAGGGGCAACTTGCTGTATTTTAGTTTCAATACCTATACCACGACATGTTTGACATTTGTCAATTGAACCCTTTTTACCACCACGACCTTCGCATTTATCACAAATGACATTCTTTTGAAGAGCTAATTTCCTCACTGCACCATTGTACAATTCCTCTAATGTCACCGACATTTGATGAATAAGATCCTTGCCTCTGCGTTCACGCCTCCTAATAGATTAGTATTGTTAAATATTTTGCTATACTTGATAGTAAAAAGAAATACCTTCCTGAAGAAAATCCCCCACCAAAGAACATTTCGAATAGATCCATTGGACTAGTGAAACCACTACTTCCTGCACCGCCCTTCTTAATAGCTGATTCACCGCCTTCGTCATAAATAACCCTTTTCTCTGCGTCTGATAATACCTCATACGCTTGAGATATTTGCTTAAATTTCTCTCCCTCATTAGGATTCTTGTCTGGATGGTACTTAAGAGCTAACTTTCTATATGCTTTTTTAAGCTCGTCACTGGTGGCAGTGGGCTTAACGCCGAGAACATCATAATATCCTGTTTCTTTCACCATTTTTTACAATTCCTGTTAATAAAGGCAAAACGTTTTTAAATACCACTTGAAGTCTATGAATCAATAAGCTACTCTTTACAAATATCTTTCGAGGCCAGAAGGTCGGTCAATGTATATGAGTGTAGTAAAATTTATTCAATATCAAAATAATATTTTAATTAAATATTTCGTGACAAATGATCCGAAACCATCGTGATTTATGTACAGTAGCGTCAATTTTTCATATAAACTAAAAACGCTACAATTATTGTAGGCGCAATATTTCCAGAAGTTACTATTATTATCTTGCGTACACCGAAGAAAATGTTGACTAAACCCATTCGCAGGTATCCATCATATATAATAATATTGGCAAAGTTAGTTATCTTCGACCTGTTGCATATAAAAAAGGTTGTTTATATCAAACAAGCTTAAATCTCAATGGACAAAATTTAGTACTTAATCCAATAAATTGCATACAATGGTGCCTATAAAAAAATTGCAAACACATTTTCCACATAGGTTTCCGAAGTTCTTTTGTTGAATTGAATTCAAATAGTTGGAATTTCCGATTTGGATTTTGTGCACGGCGTTTTCATAAAAATAGTAAATATTTCATAAATAGGCCAAATCGGGCAGCCCCTCATCTTGTGTTGCCATATAAAAATTTAGGTTTTTTTTACGTATCCTGTGAAAGCGATCAGTCCTAGACGTTTTTATTGCACTGAAACCATTTTTACTGCCCAAAGAACCTTTCTAGAAATATGTATTATATGCGAAAAACCATATCAACAATCAAACTGTCACAGAGCTGTGACCACGAAAATACCTACATGCCTTCACCTTTGGTCTTACTACCAATTCTAGCTTTTTACTTATTTTATTCTAGATTGTTTGTTGTCGTGCTGAAATATGCCAACAATTTGTTAGTTTTCCTTTTTGACGTAAAATTTTAGAAAATATTGATTTTTACCAAAAGCTAGTATTTAGCTGAAATTAGCATGACAACCAACTAAGGCAGTGTTCAAGATCCTTGTTCTGAAGTTAATTTAAACTAGGTATTTTGTAAAGAACAAATTTAATTGTGAATGAAAGATACAGCGGAAGCTTGTTTAAAGTATTAAACTCGAATGAGAAGCTATAGCTGCATTCATTCTAACTTTGTATCTTTTTAGAATTTTTTTTGTCACTCACTTTTTTGTTTACTTCTGCTAGAATAATGAAAGTTTTATTTGAAATATTTTTCCGGTGTAACCTAGGTACGTGAACATACTTTTTTCGTTAAGAAATATTTCTCCACTTAACGTTATGTACATGATTTTATTCAATAGCATATACACTACTGATAAAAAAAAGTGAGCAGTCGCAGTTTTTTTTTAAATTTGAACTTTACAGTCGCTCTACGCCGTTTCTTCTACCTGTAGGTGTTTGTTTTGATCAGTGTTATAAAAACATCTGTGTCGAATATTTTTAGTGAAGCAATTTTAAATTAAGTGTTTTATAAAAGTTTGAGAACAAAACTTTGAAATTTATATTTTTATAATGCCTCCTGTTAAACGGTAAATGGTTTTGCTTTTTATTTAATTAACTGAATGTTGTTTTGCACTTTTATAGTATTATTTATACTTTTTGTTATTATAAGTTAAGTTTTTGAAGATAATTGACATAGCGATTTTCAATAAAAATTTTGGAGAAAGTGCAGAAAATGTCATCAAATTTACAACCAATTTCTCGCACTATGATTTAAATGTGACCTTACTTCAGATTAGTTGGTTTTTTTTTTTAAATTTTGCAGCAAACAATTAACAGCAGCTCAAAAAGTTTACATTATTGGACTACATGAAGGTGGGAATTCGGAACGAGCCATATGAGCTGAGATGATGAAACAAGGGGTAACAGTCAGTACGCCCGCAAAAGTGGATTAGGAAGAGCGTGGATATTGCCGGAAAGAGAGTACAATG
This sequence comes from Dioctria linearis, assembly GCA_963930735.1. Lineage (NCBI taxonomy): Eukaryota > Metazoa > Arthropoda > Insecta > Diptera > Asilidae > Dioctria > Dioctria linearis. Next base: position 332,182,669 of record OZ005741.1, on the reverse strand, counting down.
CATTAAGCTTCTCACAAATAAGAGAAAGACAACTAGATTTTCAAAAGGTATCTGAATCCAAAGTTATCAAACAACTGTTAGACGCTATCTAGGGGACATGGGATGTCGATGCAAACGAGTTCCGCGGTTGACACAGCAGCTCATAAGCGCAGAAGGATCGAATGGGCTAAAGAGCACAAAGACACAGATTGGTTGAAAGTATTGTTGTTTGATGAGTACAGGTCTTGCCTTTCAACAGATCGTTCAGAAACTTGTATTAGGCAGTCTGGAGAAGAATGTGATCCTCGGTGCGTCCAAACGACAAAAAAGGGTAATCAAGGAATTATGGTTTGGGGGTATTTTTCGGTAGCAGGAATTGGAATTGGTGAAAGTAAATCAGGGCGTTAAAATAAAAGCGAATATTTATATTAACATCTTAGAAGAAGGTTTAATTCCGACTTTGGAAGAAGTTCAGAATAGGAGCGAGTTCATTTTCCAACAGGATAATGCTCTATTCCATATGGCCCGGAAGACTAAAACCTGATTACAAGCAAGAACAAAACATAAAAATTTTCAACAACTGGCCTGTCCAAAGTTCGGAATTGAGCCCTATCGAAAATTTCTGGGACCACATCGATAGGAACATTCGCACAAATCCCGTTTGCAATATTCACGACCTTTGGATGAAATTCCATCAAGTTTAATTGAAAATTTAACATCATTCATTCCAAGATGGCTGGAGAACGTAATAAAAAGCGAAAATTCGAGATATTAGTATATTTAAAATAAAATTAAAAATATTAAATGACCTATTTCTGTATAGTTTTTGTTTACTATATATTATACTTTAGTGCCTTTTATTACCGTAATAAAACCTACACATTTTGAACTCATTCAGACAAAATAATTTCCGTTTCCATTCTGAAAGTTTTTTTTTTCAGAGGTTACGTCTAGCAAATGAACTCTGCTCTAAAGCCCGGTACGCTAGAGCCAAGGAATTTTTGTTCCTATACAAAAACTATGTAAAAAAAGTGTGATGGAATGCTCAAGGAATTTTTTTCTTGACCGATTCCTTGAGGTAGTACGCTAGAGAAAAGTAATTCGAACAGAAAATCTCTACTTCCCGATTGACAAAAAGATGTCGCTCTTTTACGAAAAATCCATTTATGTCAATATTTCTTGAAGAAATAAGTACCGATGCACTTATTTCTGTAAGGAATTTTAACGGTGGTGGAATAATTGAAAAATTGAACGAAGGAACGGCGATTTTGCAAGAGGTGTATCAATTTTAAAATGACAAATGGACGAATAAAAATTGATTTACGTGTATCTACATTTTTCATTGGGAATTATCCATTTCTTCACTTTCTTTATTTTTTCTTTATTGTCAGAAATATCACACAATTGACAAATCCAAATTGTCAAAAATTCCTTGACCTAAGTCAAATTTTCTTTAAGAAATAAGTGGAAAAATTCCTTGACCTAATTCCTTGGCTCTAGCGTACCGGGCTTAACAGTTCTACTCTTTTGCTGCGTTCCTTTTCTCGTTCTGTATGAATCGACAGAACGATGTCATAATTAAATTCTGTGCTCATAGGAAACGAAACAAACATTTCAAGTGTTTGACATTTCTTCCATTTGATAAAAGAAAGTAAAATTGTTTATGAAAAATAAAGCCATTTTCCAACAAAGGAAACTTAAACTCAACGATTACTACCTCGACCACATTGTAAACAACACATTGACAATGATAGTGTCATAAGTTATTCCTATTCATTACTGGTCACACATGATAAATAGTTATAACTATGTTAGCTTTACCATTGTGATAAGTAGCAGATTCAAGGCCGGAATTTGGGCCAATTGAGTTTGGAATCTGGTTAACTGTTTAACTTTCTTAAGTTTATTTTGTATTCAGGATTTGAAACTCACAGTTGTATAATTGCCTTTTTAATTCTAAGTTCGTAAAATCTTGTAAGTCGTAATTTTAAACATAAACATTGAATTTTATAAATTTCTTTTATATATGTAAATCCTAAGTGCCAAGTGTAGCTTTCAGACATTTCTTTTCTACCGATATAAGTACCTGCTTAATTAAGTGTCATACTATTTACCTTTTTTGTTTTGCTAGTATATGTATGCTAATAATTATAAGTAACCACTGTTGATCAATGCACCCAGGGTTTATGGTCGTGTGTTTTGTATTAAGTTATATTGTTAATGATCCTTCCCAATTATACACCTCTATTAAATTTTATTGTTAATTTTGTTAGTTACTCTCAGTTTTTAACTGTCGTGGTGCCCAACATTGTACACGGCTTAGATTATACATCAATAAATGTTTTTTTATTTGGATATTTATTTGATTAATTCCGATTTGATATATTTTCAATTTTCTGTAACTAAACTACTCAATTCGATTTAGTGTGACTTTTCACAACTGAATCTTATTATAAAACTCCCATCGGTTGTAGGAAAATCAATTTTCGCAACATTAAACGCACGTGTTTTTCGCAATAAAACCTTTTTCGAGTAAAAATCTCAATACGAAATGTTGCCATTTTACAATTTTGTACAAAATGTATTCGATTTTACTCGAACTTTGTAAACTAGACATAAAAGAAATGATGCAATAACTTTATAGAAATCTTGTGAACAAAATACCACAAAACAGTAGATGGCTTTTTAAAAACAGAACGTGCACGGGATAAAATTTTTTTCAATGAAAGTTCAATTATAATTTCACACAAAAAAAATTCTCCCATCTGAAAGCATTGCGCGAAATGATTTGTATATAATATTAAATGAAAAATAATAAATTTCAGCTACAGAAAACTTAGTCTAGCTAAATAGCACAAGTTTGAAACATATACGCTGCGATTTTCTATCGACAATTTTCTATTGATTACTGACAATGAGCCACTCAGTACCACACCACTGTACCAGTCTGGATAATGAAATCGATCGATGAAAAGTATAAATTAAATTTCTCCATCCACATTGGTAAGGAATGAAATAAAAGCAATTGTTATATTTTAAAAATGAACAGAGCTGAAAACGTGATTAAACAAAAAAAAAATGTTAATTACTTAATGCGGATGTACGTATTATGTAAACTACACTTAGAAAATCGCTCAATGCTAAAATTCGCAAAATCGGTAAATGTCTACGCAAATTTATGCAAAAGCAAAATGAAATAATTCACTTCTTTGATATCCGCCATTCACAAAAACTCACAATTTTTCCACCTTTCCGTCTGGCTTCAAATATTTTAAGAAATTTTACCTTTTAACTTGTCAAAATTTCAATAAATAGTGGAGAATTTTCTTATAATCACAGATCGACACTTGATTTAAATGCTTATTTGCAACTTACTGGGCTCAAGAATGTTCTGCTTGAGGAAATCGAAATATATCTAGAAAAACTTCCCTCCCGTGCACACCGCCTTTATCAACCTGACATGTGTTCTAGAAATTTCGTGGTTGCCTTTCCGAATCCCGAAACTCACCACGAAATCATGCTTGAATTGTCCGCATGAGGGCGCCAGGGTATTTTAATTGACGAGAATATCGAAACAGCAGCGATAGTGTCGAACCTAGAGGGCGCTAGGCTTTATTGACGAAGTGATTGGCGCTAGTGTCGCGAATTCAGCTTTAGGTTTGAAGTTTGAAAGGTGAATGCTGGATTAATTCTTAGAATATAGAGACAACAGGAAGTGTTGATACCTGTAAAATTCGTGTGCATGAGCGTGGATTTTTCAGAGTATTTTGAAGTAGCTCAGCATTATATTCAAGAAAGAGACAAATCTATGTTTGCATGTCAAACGAAGTTTGTTTAATTAGCGAAAGATTTGCAACAATTCAAATCTATTCAAATATAACTTAAAAGTTGTGAAAAGTGTGTTAAAAATAGTGCTAAACAAAGCAAATAGTGTAAGTAATTATCTGTTCAAATTATAGTGATAAATTTCTAAGTGATTTCATGTAATTTCAGAATGAAGTGTTCGGTAAAAAATTGCCACAACAACACCAAAGAACGACGTGGGAAATCATTTTTTAGGCAAGTATAGTTATAAAATATTATTTTGTGTACTTTACACACCTGTGTATGTCAAATTAAATTAAAAATACATAAGAAATGCGATGAAATATCGAAAAAATCCTTCCTCCACCGAGATTTGTTTACGTTTGTGACAGCTGCGAAATTCCCGAGTATGATGGCGTAGTGACAGTGAATAAGAATATTTTCGATGGGAGCTAACGTAATATTTTCAACCATATATCTTGTTGCCCCGCTCTCTATATTGATTCTACTACACGGCTGTACTGAGCGTTCACTACAGGGGCAACAGATACTAACACAACCAGAATTTGACTACACCAAATTTGGCTTATCACACTTCCTGTACTCTCTATATTCTAAGGATTAATTGTTCCAAAAAATTTTGACGTCAATTATGTATTGCCCGATAAATGAATTCAGCGACTATAAGGTACCCAACACGTTAATATCATTACAGTTTCCACCATAAAACTATAAAGACGAATGTCCAATGTCTGCTTCATTCAGACGTGCAGAATTTGAGCAAGACCAAATTAACAGTATGAACATACTCTTGAGATTTATTTTATAAAAAGAAATAGCGATAGAAAAGCTTGAGTTATTAACTAAAAGTGAAACATATCAGAGTTATTAGATGAGGCAGTTACTACTTTAGCAACTTACGGAACATATTGTTGCGGGCGTGGCCTTTGGTTCGTTATTTAAAACACAATATTAAATAATATATAAGTTCTTTATTACACTTAAATCATATAAAGTTCACAAACATTCATTTAATCAACTCAACTCTAATTATCGCTAACACTGTACTTTCAATTATCGCAAGCTAATTACATTATTTCGCTTCTTTATTACTTTCACTTGTTAACACTGCAACGTCTAAGACAAGACTCTTTTCTTGGCGGTGACAACTGGTAGATTTATACCCTAGAAACTCTCCGGATTATTCTGGAGTGTTCTATTCCAAAAGCTTCTTGACTGTTCTATTCATTCTTATTCCTGAACCTTCCTGTTGATTCCATAATCGATTCTCCGAACCTGAAGTCGTTTACTCTCCATTGCCAGTAGATGTCAAAAGTTGTCTCATTCTATTGCACGTAACATTATAAACAGTTTAAAATCAATAAAAATATCAAAGTGTCTGCCGTGCGTTAAAAGTAGAAAATTGTTCTACTTTCGCGTCAAATCTGTCAAACGCGGCAGACAATTAGCCAACACGATTACATGACGGATTATCTCAAAGGCGGAATAATTTTAGCAAATTATAAAGGAAAAAGGACCACTGCAGTCAATCTGTGAACACACTACTCTCTGCTTGTGGACAGAACACTACCTCAGAAATAACTTCAATATTTTCTATAAAGCAATATTTAATAACTTACAATTTCGCAATATTTAATTACAAACTCAAAACTTACTTTTGTTTATTTCGACAAATAATTTTACTTTGACAGATATGTATGTACATTTATTCCAATAAAATTATAGTAACAAAACAGCAATATGGCAGCTCCAGTAGTCGAAATTGACAAATTAGGGTTGCCAATAACAATGTTTTAGTTTCAATAACTATAAAAACTCCCTATTTTATGGTTCCGGACACGCACACAGTGACAAATCAACGTCCGGAAAAAATTCAGGACGCGTTTGCTTCTCTCGTCACTCGTAAATAAATTTCCGTATACGATGTGCTATCTCCCTCACAATTTCTGTAAAAATTGGGTGTCATCATAATGTAAATCCTGCTTAAACGCGTATATTCTGACGCTTAGTTCATTGCAAATCAAAATGAATATGGTGAAAATGCAAAATATGTAACAAAATATACACCTAACCCGGGGGTTACACAGATAACTAATCTTTGTAAATAAATGTAATCATTTATTCACATGGTGCCGAAACTCGACCCAACTCAAATAATTAAACCTGACAAATTCGGTATAGTTAATAGTTTGAAGTTAAAAAGTGTGAAATCAGTTGATATGGCTGAAAATAGCGTAAATTTCTTGCGTCCACCAAAACCTCTAGTCATTGAGCATGATAAGGACATGTCGAAACAATGGATGCTTTGGAAACAACAATATGAATATTTTGAAATTGCAACGCAAATTATGGAAAAACCGCAAAATATTCAACTATATAGTTCACTAACGCAGCCACTTCCAGTTGCTGATGCACAGGAAGTATCCTTGGATCAAGTAAAAGGTATCTTCCAAGGTTATTTTTCACCAAGGGTAAACACTACATTTGAGCGCTACAAATTTCATCAAATCCAACAGGAGGATGGAGAAAAATCGATGAACTTTTATCAAGACTTCGTCTCCAAGCCCAGAATTGTGCGTTTCAACAACTGCTCGACAGCATCTTACGAGATCAACTCTTTATAGGTGTTAGAAATTGTTAGCAATGAAGAGTTAAGACTGAAACTATTGTCGCAAGATTTAACCTTGCGCAATTACTGTCAGCGCAAATCCTAAAGGTGAGCGATTAATTAAGTCTATTAAAACACAAAAAACGTCTAAAGCCTTTGACTGTAGAAATTGTGGTAAAAATCGAAATTCGTAATTGCCCAGCTTACAAGCACATATGTAAGAAGTGTAAACGAAACAATCATTGGGTATCATGTTGTCCACAAAATCAAAAAAGGTACGATAATAAAAATTCATCAAAACCAATACATATAGTTACACAACCCAGAGAAAGTAGTGATGACAACAGTGATATCAGTGTTATGTATGTTGGTACAATTTCTAGTAAAGTAAGAAATGGAAATTTGTGGATGGAAACTGTTAAATTCAATTTTGCTAAAGAGTGCAAAATGCAAGTAGATACAGGAGCACAATGCAATGTGACCCCAAAAAGCTTAATTAAAAGCACAGAGACAGAATTAAAAAACTTTAGAGTTAAGTCTTTGATAACTGTAAGTAATCATAAAATTAAAGTACTAGGTGAAACTGTGCTTAAATGTGTAATTGCAAACACAACATGTAGAGTTGCATTTAAAGTAATGAATGAGAACATTAATCCAATTTTAGGTGCTAATGCTTGTGAAAAATTAGGATTAATAAAAAGAATTAAGACAGTTCAAATAGAAAAAGAAATATTTGAAGGTCTTGGTTGCCTGAAAAACTTTGAATATGACATCGACCTAAAAACAAATCCAAAGTTTGAAATTTGCCCGTCTCGTCAAATACCATATAAAATTTTGGACGAAGATAAAACAAGCTAGACAAAATGATCAACTTAGATGTGATACAGCCTATAAAAGAGCCGACACCATTAATGTTGCCAATAGTTGTGACAAGGAAAAATAACAAAATTCGAATTTGTTTTGATCAACGTAAACATACTCCGTCGACATCATCCCATGCGTACTATCGAATTAATCGCAGCAAAATTAAGTGGCTCCAAATTCTTCACACTTCTAGATTGCAAACGTGGATTTTGGCAGGTTCGCGTAACAGAAAGGACAAAAAAGATATTGAACATTTGCCACACCATGGGGTAGATACTGTGGCAAATGTCTATTATTTTGCATATCATTAGCTCCAGAAGTTTTTCAGGAAATAATGCAATAATTATTTTCAAAATTAAAAAACGTCAAAGTTTCTATAGACGATATTCTGATACATGCTAAAACAGTGAACGAGTTACGTAATACAACCAATGAAGTGTTACAAATAACCCGAGACAACAGCCTATAATTAAATAAAGAAAAAAGCAAATTCGAACAAACAAAAATAAAATTTCTCGGCCATATCATCAGCGACGATGCAATGTCAGCGGATCCCGAAAAGACAGAAGCAATCTCCCGTTTGAGACCCCCACTAATCGCAAAGAATTACAGCGAATCCTGGGTAAGTTCACATACTTAAGTAAATTCATCCCAAATTACTTTAAAATAACAAAACCACTATGATCACTGCTAGAAAAAACTACGCAGTGGATATGGGATATTGATCAACAAAACGCTTTTGACAATTTAAAAGTAATAATATAAAACCACCAGTCTTAAAATTATATGACGTCAACGATGTGGTCAAACTGCAAGTCCATGCCAGTTCAACTGCATTGGGGGCGGTACTACTTCAAAAAGAACAACCAGTTGCCTATGCGTATAGGGTGCGAATTTCACTTTTACTAGGCGTGGAAGATAAATTCGCACGACGGGGTGAGAATTTCCCCTCAGTCAAACAAACACCAAAATGTGTACACTGAAGCATATTTACAGCGGACGCTTCAGTTACGAAAAATGCGTACAACGTGCCAAAAAATGTATCTTCTGGCCAAAACTAAATAAAGATATCTATGAATACATTCAGCAATGCAGTTCCTGACCAGTGCATCAAAGAAATAATAACAAGGAACCAATTGGGTATAAAGAAATTCCAGCTTATCCGTTTGAAATTGCCGCCGCCGATCTGTTCCATTTCAAAGGGGACGAATATATCGTAATTAGCGACAGTTACTCAGGATTTATTAAGTTCAAAAAATTACAAGAACAAACGACAACTAACGTCATAAAGTTTTTAAAAACTATTTTTTCAACACATGGCATCCCGAGAATTTTAGAATCGGACAATGGTCCTCAATTCACGTCACTAAGTTTTAAAACTTTTGTAAAAGAATGGAAGTTTGATCACTAAACAAGTTCACCGCATCATCCGAGAGCCAATGGTCTTCCAGATAGAGTGGTTTAGACATCAAAAAACATTTTGAAGAAACAACGTTATCACTTTTACCTGGCTAGTTACTTGTTAACGAGGTTCTGCTAGAACTGAAACGAGAGTGTGAAAAACAAAATAACTATAGCAGTCACGGATCAACGAAACGACGACCATTAAGGCGATAAGGTCCTAACACGAATAGATAAGAAAGAGTGGAAACCAGCAGTTTGAGAACAAATTCATCCCATGTCTTATCTAATCATGTAGATGTAGAAGGTCACGTGTATAGAAGAAATACAATACATCTGAAGAAAAGGGAAGCAAACGTTGAACAACATCCTAATGTCATCATAGAAGTCGAACAAAACTTTATAGATGAACAGAAACCAACGGAAGCAGAAATTATCAACAATGACGAATCAATATAATCACAATCAAGCACAATTAACGTGTCCCAAGAATTACCAAGGACTATATTAAATCATTCGCCGAGACCACAATCAACCAGGCAGAGTTATCACCCGATCAGGAAGGATAGTAAAGGCAACAAACCGACTTGATCTCTAAAAGAAGGGGGCTGTAAGTAGCATATGTAAGCTAACCTTTAAACATGTGTGCTGTAAACTAGCCTTAAGCATATATGCACCATCTGCCTTGTGCGATGGTTTCATGCAATGACTACAGTCAAGTCAATTCAAGAGCACGACAGACGTGCCAAATAACTACTGTGTATTGTATATCTTAAATAAATAACTAAGCTTAGTAAATAAATGTAATCATTTATTCACATTGGTAAGCTTCGAAAAAAGATCAGAATCACCCCCTGTTATACAGCGTAATTTTGAATTGGTGGTCTTAACTGAAACAGGAAGGCTGAGTTTGAATCTTACAAACAACAAATTGTTTGGAAGAGGGGATGGCAGTGCCAAAGCGTACTTTCGGAGAAGGGGGATTTGTGATTTTGGGTACTTTTCTCCCAACCCCGTAACTTCCTTGTTATACAAACTATGAAGGTGATTTTCAGTGCAGATGATAGTGAACCGTCTAAACTATCCCCTGGTAGACATATAATGATGAGCTCATCAATGAGCTCATCATGAGCAATCAGATGAACGTAGTAATGAAATTTATTCGCGTTTGAATCAAAACCGGGAAAAAACTCATTTATTTACTTATTCACAGATAGTGTGCATGAGATATTGCATCTCTTTCACTTATTTCGAAATGCATACTTTGCTTCTCTTTTGTGCATTTTACAATTATAGATGAGCACTCCGATGAGTACATAATGAGTGTTACGATGAGCTTATTAATGAGCATGTCAATGAGTGTCACGATGAGCTTATTAATGAGAATATCAATGAGTGTCATGATGAGCTTAATAATGAGCATATCAATGCGTGTCATGATGAGCTTATTAATGAGCATGTCAATGAGTGTCATGATGAATTCATAAATGATAATCTGCATTTACGATTGATTTCATATTTTTTTCCGAATTCAAACTCTAAGACGCTTAGGCCTTAATCAATTTGGGCATAACGTCTTTTTTAGCATACCGGCGACAGTCTTGCCGCGGAAAACAAATCAAAAAATTAATTTAAAAACTTAAATAAATAAATAAATCACAAAAAAACAATTCAAATTTTCCTAGTAGAATGTCATCTGACAAGGTGATGACAATAATAAATATTTATTAATTGCTGGTTTTGTATATAGGGAGCAGTATCATGCTATCCAATGAGCCCGTCGATGAGATTTAATGAATGCCCATCAGGAGGCTCACCGGGACTTAATTTTCTATATATTTCTTTATGAATTGCACACACCTTGATACTTTTCAGTCAAATTAGTATTGGTTTACATAATAACTGCCCCTTGCGGGGCAGGAGACAAGGCATAACTGTGAGCAATTTCTACTAGGGTCGAACCATCACTCCACCCACATTTATACAAATACAACAATGTTGTATAGAAAGACCCTAACCAAGGCCACATCGTTAAACGGTGAGCACACAGATCGACAGTGGTTACTTAATTATTAGTATGAACATTAGCAAATTTCGCTGGTCATAGGACGTCAAAGTCAAAAAATTGGAAGAAAATTTCTAATTTTTTCAATTTATTAACGATTTTTCCTTTAAAATGCAAAATTCCTGACAACCGTAACATTTTATTGAAAGGTTTCGAAACCTCAGAATGTTACCTCATTTGATCCTACAATGTTTTTTGAGATTAAAGGCTCAACTACAATTGAAGTTCAAAACTTTACGAATTTGAGCGAGACTGAGGTTTACTTAGGAAAAATTGATATATTTAGCCTAAATAGATATCACATTCCGTAAGGGTTATTATCTTGTAAAGGTTTTCAATTTTAAAAGTGGTAAAAACAAATAAATAAATAAATAGAATTTGATTTAATTAAAGATTTGTGCTTTCTATTAATTCGCTGTACCATTTTTATTCCATTTTAATTTTTACATTGCACTTTTAATCATTTAGTATTAATTTAATTGTTGGACACATCGCGTTCTTACGGAATGAGCGATTCTTACCGCACCTTTACTTACTGCAATTTGAAGTTCACTGGGTATTTCATCGTCCCAGTCTAGTTTTAATTTCCATAATTTTTGAATAAACATCTTATTCATGACCACTACTGGATTTACTAATCCCAAAAGGTCGAAGATTTGTGACATGTCGGCCAAAATTGTACGTTTTGTGAAATCCTTATAATTCTTAAGACATGTCGTGATTGTAAACCAGTCCATGATAGAATGCCATGCAAGGCCTAAAGTCTTTACCTTCTATTTCAGAAAAGTTTAATTTGATCTCTAAATCTTCTCTTGGTATATTTTGGACCAAATTGGGATGGTTTGCACACCACTTTCTCAACTGAAAACTCCAGAGCTTAATAGTTGTTTTAATTGTCTCTGAGTGTATATTGCTTCGTCCAAGGCATCATTTCCTGTCAATACGTCGTCAACATAGCAATTTTTCACAACAGCTGCACCCAATGGATAATTTTCTGCTTCCTCTTCGGCCAATTTTTGTATGCATTTTACTGCCAAATATGATGCAGATTTTGTAGTGACTGTACATAGTCTGTTGGTTGTTCTCTTCACATGATTAATTGCAAATTTCTATCCTCCTCAGCTACCAAAATTAGTCTGTACATTTTGGCAATGTCAGCAGTGAAGACATATCTTTTAACACGGAACTTCAGAATGATTATACTGATGTCTTCTTGAATATTGGGTCCATTTAACAATAAGTCATTTAGTGATAAGCTGGTTGTAGTTTTCACACAGCCATCGAAACTACTCTTAGTTTTGTCGTACTACTTGTTGGTTGCAAGACACAGTGGTGCGGAAGGAAGTAGTAAGACCTTGTCAGCCTTTGCCGGTCTAATTCACGCATGTGTTCCAACCTGATGTGTTCGTCCAAGAATTCATTATACTGTTTCCTTAATTGTGGCTCCGTTTTCTTTCGATGCTTAGTAATCGTTGAAGTCCAATTGCTTTGATTCAGCTAACAATTTTGGATCGGTCAGGATTGGCAGATTTACAATGAATATCGTCCTTCAGCACTGCGACTCACTGTTGATTCAAAATATTCCTCACATTTTTTGTCAGATGATGACATTTATGGTTTGTTCGGGCACTGTTCTAATTCCCAAAACCGTTGCAGTTGTGTCTCTAGGTCAGCATTTGTGATTCCACAACACGGTGTTATATAATCAACACTTGATACCTTACCTAGAACTATCCAACCTAATGTGGTGTTTTGTAGCGTTGGCACTTTGGCAGGTTTTCGTTTATTCTGAGTTGACCATTCATCATTATTTCCCCATTCATTTTCGCCCCCAAAAGGATGTCAATCTTTTGAGGTAAATTAAATTGTTGGTTGTAATATCCAACTGTCAATGCTTATATGTTACTGCGGCTGGTGCGTTGAAATCTCCTTAATCACAAACACTTCCAGTTGGGTTGCATATTCACTGACTTTGGACTTTAACGTTATGTTAAGTCTATTGTTTGTTTTAACTTTTGAATCACCAATACCCGATATACATATTTCTCAACTTTTTTCGAAATTTCTCCGAAATAAAATTCAATTGCGACCCGGAATCTAATAACAATCTGCATTGTATTGATTTTCCATCTCTGTAGATGACGTTTGCACGAGCTGTTCCCACCAATACGTATCCAGCGTACGCGTCCCGAGTTTGAGCTGCTAAATTGGCTGCTGTCGTTGCCTTACTACTGGATGACTTCATAATCTGAGTGTTTGTTGCATTTTCGGCAACCTCTTGATCTGCACTGACTGAGGTTGTGACCACTCTTAAGGCAATTTAGGCAACGATTTGGTTCTTTAGGCTTTTCTTGACGCTGGAATGCTTCCACTCTCAAGAACATTTCGCAGAAGTATATTGGATGATTCTTCTGGCATACCTACAACACATTCAATTTGATTTGTCTTGCTAGTTTGGTTGGTAATGAAGACAGAGGGCTTGCTCGATTTTTGTGGATATTTTGAAATCAATGATTTTTGGCCCAATTTTTCTAGTGCTTGAAACCGCTTTTCTAGAAAGCTCAACAATTTTTCTACTGATTGTAAATCTCGTGGCGATGACAATTACCTCGTTCACATGAAGCAGACTGGACTGGACTGGAATAGTCCTAATTTGCATAGTACCAAGTGTTCATATGCGATGGATTAAATCGACAAGAGAGACATCTTTCTATTGACAGCACTAAGGTGTTCGAAGCGAAAAATGAAAGTATACCGAAAAATATCCAAGCGTATATCCACTTCGATCCACTCAAGTATTCACATGTGATTAATTCCACTTCACTACCGAATTAACGCCGGTGTAGGTAATTCCAGTCCGGATGGTGTTCACATGGCGAATAATCTCACTCCGAAGTACGCTAATCCAGTCCGCTTCATGTGAACGGGGTGAATGATTGTTCGAATAATGCATGAGTGTTTTTATCCAATTTTTTCACTAGAATGTTAATGATGATCGGATCCCAATACTCCTTTACTGAAAGTCCCATGTTTTGTGGAGTAAGCAGACATTCTTTTGTAGTATCATGAAGATTTTTAAAGCTGATGCAGATTCTGTCATAATCTGAGGTTGTGCCATTAATTTCTACAAGAGGGCGGTTACCAACAATCTTTTGTTTTGATATCTATTCTGTAACATATCCCATGCAATTTCATAGCTGTCTTCTGTCAATGGAAGATGTCTGATTAATTTTCAGCTTCACCTGAGAGGTTCATCTTGAGGTACCACATTTTCTGTGAATTCCATATTGGTTGATTATGAACCAATTGTGAAAGCAGATCAAAAAATGTCTACTACTTTAAGTAATAGCTATGGGTAGGGTTACTTTCGGAAGTTTTAATCCCGATTGATTAGTAGGCATGGTCGAACTTTTATGTTATCTTCTATATCTTCATTGATTTTTAATTAATATCTCATGCAACTTATCTTGAAGTTGAAAATATTCATTCGTATTATATCCGCAACGCGTAATATCATCTGTATTTTCCCAATGCATTTATTCTTGTCTTCTATTTGTTCCCAATAATTTGTTATTGTGCTTCTTTTCAAGTCGTAATATTGTTTGGTTTGATTTTTACTGATTTTAATGCCAGCAATAATATTTGTGAGCGTAGTCATTACGCTCTTTTGTCTTCGTAGCAGACGAATAATGACATTGCCATTTCTAATGTCCGTACAGTCAGTATTGCTATTTGCTCGTGATTTTGGAAAATTCTCATGGGTTTTTAACTTTAAAGTGTGTTTTTTCCCTTGCACGGATTTTGTTATTGCACCTTTGGATATGCTTGAACTTACATGATTACTGTTGTTAATTCGGTTTTGAAGTCTTTTTTACTATTTGATAGTAATCATTAGCAAAATATGGGTGACCCACAGTTAATTCATAGTATACATCTCTAATTTGATCATCGTTTGCCTCAAATTTGGTTCACAAATCTTCTAATGCTTGAAGTTTAGCTTGACGGTATTGAAGACTTCGGTACTCGCTTGCTAATTTTTCAATATCTTTCCCAAGTTGTGTTTGATTGACCGCTAAGGCTTCCATGATTAACTCTTAACTTGACACAAATTTTCGGTTTTCTATTCACTGCACAAGGTAAACACAGTCTTTTTTTGAATAGTGCTCTATCGTTAACGGGGTCACCAAAAAATGTTCAGAAATTAGGAAACACTAACTCTGACAATATCAACTTACATACAATATTGCAGCAAAAGTCGGGTCACCGTACTACAAAAATACATATTTATGTGAACAAGTGCAATTGCTTAGTAAGCGAAAAACAAATGTGAATTTATAGTAATTACATGTAGGGTGACTCACCGACCAACTGCTTGTAAATTATGATAAATGTCTTGTTTATCAAATTATTATTATTTTTGCTTTTTTGCTCTTTTTATGCTTGAACACACTTAACAAAAGTTCCCCCCTAAAGCCTTAAAGTTAATTTGTGTACGTCTGTTAAATTTAAAGGGCGCGTTCGCTTTACATTACTTACGTATACGTAAATTAGCTTGTTTTTATATTCATTTCGTTAATTTGGCTACTGAACATGAAAGCGCCCTTAATTTTATGCAATTCCGAGCAAAATTTTTAGTACGGTGGTTCTGATATAGTGCCGCTTTGTGTCTGTCTTATACATACAGTACATTTACATGAATACTTGAGTATTTGACTTGAAATCCACTTTAAGCTCAGGTAGGGCGGTTGATTGAATTAATTCCAATTACTTGACTTGAAATTTTCTTGAATTTAATTTTCCAATTACTTAAGATGAAATTTACGCGTTAAATGAGCGTTTTCATGATATTTTGATTACTTCAAGCTTACTTCAAGTATACTTCAATAATTCATGTAAACGTACTGATAGTCTCAGTCAGTATCTAAGAGAAATTGATTGGTCGGTCTGGTTTGCTTCGAGGGATGTTGATGCATGCACATTAGAACTTAATAACATTCTAAATCTTGGCATGCGTGAATACGCTCCCTATTCCTACAATAGATCTCAACAACAGCAAAATCGCTCTTGGTTTAACGATAGGTGCAACCAAGCAATAAAAGCGAAAGAGTCTGCCTTTCGCGGATACCCACTGCATCCATGTCCAGAACTGAAATAAGTATACAAAGCTGCACGGAACACTTGTAAGTCCATTATCCAGAGAGAAAGAAAAATTTTTGACCAGAGTATCAGACAAGAATCTTGGCAAGCTACAAAGGCAGCAAAGGTTTCTGGTTCAAAACCATCAGGAACAACTTCAGCAGTTCCTCTATACCTTCACTACTTAATAATGGTGAAGTGATTGTTGGCTCCCTGGATAAAGCTAATATTTTGGCTGCTAGATTCGTTTCAAATTCTCGTCTTCCACCCACTTCACAGACACCTGTTTTGCATCTCCCGTGTGAATGTGTACAAGAACCATACACATCCGTACGAGAGATGTATTCAAGGTCCTTAAGGGGATCGACGCCTCAAAAGCCACAGGACATGATGGTTTTTGCGCCCCTGTTAATTAAAAGCTGTGTCTCATCCTTGGCTAGGCTTCTACGCAAACTATTCTACTTGTCTTATTCGACAGGAAAATTAGCAACTCCTTGGAAACTAGCTCACTTTCAGCCTATTCCCAAGAAAGGGGAGGGTAGCGATCCCTCAAATTATCGACCAATTGCAATCACTTCGATTCTTGCAAAGGTTTTTGAATCTATCATTAACTCCAAATTAACGAAGTATCTAGAAACTAATCATCTCATCAACGATCGCCAATATGGCTGCCGAGCTAAACGCTCATCTGGAGACTTGCTAACTTTTCTTATGGAACGTTGGAACCGTAGTCTTTACAATTTTGGTTGGTGAGTCCAAAATCGTTGCCATAGATATTTCAAAGGCCTTTGATAGAGTCTGGCATCCAGCCCTTTTAGCCAAACTTAAAGCACTTGGTCTCTACCCTCATCTTCTATTATGGATTGAAAGTTTCCTATCTAGTCGCCAAATACATGTTAAATTAGATGGCGTTACATCTGACCCTCATCCCACAAATCCCGGTGTGCCTCAAGGCTCTGTTATCTCTCCAACTCTCTTTTTAATTTTCATTAATGATCTTCTTTCCCTTACTTTCAATCCCGTCCATAGCTTCGCTGATGACAGTACCCTTGATTTCCCTTACTCCTTTGACACTCTTGCGGACTCCAGGAGGAATGCCGCATGTGTTAAACCAGAGTAAGTATATGCTTAGATAATTGAATAACGATCTTAACAATATGCTCGCTTGAGACAAAGCGAATCGCGCCAAAGTTCGTTGCTTCTAACACCCAAAGCTGTCTCATCTCAATAAAACAAGGCCATAACTTAACCACTCCCGTTTCTTTTGATGGAGCATTAATTTCTGATTCACCGTCACTAAGCATTCTTGGCATTAATATTTCCATTCCAGTAAGCCAAACTGGACTGATCACATCTTCTCTGTTGCCAAAGAAGCATCAAAATGTTTTGGATTTCTGAAAATGTGTAAGAAATATTTAAGCCCGTCAATTCTAGGGCTCCTCTAAAAGTCCTACATTAGACCTAAAATGGAATAGAATTCCCATATATGGGCGGGGCTGGTCGCACAGCCTTAGCTTCATTGGATATTGTCCAAAAGAGAGCCTTCAAGCTCATTGACGATGTGGAAATAACTTATCATATCGACTCACTCGAGCAGGGCCGCAATGTTGGATGTCTTTCGCTCCTTAATCGCTACATGCATGGTCAATGTTCTGATGAAATATCTAGTCTAATCCCTTGTAGAATGATTCCTGCACGCAATACTCGCGTTGCAAGCCGCGAACATCCTTTTATCCTTCAAATTACTTTCGGCCCTACAGTAAAATTCCGCGATGCTTTTTTATCCCGAACAGTGCGAATGCGGAACAGTTTACCATCTTCTGTTTTTCCTCTGACATACAATATGCTGAGGTTTAAGGGCGACATACATCGGCACCTCCGCCACTCTCCTCATATCCCCTAATCCCTTCCCTATCTCTTTTCTGTAATGCTTTGCATCATAGGATATCCCCTGAGCTTGGGTTATTATAAAAAAAAATTGCTGCGATAAGAACGACAATAAATATTGTGCTGCCATTTTATTGCCATGGCGATATTTTGGCGATAGTCCGCGAAATAAGGTCAATTAGATCCCAGCAAACATTACGATTGGCTTACGAATCGTTTTCTTATCTTATTGCCAGAACAAACATTTTTATTGTCGGCAATAATGCATTTTAATCATTTACGTTTCACTTGAGGGAGGTAAATGTTGCCTCGCATATGAATAGTGTAACCGATTCATTTAATGATCGCCATGGCGATAAATGTTCTTATCTTCTTGCATTTGCTTCTCAATCGCAGATGAATCGTCATTTTATCACATAAAAATTTTTTGTTGTTGCGGGAATTATGCATATCTATCGCTTCCGTTTAGTTTAATGGAGGTAAATGTTGCATCGCATATGAATTGTGTAAGTGATTCATTTTATGATCGTTATGGCGATAAATATTCAAATATTTTTGGGTTTTAAATTCATTCGTTTCCAATAAACATCTTTAAGTCACTAAATCAGAGATTTATTTGATTTTGGGGATTTTATGATTTTATATTTTTTATTTACGAGTATTTGTTATTTATATTTTATCGCAAATATTTCTTTCACTACTTCTCTGCTCTACTATTTTTACTCTACCGCACTTGAAGAAATAAAACAACGGCACCGAATGAGGTAATTTACAAAGGTAGAATACTGAAATATTTTCGATAACTGTAACATTTCTTCAAAAATATACACCTTGCTCTCATCACATCTGGTACCAGTGATCTAGGCAATAAAAATCCAATAATTTAGCAATAACAAAGTGAATCGTAGGCTAATCCTAATGTTTCCCGGAATTGAATTGACTTTATTTCGCGGACTATTGCCAAAATATCACTCTGGCAATAAAAAGGCAGCACAATATTTATTGTCCTTTTTATCACCACAGCAATTTGTCGCCACAATGTTTGCTGAAGCATTTCTCGTTCTTAATCGTTACATAGCAGTGGCAAAGTATGCTCTCACGGAAAGAGACAGGAATATGAAAGTGGTGCCATTTGCTTTCATTCGTTTTTGCTTCAACCAAGCAGTCTATTCCTATACATGTCAGTGGTATCCACTGACTTATTACAATGGACTGAGCGTATTGCCATTTTCGTATAGGAAAGAATGGCACAAGTTTTATAGTTTTATCTTTCGCCCTATGGCAGAGTTGGAGCTACCAACACAAAATATTACTTATTGAACGTTTTCTTATGCCATTTGATGTTTTTATATTGGCTACAGATTCAATCACCGCAGAAAGAATAAGGTAAAGATAGTGTTTACCATGCCCCGTCTCTCTTGCCCATACGCAGGATTCAGGTAAGAATAACTTTTGAAAATTAAAGTCGGAATGAGTTTAATTTCTTATTACCGATTAAAATATCACTTGAGCGCAAGAAAATAATTTTTTTAATTTAATTCGATTTACTGGTGTAAAATTTCATCTGATTGGTTGAGTTTTACATGCTTTTTAAGGGGTGCTGAAACCCTGATATACAGAAACATAATATTTGTGCCACATGAAATAGCAAATCGCTCGGTCCATTGTTATAAGTCAGTGGTGGTATCATGGGATAAATATATACAATAAAATACAATACAATATATGTATGTAGGAAGCCTGACTTATTTGTTAAACCAGTGTAAAAATGAATTGTTGTTGATTTTCTTTTAAACATTTTATTTCATCCTATTTTTAGTAATTGTGAAATCTTAATTTTCATGTCTGAGGAAAAAATTACCTCAAATAAAATTACAAAAGAAACCTAAATTTCAATTCCATACTATACTCTAAAGCTTTACCTATAAAAGCTTTCTGCCAGTGCTTTTCTACCCTTCTTCAGATGTTTGGGTGGGGCTGGTGGTTGCTAATCCAAATCCCTTACTTTGTTTCCATCCTATTCCTATCATAGAAGTTTTCGATAAAAGCACCCCCAATCAGAGCATTCCTTGTATTCGGTGAAGGCAGACGCGTGTTTTTCGTGAAGAACCTATATCGTGTTTAATGTAGTGCTGTACGCGTTTGTATAATTTTGTCTTTAAAATCAAGTGTCGTATGACAGAAATTATTAATTGGCAGGTGTTACAAGTTTACCGTAATTTGGTGGTAATTCAAATAATCCACTCTTTATAGGGCGAAAAATTACATTTCTTGGTGGTGTTTTTGGCTGTTAAATCAGGTGATGTACTTATACCTCTACACTCTTATTTAGTTTCTTTTTAATATTTCGAAACATAAAGTGGATGCAATAAAATTTGATATTCTTACTAAAAAATTTTATGGTGAAAATCAATGACAAAGTATTGTAGTTTAAAATCGATAAGAAACAATTGTTTTTAAGGTTTCGCTGGAGCAAGCAATGATTTCCTGAATGTCGACAACAACGATGAGGTCAGCAGTGACCGAATGGAATCATCCATTCATAAGAAGAAAACATTGCGTTGTGTTGCGCGTTGTTACGTTTTCAATATCCCCCAGAGTGCTATAAGATTCCCGAATTTGATGCATAGTTCTAATTAAGAGGATTCCACTGTTTGCCGCTTACGTTTTATTTTTAGAATTTCCAGAAGGAATAGCAAGTAGCTTTTGTAAATACGTTTTTATATGCATGCTATTTTGAACGACCCTGAACGGGGCTAACCTCTTTAGTTATGTATAAAAACTTAACTCAAAATGTAGTCATTATGTCTCATCTCTTTAAGAATAAGTGCCTTCCTTCGCTCCTTCAGTCTCAGCTTTACACTCAGAATGCATGGATGAGGTTTTTTTTTATTATTGTCATGAATGATAGATATGACATGACCAACATGGATAATTTTTGAGGAACAAGGAATAAGTGAACTTCTACTTCCATATCGTTTAGACATATTTTACTAATTATTCTAATAACCCTTAAATTAAAAATATATTCTTAAAGTATCATACAGTTCCACTTCTAAATTCAACCTTTCTTTGATGTTAATCAAACGTTTTATAAACATCTGCATGTATTTATCCACGGTCTTCCTTACGTAAAAAGCAACTACGGTAAATAGCTTTTGCAGAAAAACTGTCTAAGAGTCTGGAAAAGCGTTTTGTTTTTTGACTGGAAAATTTAAATAATCTCTATGTACTCGTAAATACGTTATTTTTATACGAACATGGCAAACAATAACTGGAAATTTTATGTGTGAAAGTAAAACGAGTTATACGATAGTGTGTACCTATATAGAAATATTTAGTGGCTTACAATAGCTCTAAATTTGCAGTGCAATGAATTTCTATATATATAGCGATGGTAGCTTTAATTTTAGACCGATATTTTCTTATTACCATTTATGTAGAAGTAAAAAAAAATGGCGGCCAGAGAAAGCAAATTGTTAGATAAAATTGACTCTTAAAATATAAGAGTTCAGAGATACTGGTGCAAGTAAAAAATCATAGTTTCATATGTATCTAAGAGTATACTTTTACTAAGGGTACGTCCGGGGTCAGACAGCCAGCATAACAGATCATAATGGATCATAGTCTGAACCGGAAGCTTTATGGAACACATACGCAATTCGATATGCAATGTCTGTTCGCTCTCCTTTAACTACATTTTTTTACGCAACAAGGCCGCCTTATTTAAGGTGGCATTTTCTCTAGAGGCCAAACATTATTTGTTCTCTTAGTAACTGAAAACACATAATTTTAAAAACTATTTTCTAATTTAATTTCGTTATGACTTGGATAGGTTAAGATAATTTCTTAAAGACTACGGTTAGGAAATAGGTGTAATAAGAGAAATTAAAGAGAAGAGTCCACACTTTCCAGTTACTGTAACAAAATTTATGTTAATAATAAATTTAAAAAAAAATGTCAAAACAATAAAATAAGATCTAAAATCTAAATCAATATTTTAGGGCCCCATAACTCCAGAGAGTTGAAGGACGGGGCTGGTTGAGCAGTTGTTGGAAACGCCATGAGGCTCTGTATTAATACACTGAAGGTATACCCTGTAGTTTAAAGATGCGAAGTTTTTCGTGAAAAACTTGCATATTTCATTAATCACCCTGTAACTCCGAAACTGTTGACATGCCCCAGGGCCCACGTTATACAGAGTAACTAGCAAGATATGTAGAAGACAGCTATTCCCATTAAAATTTTGACATGTTGCAGCTGATATGATGTGACGTAAATCTGTGACTAATGTATATACATTTTTACAGGAAAGACAGAGAGGAAAGAGAGTATTGTCAAAGTTTACCTAATAATAAGTTAAGAAGCTGGTGAGATATCCGAGTGTTTTACATTTAAAATGCACACGGCAAGAAAAGGAAGAAAGAAAGAAAAAAAACCGAAAAAAATCAAACTCTCTTTAAAAATTTTACGAATAGGAAAAAAAATGTGAAAGCGCAAATTGCATGCAACGAAACAGAATGGCAAATGTTTCATTTTCGTAAATAAATGAGAAGGGACGGAGTTTTCACGTTTTACTCTCATAAAATGCTCCCGCGCTTTTCATGGAGGTTTTCATAAAATATTGACAATGTTTTGGTCACATGTTGTTGTTGTAAAAGGTCTAAAAGGACACATGTTGTTGCTGTAATCCTATGATATTTGAACAGCACGTGTTTCTGTTTACATTCGTTTTGCTATGAAGAGATTAAGTGGGAGAACTCATGCTGGATTCTCTGATATTTTCGGGAAAAATGAGAATTTCATTTGAGAGGAATTTTACATCTCCTTTCAGCATCTGGGCCAAACCGAAATTTATCTTTTTCTTAAAAATGGGAGGTAGTGTGGCCCGAAGTACATAACTATGAATAGGTTGAAAGGATTTTGAGAGATTTTATAAGATTTTGTCGTTCGGGTAATCCTACGTTATCTCGATTTTTGTTTTTAACTCGTTGTCTCAGTTGCACTACAATAGTGCATAGACAAGTTCCTTTCCCCCATTCATGCAAAAGAAGAAAGTATATGAAATTACATGTTTCATTCTAAAAAACACCAGAAATTTGCCCATTTTCCTCTACAGCTTCTTAACTTATTATTAGGTAAACTTTGGTATTGTGTTCTCTGTACCAAACTTTCCTATACATTTCACGATATTTCGTCACCTAATGGTGAAACATGATTCGTAATGGCAATAACTTGTTGTGTTCTATATACCTTGGCCAAGTCAACTACAGGGCAGGCTGTATGCCGATGCTGCTATATTGCTGAAGATCAGGCTACATGCCATTTTATTGATCTTTAGGCTTAAGCGCCAGTGAAAAGTATGATCAGGCTAAAGTGCCGCTTTATTGATCAATTAGGCTAAGAAGCCTTTATTGTTAGAAAAGCAATTTCACTGCTTTCTTACTTATCGCATGACCTTTCACAATATTGAACTTATTTGTTGATTGTGACACAGTTTTTATGTTAATCGCAAATACATTGCGTTCTATATACCTTGGTAACAAGTATGATCGTCCGGGCTTTCAAATGCGTGTGACGTCATGCAAATTGATTCTTATAAAGGGAAAAATAAACTGTTAATATTTATGGAAATTTATTCCACTGGATCCGTTTAAAATATTGAAATAAGTTCAATTTTAATTTCTTACCATACTTATATATTGAATGTGTTAGTTTAAAGGCACTTTCACATCAAACACAAGTATCAAAAAAATGTAAACCGAAAAACTCAATTTATTCCACTTTAAAACAAAATGTTTGCTCCAATGATTAATAAAATCATGGGAAATAGGATAAACTAATAAATTTACTAATAAAATAGTATATTTATCTTAGATTTTTAAGAAAAACACAACTTTTATGATTTATCGGTCGGATTTTTCCGCCGAAAAAGCTTTTCGGCCGATAAAACATAAAACAAATATAACTATTTTCTCAGTAAAATTCTTAGTTTATCCTATTTCCCTGGATTTGATTAATAATTGGAACAAAAATCTTGTTTTAAAGTGGAATAAATTGAGTTTTTCGGCTTACATTTTTCTGTTCATGTTTTTGATGTGAAAGTGCCTTAAAGTTTCTTTCAGGAAAATCAGTTCGGATTCAAACACAGTCCCATGAAAGTTTTATCGATAAAAAATACAAAATAAGACTGAAATACCTATTATTTGCACTCTTAACTGATTATTTGTGATCCTTTTATTATTTTATAGTGAAATGGCAATGGTAGTTTTCTCAAATAGAAGGCCAAAATTGCAATGCATCTTAACGAAGCTAAAAAATCTGGAGTTAGTGGCAAATTAAAATGTGGAATATAATTCTAAAAATCTTTCTTCAATTTCTATTTCATATGGGAATGGAAATACTTTAAAAAATCAACTGGAATATGCACATCTATCACGTAACCCCACATTCCTAATAATATTGAAAATGGTATAACATGTATGAATTCATTTCCTTTACTTAATTAATATGACAGAAAGATGAAAATTGTACTTATTTTAACATTTTAAATTGTTCCAGTAGAAAAAATTTACAAACAAATTGAAACTTTATTTTTCATTCGATTCGCATGACGCACAAAACGGCGAATCTATGCCCGCACCCTTGTCATACAATTTATTGTTTTACTAGGTGAGTACTTTCACCTCCTTGCTGTAAAATGCGTCGTGTAGGAGGAAATAAGGGAGATACATTTTCCATATTATGAATCACCTCTTAACTCCTAAACTATACACCTGACAGAGATTAGATAAATAATTCTTGGGGCTTTTCACTGGTCTATTTTCGCTGCTTCCTTTCATTTCGAAGTTATAGCTCAGCACAGTAAAAATTTCGCAATTTCAATTCATCAGTTTTTCATATCGCTTGTGCTCTTCACAGAAGAATATTGTCTAGCTTTGGAAATTTACTGAAATTGTTCGTTGGAATTAGATAAAGAAAAGGGGCAAAAGAACGGGAAAGGGTTGTTGCATTTCGGCTACTGAGGTCATTATCAACTGAAGGCTTCGAGCTTCCTTATGTATATATGTAATGCGTAATTACTAATTACTTGATGCTAATCAAAGCGCTTTCCTTTTTTTCAGATTGAACAGTTTTGCGAAGAAATGGCACCGAGACACGTTTTTGTAGTTCTCGGAGTAATCATCAGCCTAGTTCAATTGCCGGTGAATGCACTTCCTCCAATGAATATAAAAAAATTATATGGTGAGTAATATATATAGGTTTACACGTTTTTATCTCCAAAAAGAAACAAATATACATATCTTATTAATTGTGTGACCTCCGTACTCCGTAATTCTTTCATAGGGAATGAAAAACTTTTCTTTCCTTTTTTTGTTCCTAAGCACGCCGTGAAGTAGTGCCAGCATGGCAGCATACGCACATGGAAAATTGGTTTACTTGTCTTTGTTCCTCAAGCGCAATATGGACAATATTCGAAGATTTCATAAACTTGAAAAAAAAGCTATCAAAGAAATAATATTAATAAGCACACTGGTTTGGAAAGAGATAAGGCACAGTTAAGTTAGCAGCATTCCATGCATGATAGACCGTGGGGCCTAACTATTCTTGAATAACGAAGGCACATTCCGTATTCGTTATACTGTCAAAACCATTCGGAATCGACACATGTGGTATTCTTGAAATCCGCATTCATTAAATACCGAACGCAAACCCTTCGTTATTTAACGAGTGAGTTCAATCATTCGTTATGCCAAACGAAGAGTGAATCAGCTGCTATTGTACGGGTGATAATGGGAGATAAAAGATGTGTGAAAATGTCATATGCTCAAAAAACTAAAATAATTGAGTTTTTAGAGGAAAACCCGAAACTGAAATTTGGTATACGATAACTCTTTCAGTTTAAAAGATGCCACTAAATTGTGGCAAAAGCTAGTATCAGTATTAAATTCCATACCCGGAGCGCAAAAGGACTGGAAAAGTTGGAGAAAGCTATGTATATAAATTCATATTAATTTTTTTTATGATATTATATTCAAAACAAAGCTAATAGAAAATTTCCAGAGTTGGCAGGATTTAAAATGTGTGGTGAGGGGAAAATCTGCGGCGGCAAAAAAACATTTGCATGGCACTGGTGGAGGTCCTCCTGCAAAATTTTTCCTATCCAGCGATGAGTTAAGGGTGCAGCAATTGATTAACAATCGACGTAATTCATTTTCCATAGATTCTCAACAATTTCAGACGCAAACCAGAATGACAATTCACTGAAGCTAGCCATTTGTAACAAACTATATTTTAAAACATGAAACAGTTGACAATATTCAATTTGTAAATTGAAAAGTTTAATTTTACCACACTCGTTATGTTGAAAAACTTTTTCACCACTTCGACTTTATAACGATGAGGTTCAAGAATACGAACTTGGTATTCGATTCGTTATCAACCATTCGTTATATAACGAATTCGTAAAAACCATTCGTAATTCAAGAAAAGGCCCCCGTCTCCTAAAAATTCCCCTTAATCAAACAAATTTTAATATTGAACTTAGCACCATTATTAAAATAGCTGCAATAATGGCAATAATAATAAAATAAGTAAAAAACTAATTTTCAAACAAAACTGAGGCCAAGCCGCATGAAAAAATAGAAAATAAACTTTTCTTCACACACAGATGTGGACTCAGATTTTTTGATTGGGACATTTCTCTTGAATATTCTTTCTCTTCATGAATCAAATCACTTATTACCTCTGATTGATCATACTGAAATATATCGGTGATTGTCAGCGAATGAAATCTGAGTCCACCTCTGTGTGTGAAGAAAAGTTTATTTTCTACTTTTTCATGCGGCTTGGCCTCGTTTTTTACTTATTTTATTTTCTGCCTTTTTCACGTTAACTAAATTGTTATTACGTGCTGCATGGAGATATTTTAAAACAATTTTTAAGTCATGTTTGGTGCCGATCCGAAAACAAAAAATTTTCGAGTATCAAATCGTTGAAGTACTGCAACGGTTTTCTGAAATTCAAATTATGTTTTAAACAGCGCTTTTTAGCTGTATTCCAACTTGATCCCATATAACATGAATTTTCCCGGTTTTCCATGTTTTCCACAGACTTTTCCTATTACTATGAAATTTTTTTTAAAAATTTACATGAATTTTCCCTCGAATTTTCATGATTGTTGAAGAGAAAGTGATGCCAGTAAGACGGAAAAAAATGATTCCGCATAGCTTATAAAACTTTTTTGTCGGAAAAGTCGGAAAATTCCGGAAATTTTCGGAAAATTTTCCAGAAAAATTGGAATATTCTGCATTTTTCCTGAAACAGATTTATCACTAATCATATCGATGAAAATTTTACCGATGATTTTCCCGCTTTTCCGGGTTTTCCACGGAGTTTTCCACAAAAGCAACTTTATGCAACTCATTTCGCTCTACAACTTTGTCTTAGGTTGCAAAACGCTCAAACGCGTCCTTGGTCTGAAAAACCCCGGAAAAGCGTTTTACATGAATTTTCCTCGATTTTTTCTGCAAGTTTTCACCATTGTCGGAGAGAAAGTAATGATGCCAGTTGATAGGGAACTTGATCCTGCATAATTTAGAAAACTTTTTTACCGGAAAAGTCGGAAAATTCCGGAAATTTTTTTCGGAAAAATCGGAAAACTCTGCATTTTTCCTGAAACGGATTTATCACTAATCAAATTTGTACCATATTTTCAAATGATTTTTCCCGATTTTCCGGGTTTTCCATGGAAATTTCCAATTCAAATTTTGATAGATTCAATTGTCACGCGACATGAACCTGTGTGCCAAATTTCAGCTCGCTGCGATGACGAAAAGTGGGTCTGCAAGAGTGTCGAAAATAGTAAAAAAGAAATATATAAATAGACAGACAAATTCGTGTACGAGTTAAAGGGAATGGCCTCAAAAAAATAGAACAATTTATGATTTATTTTTATTTAAAAGCCAAAAAACGTGCAACGAATATAATCTATCCGAAAGATAAGATAATAGAAATTGAAAAATCTAAGTGGAGGAAGGTACCCTGCATTGAAGGAATATCAGAAATAGTAAAAGAGATACTTCAGGAGTATGATGCCTTACCAGCGTTCTTTAATAAGAGAAACTTGAAAAATCCCCTTTTTAATAATAAAATAGAACCCTAGAAATAGAAATAGAAACCGTAGAGCAGAGTGGGATATATGAATTCGACTGTGATGACTTAAGGTTTATATATAGGGAAAGCTAAAAGAAAACTTAAAACTTGATATTCAGAACATATTTCTGGAGCTAAAAACGACAGAGCACTTATCAGGTTTATCAAAACATTTAAAAAATACTAACCATGGGATGAATATCAAAAACGTAAAATTATTACAACAACAAAATGGAGGATTATTTTGGATAAGTATGAACAATTTGAAATAAATAAAAAACGATATAATTAAACAAACACATTCTCAATGATCAATTAGATGCGTATTCGAACAGTCCGTTTACTAGATCCGCTAACATACCAGAATGAAATTAATTGTAATTCAAAACCAGCTAGGTGATGCCTCAGTAGGGCAAAATACGTCGTTTATTTGTAAAATCGAAAATAAATAAATACTTCAGGAACAACGCCAGTGTGTTTATTTAAAAAATAAAACAAAAAACACATTTCTTAAATGGTTTATAATAATTCACGTTCCAACAAGTGCCGTCAAAAAATTCACTAACAGATTTAACGTCATGATATTCTATTATATCACTTTCATTTATTTTTATTTTCTCCTAATATTTCACGACTTATAATTTGTTATTATTAAAAATTTTATTTAAATAATTATGTTAGGAAAGGTATGAAAATTTTATTACGGTTCGGAAGGTAAGAAAGCAAGCTTAAGATTATCAGAACATGATTTTTCTGTATGAATAGTAGTTTAGGGCGGAGGAGCTATTCAAATCAAACTTTTGTCAGTTTTACATAAGAGCACTGCAAACATTTTGAAATGTAAGGACTCCGTTGGGCCTCGCATGTGGTAGGGAGGGAGTCTGTTTCATAGCTTGTGAAGTATTCTCGAGGGTTTTGGTTTGGTTCATACCAAAATCTAGGACTAGTTCAGGACTAGTTCAGTTTTGTGGATCTATAGGGAGTATTTATGTAGGTCTAATTGGCCTAGTTTGGTCTGCATATAAACATTATTAAACGGGACTATTGAAACCAATATTTAAACAGTATGAATTGGTGGAGATCGAATCTTTTTCAAGACCAAGATATAAATACTCTTGTCTACAATAGCATGAAATTTTTTTAATTCATGTGTCTAGAATGTATATCATGATCAATGATTTCAAGAGTAAACTTAAAAAAAATTACAAATAACTTGAGCAAAAATGTAAGGCTTCTATCTCCAAGACTTGCCGGCACAGAAAGCTTTTCATTGAGAAAAGTGTTTGTAAATATGCGGAGATTATTGATATTCTTTTCATTATGCGCTTAATTAAATTTCTGTTAGAAAGTCACTGTGTAGAAAAATAAACTTATAGCTTGAAATTCCATGTCTTTAATTTAAGTACTTACAATTTAAAGATTTAAAGACAATTAATTTTACGATAAGTTGCCTCTTTTTTATCCCATTAGTCTTACCTCTATTTACTTATATTTTCATTTTATCTCTTTTATGGTCTCGCATTTACATTATGTTGCATGCATGGCTTTGCTTCCTTATTCAAAATACACTATTTGAAATATGTATATACATACATACATATATCACAAGGTTTTCATTCCAATCGAATGCTCAAATTGAAAATTTTTTCGTGTTTTTTAGAATGAAACAAGTAATGTCATATACTTTCGGCTTTTGTATTAATGAGGGAAAGGAACTTGGCTATGGACTATTGTAGTGAAACTGAGACAACGAGTTGAAAACAAAAATAGAGAGAACGTAGGCAAAGTTAACTTAATAATATGTTGCGATATTTTGGTGTCGTTCTGTTCTTCCTATAGATCTATCTCTATTTGCGACTGGTTTTTATCGCGCGATACGTTCACAAGTTTGACAGCGGCTACAACTTAATTTGTTTTGGTTTTGTGGTGGCAAGAAGATATTGTGAAATTTATATATATTTATATTTTTATATTGATATATTTACATATTACAGTAAATTTCGACATTACTGCGGAACTGTAGCACCCGAGTACAAATGTAAACAAACATTGAGGTTAAGGTGAAAATCGTACCAAACTAAAGGCTAAACTACAATAGAAGTAAATAACTTTACGAAATTAAACGAGACTAAGGCTTACTTACGAAAAATTGATATTTTTAGCCTAAATATATCACATTCCGTAAGAGTTATTATCTTGATATTTAATGTTTTCAATTTTAAAAAGTGGTAAAAGTGAAAAAATTTACAAATGGAAGTTGATTTAATTGAAGATTTGTGCTTTCTATTAATTCGCAGTACCATTTTTATTCCATTTTAATCATTTAGTAATAATTTAATTTTTTGGACACATCGCGTTCTTACGAAATGAGTGATTCTTAGCCCACTATACTTACGGAACATTGGATATTTGAACTTAACGAAAGGTCCCCTCATACGAGTTAAAGTTAATTTGTGTACGCCTGTTAAATTAAAGGGTGCGTTCGTTTTACGTGAGTAAATGTACTTACGTACACTTCTATTGTAGTTCAGCCTTAAGAGCATTACTGCGATAAATTTTTGTATCGCACGAAACGTAGAAACAGTAAGCATTGTTCAGCAACAACCACATTGCTGCAGCCAATCAGAGCTCTGTCGCATGCGATAAATCGCGCTCGTGAACAAATCATTAAGAAGCAGGCGAGATTTTCGAGTGCTCTACACAAAGTTAACTTAATGACATGTTAGGACACAGAAGAGTTTTCCGATTGTTTTACATGTAAATATAGTATATAACAAAATATGTAAATTTCACACTAATATCTCCTTGCCACCACAAAATTAAACAAATTAAAGGCTTAAACACAATTGAGACGACCGACGACAAACGACGACGAAATACTGTCAAACTTCTATAAGCGCAGCATCTTATGCGAGTGCACCAAATTGCGACAAGCAACGGTGAGCGATCGACGAAGTTTTCGTCGGGATTGATCAGTTTCTAATTTTGTCATCGTCGCTGCAATACTACCAACAAAATTGATCGAATGAAATTGTTTTGGCATTCAGTTTTGTTTTTTTGAGGTGGTACCACGCCGCGGTAATTTTAAAATAATGTGCTTTGAGGAAAAATTGATCGAGGAAGTACGAAATCATAGAATAATTTATGATTTGCAAGACAGGCAAGACAAGTGGACAAAAAATACGTGGTTTGGATTGATATTTCAAAGCGTTTAATTTAGTTAATTTCCACATTTTCAATTTTTTTTTCACACTTTGTTCCATTGCATTTCTTTCAATGTAATGTAAAATATTCTAAAGAAAAATCTCCTTTTAAAACGCTCGAAACATTTAACGAATTAAATTTCAATATCTTCTTCTTTCACAATCGTCGCTCACCGCCTATCGTTCCAATTGTGTTCCCAATCTTTCGACTGCCTGTTTCGCAGCGAATTTTCCGCTGTCGTCGCAATTGTGTTTAAGCCTTAAGATGTGAACGTATGGCGCGATAAAAACCAGTCGCAAATAGAGATAGATCTATAGAAAGAGCAGGACGTCACGTATCGTATCGCGCTCGTGAACAGGGTTTAATAACAAGTTAAGAAGTAGTAGAGAAAAATTGAAAATTTGTTGGTGTTTCTTAGAATGAAACAAGTAATTTCATATACTTCCGTCTTTTGCATGAATGGGGGAAAAGAATTTGGCTATGCACTATTGTAGTGCAACTGAGACAACGAGTTAAAAACAAAAATCGAGAGAACTTAGGATTAGCCGAAAGCCAGAATCGTATTAAATCCCTTAAAATCCTGTACTTCGGGTCACACTACCTACCATTTTTAAGAAAAAGATAAATTTCGCTTTGGTCCAGATACTGAAAGGATATGTAAAATTCCTCTCAAATAAAATTCTCATTTTTGAGTTCTCCCACTTAATCTCTTCAAAGCAAAACGAATGTATGTAAACAGAAACACGTGCTGTTCAAATTTACAGCAACAACATGTGTATTCTTGATGCAGGATGCAAACCGGTTTTTTAGGGAACAGGTGAAAAGACGTCTTTTCACCTCTTCCCTATCAAACCGGTTTGCATACAGCATCAAGAATACTCGTGTGGGATGGCCCTGTCAATATTTCAAGCAAACTGGTTTTAACAAAAGCGCGGAACATTTTATGAAAGTAAAACGTGAAGGCTCCGCCCCTTCTTTTTTATTTACGAATCATTTTCCATTCTGTTTCGTTGCATGCAATCTGCGCTTTTACTTTTTTTTATCTTTATTCATAAAAGTTTTAAATGTAAAACAATCGGAAAGATCTTCTGTGTCCTAACTTGTTATTAAGTTAACTTTTTCCATAGTTTGAGACACAGACTTCAATAATATAGACTGATAGCTACAGGCCCAATTTTTTTAATAAAAAAAATTGTTTTTTCTTCTATTTTTCTCCATTTTTGGATTTTTTTAATTTTTCATTTGTTTTTCAAGTCACTCAATTTCGTTATTTGGGACCTGTTGATGGGTCAAAACCAAGACTTGAAACTTGTCACCAAAAATATAATGGGTTGTGTGATGAAATAACAAATAAAAAAATTTTTTTTTAGCTTTTGCTATATACCGGAGAATGCAAATAAATTCCATCTTGAACAAATATAGGTTTGCCCCGGTAAAAAATCCTAAAGAGTAATCTCTATTTGTAAGTCATAGTGTAATACATATCTTCATCAGATTGGGATTTACTGCTACTAATCGTTGTCGAGGCTCTGACACTTTATACTTCTACATTTCCAATTCCGCTCTAAATTTGTAAAGCTGCTGGCAGAAATTTTGTTGAATTTCAGGGATTTTCTTTGAGTCCAACGTATCCGGGAAATTTTTCTACTAACAACTCATTCAAAGAAAATTTATACTTTAAACAATTCGCCCTCAGTTGATTGGTCTAATGGCAATTTATACACGGCGCATAATTCGTCCATTATTCTGTAAGCATCATAACGAAGTTTTTTTTTTTTCTAAATACATTTTATGATGCTGTGTTGATTGTAGCAAATTTGTAGGTATAACAAAAATAATTTGAGAGGTCGGCATTTCTACCTAAAATAGTTAAGATTCTGCTCGTAGTTACAAATGCAATAAGGAGAAAAAAGTCGAGAAGGTGAAAATAGAGCGTAATACGATAAGGCAAATGAGCAGTTTTATATAAGATCAATAAAAAATTAGCAAGTAATATTGCAAACATTTTTCACAAAGGCCAACTCCCATGAAAATATTGAAGTACATGGATAGGTCGACAGAATAATATGCAATAAATATGTGAATGCTTTTCAATTCCTTTCTTCTTCGTCCACGTAGCTTCTGATGTTAATAGGTCCTCCTTCCTCTCATCTGCAAATCGGGAGCTCATGTGTTTTTCTGCTGATTATGGAGGTCTTCCTATGGATTCTTCTGCTAGATATATATCGATAGCTGAAACCTACTGGTGAGGTACCTGCACCAGAGAATGTTTTTATGGAACACAATATACTGAATAGATTGTTATAATCCGACACTCAAATATACAGGGTGTTTCCACCTGGGTGGTCCATAGAGCAGGAGGTGATAGTACTCACCTATAGGCAAACAAAAAATTGTATGGCAGGAGGAGGGGGCATATCAACCGTTTCGGAGTTACAGGGTGATTAAGAAAATATGTAAGTTTTTCACAATACACTCAGTATCTTAAAAAGTACAGAGTGTGCGGTCATCGTCAAGAGCTGATTGTGTGCAGAGCTTCATGGCTTTTCCAAAGACTCCTCACCTCAACCAGCGCCGTACTCCTCTCTAGGTGGCTTAGTGTGCCTAGGTGAGTACTATTACCACTCTATGGACCACCCAGGTGGAAACATCCTGTATCTTAATGATTTTGCTATTAAAAGATGCTTTAATATACTTCAATACGCACGAGCTAGATAGAAAAAATTGAGCTATTCATAACACTGATTCAGGTCTCGAGGACGATAACGCTCTGAAAAATGTTCCAATACCTTGCAAGGCACGTATAGAATAGTATACTGAAGTAAAACTCAGAGTATTAAATAGAACTCCTTGCTCTTTAACATAACATATTATTTGTTTAGAAGGATTCTATATAGGCATCGAAGTAATTGGTTGCAAAGGAAAAAAAAACGTATTGCACTAATTAAAAAACTTTTATGATTCGAGAAGTTATTTAATTTTTCTTTAATGAAGTACAGTTAGCTGCCTATTTCAAAGTTGTATTGGTAAGGCGTTCAAGCACTTCTATTTTCAAGAAATAAGCTTACATCAATACGGATACAACTGAGAGCCATTTTTTCAGCATAATCCTGACTAAAGTCATCGCAAAACCTTTTTAAAACTTTTTATAAATGAATTGGATTGGCATCTGGAGACTGGGTTGTCTATCCTTGTTGTTATTCTCAGTAAATTGCGTACACAGAAAACTCTGACTGTTTGGGTCATTATCCTTAATTTTGATTCAATTCAATTTATTCGTTAATAATACATCTTAATTTTAGTTGCTTAGAATCTTATAAGTTCTTTTCAGCTTAGGTATTATAAATAGTTCTATTTCCATGTTTTGCCTGACTAAAGCAGGTATTTGAATTCATACATATTCTTTAGTCCTATTCATGACTTATCTTCTAAAGTTAAAATACGTACCCCAGTTCTAGTGCAACGGGTTGTGCAAGGAGTAATTGACCCTGATTTTATTTTCAACGCTCTCATGTCGAGAATCAATCTTAAGTAATTTGTTTTGTACTCTCTGTAGTTGGAGTTTGTGTACGTTAGTGCAGTTGTACAATACCAGAGCTTGGAATATACATTTGAATATAAGGAATTTATTCTCTTTGCTAGGGTAGATTTCCTATTGAAGATCATATACAATGTTCTCATCAGTATGTTGATTCTATTCGTTATTTATGATATGTGTCTTCCAAAATTTTGTTTTTGTCCAATATTATTTTACATTTGGTGACCAAGAGATATTATAGTTGTTTATGACAATATTAGTGTTACGTAGATTGGAAAACTTTATTTGTTTGCGTAAAGAACATTGCTAGGCTTTTACTCAAATTGAGTTTTATTTTCCATTCATGGAAGTAGCCAAACACTGAATTTAGGTTTGATTGCAGTGAGTCAATGATATTTCGGGTATTGTCAACCGATGAATATAAAGTTGTGTCATCGCAAACATCGAGATATTGCAGTTTATCAAGGATGGAAAGTCTACCGTAAACATCGGATTGGACCAAGGATGGGTCGATCTCTGGAGTATTCCAGCCCAGTTTCCGAACATTTCGTGATTATATTCACGGGATAATGTCGATCAGTTAGAAAGTTTAAAATCATTCGCGTGAGATAGTTAGGATAGAGAACAGAAGAATTTTACGAACTTTTATTTTTAACGATTCTAAATAAAATCATAAATACAAGAGGAAAAAACAACTGCCTCGTCCGGGATTTGAAAACGGGAACTTCCGCTTGCCGGGCGACTGCTCTTACCGTTACCACTGAGCTAACGAGACAGATGATTTTCCCTCTTGCATTTATTAATTTGTAATTAGCCTACTAAGCCACGTTTGCTTTCAGCTGGCATTAACCAATAATGATGAAAGCGCACAAATAAATTGTAAATTCAATTTTTATTTATTTTTTCCCGGACAGGAATCGAACCTATGTACACTTGTTAAAATCAGTCAATGATGGAGAACAGAAGAATTTTAAGAACTTTTATTTTTAAGCTTGAGAGTTTTTAAAATTATTCTGTTCTCCATCATTGACCGATTCTAACAAGTGTAGGTTCGATTCCCGTCCGGGAAAAAATAAATAGTTATATAATAGTTATAAGGATAGTTAGTCTGTAGACATCTTTTGGGAAAGTTTACTCTTCATGTGCTGGTCATTCTTGCTACTGAATCCAATTTAAGTGTTATGGTTGTGATACACATAGGGTAAATTTGACGAGGTATTTAATTTAGGGTAATTGAATTACTTAGTGAATTGCTTGCTCAGTTTTCGGGGTTTTTCAGAGTACTCAGGGTATTTGGTGACACACACGAAGTAAAAGCCTGCTAATTTAAATACCCAGTTAAATTTACCCTGTATGCATCACAGTTATTAAGTAGTCTGCACTTATTTTCCAGAGCTGCTGTTATTATAATTCTATCCATAATTATCTTCTCCAGTATTTTTCCTAATGTGCTAAGTAAGCTAATTGGTCTGTAATTAGTAGGACTATCTGTGGACCTTCTCGGTTTTATAATAGATACCTATTGTCTTGACTATTTTGTACTGCTTAGGAAAATATAGTTCTAAGTGGGAGTTATAAATATGTGTTAAATAAACGATCGCAGTCTTATAGGAAGTATGTCAATGAAACAATCAGGTATTCCATAGGGTCCGGGAGAATTTTTCCCTTTTTAGCCTGTAACTTCTCTTGATTTGACCATAACCATATATTATTCGAGGGTACATTGATCTCAAGGAGGTTCTTTACTGTTAAGATAAAGTCATTTATAGTAGTAGAGTTACTCGGATTGAGAAAAACTAAATTGTTTTCTGCAAAATTTTTTCTTCTTATTTACATGTTTTCAGGTGAAGATTGAACCGTTGGTGATATACCCTCGATGATGAAATCATAGGTTAGACTAAGTTTGTCTTACTGGACTTGCGTTGTCGTCGAATTTGCATAATAAAAATTGTGTCTTAAATAAAAGCCGTAAAATGATATTCTCCAAGAGAGGGGAAAATGAAAGCATTCCCATGGAGTGAGCAAATTCTCAGACGATACTCTTTTCATAAAAAT
This sequence comes from Dioctria linearis, assembly GCA_963930735.1. Lineage (NCBI taxonomy): Eukaryota > Metazoa > Arthropoda > Insecta > Diptera > Asilidae > Dioctria > Dioctria linearis. The sequence goes on along the minus strand of OZ005741.1, from coordinate 332,145,952 downwards.
GAATTTTCATGAGAAATAACAGCTTTTGCTTTTAGGTAAAAAGTTGAGTTCCTACTCGTATCTGAAATCGTTGAGTTCAAAAGAGTCTCGATCAAGCTTTTTCTTTTAAGAATATGTGTAAACTATCAAAGTAGTGATTACAACAAAAATAATTGCTCTTAAGATTATACAAAAAAATTAAGTATCGCAAAGAGTAATGTAAGAGTACTCTAACAACGTAGACACGTCTGTAATTCTTATTGACGTCCAATCATGGTTCCTATTTTTATACCCTAATGGCCGGTTTCACAGTCCAGGCTTAAGCCAGAGCTTAGCTAAGCCACGGGTGTGGCTTAATCCCAGAACTTAAGCGTTAAGCCTACTCGGTTTCACAGTACTCGGTAACCTGAGGCTTAGTTAAGCCGCAGATGAAGATTTTCAAGTTGTCAGCACTGCTGTAATTGTGAATTTTTGTAAAGGAAAATTGCCATTGTGGATTAACAACCAAGCGAAAGAAGAAATTTTTATTTACCAGTTTATTGTACCATTGTTGCAGAATGTTTCGACAACGTAAACCATCATAGCCGAATGTGTCTGCAGTCGGAACCGAGAATAATGCCTAATCTACTATACGGGGTAAAACAACATGGATTTTTGTGTTTGCTTCCCACTCTTGCATTTGAAAATTCATACTTGCAAAAATATTTCTTGTCTTTCATTCAATTGACGACATGAGCACGAGCTTATGTGTAGTAGCAAAGAACATCTAGCAGTTATATAAGTTATATGTTCTTTGGTAGTAGTTAATCAGCAAAAACGATGTAGTAGTACCTCAGGTGTATTCAGCATAATTTAGAACGATGTAGGGGAATTTAGAGCAAAACAGCAGTAAACTGGAACTTGCACTTTCAGTATTAAAACCGAAGTTTTATATTACCGTAAGCCGGGGTGAATTGGCAGGTTTTGAAGGTTTTTTCGATTTTTTTCGTATAAACTTTCGAAAAATTTAATATATTTTGGTGTCATGATAGCACTTGACATCTTGTTTATGTAAGCTAGTAAATAAAAATGTCATATCGCTTAAAGCTTTAGAGAAAAATGCTCTTAAAGAGCCTGCCAAAGTCACCCCGGGTTTGGGGTGACTTTGGCAGGTGGATAACTTTAGATGTTTCCATAATAAATAAAAGCAACCGGACCACCAATTTTTTTTTTTGTGTACACCACTTAGTCTATTCTGAATAGTTCCACGCGACACTTTCCACTTTTTACCCGCACTTACTTGTGACATGCTCCTCTTAATATCATCAAGTGCTCCCGTGAGGTCATCGTCGGTATAGTCTCGGTATACACGCGTTCCTAGCGGCCGAATATAATTTCGAGGCATTTTAATATGACACACGTGCACCTGCTACCGAAATGTACAACACACTGAACTATTCAGTGCTCCGCGCCTCTTTGCGAGCACGTCAAACGATCAGCGGCACTAGGTGCCAAAGTCACCCCGCATGCCAAAGTTACCCCGTTTTACGGTAATTGTCTTGTCAGATTGCACTCTACATAACTTTTTAGTTTGCTATAATCTTATAGTATAAATTATTGAGACCAAACGGTATCGTTTTGACGACGTGGTTTTACCATGCATTGTAGAATAGGCATAAAAATCATCGTTATCCTATTTCTCGCAATGCTGTGGGTGCCTTCTCGTTCCTTATATTCTCTGCAGCAGATAAATAACCCATTTTTGTCTTTAACTTTTTGGTTTCTTCCTAAAACGTCATATAGAATGCTGACACTAGCTGCCAGACAGTACTCAGAACTGCTAACTAGATAACTATTTTTCGCTGGGAAAATTTCAATTTAGTTTTAAAGTATAACTTTAATAACAGAAATTATAATATTTAGCAATAATTTCCTATGTGTTTCACAGCAACATCTGAGGCTTAAACCTGTGAGATGACGGGCTTAAGTTAAGCTTGCCTTAAGCCTTACCTGTGAAACCGAAATATTTATTAAGCCTTGGCTTGAGCCATCGCAGTAACTTAAGCCTTGACTGTGAAACCGGCCATAAGTGAAATCTATAAGGTATACTAAGTTTCTCTTTCCGTTTGTAACGCATAGAAATAATTATATGTAAGCAACCAGGTGCATAAATAAGGTAAAGTAATAAAAGAAGGGTACTTAAGGGGTAATAAAAGTGTTGCAAGGAAATCCTGCATGATTATCGCAGGTGTGACTGCCTGACCTGCTGCACATAAGCAGCCCACTGATGTGTGTGGTACGATCTTGGCGAGGGTGAGTAGTCTTGACTGTGATTTTACGGATACAGTCACATCAGTGGGTTGTTTTAGAAAAGCAGATTTTGTCTATAATTGAGTTAACATATTGTAGGGCAAAATAGATTGGACACCCACGAATAATATTAAAAGTTATTTTGATTTTTGCATGTCAGTCTGTCCGTCCGCACGATAACTCGAGAATGCGTGTGCTAAAAGCACTGAAATTTTGCGCACGGGCTTTTGAGGAAAAAAGTAAATTTAAGTTCGAAAATCAGACACAAGGGGTTACCATAAAAAATTTGGTTATTCACTTTATATTTGGACACTGCCTGAGAATGCGACAACGTAGGGAGCTGAAATTTGGTACACAGTGTTTTCATAGCAATAGTAAGTAAAATTTAAACAAGTAAGAAAGCTAGAAGTGGTCTAAGACCAAATCTTATGGTCAGCCATCAGTGCAAGTTTGACTTTTGAACTGGTGTTTCGCATATATTTCTAGAACTGTTCGTCGGACAGTAAAAACGATTATAACCAATTTCATAATCTAAAGAACTTTAAAACTGTATAGGAGTTATTGTTTTCACAGTATACGTAAAAATCCTAAATTTTTATATTGCAAGACCAAGAAGGGGTTACCCGATTTAGTCCATTTTTGAAATTATATTTACTATTTTTATGAAAACAATGTACAAAATTTCATCTCTCGACGTTGACGCGTTCTCAGGTAGTGTCTAAATATGTAGTGAAAACGAAATTTTTGTATGGCAACCCTGCGAAGGAGCTACCCGATTTGTCCTATTTTCGAACTTAATTTTACTTTTTTTTTAATGCTCATATGCGAAATTTCAGCTCTCTAAGTATACACTCGTTTTCGAGTTATCATGAGGGCTGACGGACGAACATACAAAAATCATAATAACTTTTAATTTTATGCATGGGTGGGTGTCTAATCCATTTTGCTTTACCATCATTATTTCTAGGTGTTACAAATGGAATGATAAACACCCTTTAGATTTCATCTAGGGTATAAAAATGAACTAGATCGGGCAACCTGTTCTTGGTGTTGCCATATAAAAATTAAAATTTTTTACGTATACTTTGAAAACGATCAGTCCCAGACATTTTTATTGTACTAACAATTTTTTATTATAACAATTGGTCTTAGACCAATTCTATCGGTTTTACTTGTTAAATACCCAGATATGCTTTGCATTCATAAAGGTTTCATCGTTTAATCGTTGACGAATAGTGAAAGCTCTTTAGTTTATTATTATTTATTTTTCTGGCTCGTCTCAGTTTTAAATCAATATTCTTATTTAAAAATGTTTTGCAGCACATTTGACCGATACTTTTGGTTCAAAAAAACTAACTAAGAAGACAGAATCAAATATTAATTTGAACAAGACACTCATTTAGTTATGACGCTCTCCCGATTGCCGGATTTTTCATTTTTAAATCTTTGTAGGCCTTGGTTTTGTTACTTGAAAAGAATGCAATTGATTAAATTTAACGTCGAATCATAATGAAATCATCAACAAAGACCTGATTTTCGACGAGCCGAACCACAACATTCCTCGCTTGACCTGTTCGCGGTCCTAAAGATAAAGGAGGCTATAAAAAATTCTATCCACTTCCTCCATCCGGATCCGAACATACTCTTACATTGGCCAAAATATTTGCTCCATTGTTTCACTACTCGTCGAATTTACAACAGTAACTTTTTTTTGCCTTATACATAGTTCGTTGTACAAGCCAATGCCAGTACAGTAAATATGCATATTCGAATGTTTGCTTGAGCAAAGTATGCTACAAAATGAAACTTTTTCACATATTTTTGCTGCACATGCCGGAATAAACACTACGGCTATGGTATAACATTTACATTATGTATATCATGAGCGTGAATATACAATATACATATGCTGCTTTTTATCTACATACAGCAATGTATGATATCGTTCGGCAGAGTTTTTCTGATGTTACTTAGAAAATTCAATAACTGAATTCATTTTCCCTGCTATCTGGGATGAGAAATGCACCGAGATATCTATTTGTGATATAAAGTAAAATGGAAAGCAACAAAGCAGCAAGTTTTTATACAAAAAAAAGACAAAATTGGAAAATCATGCCTTTTACTTCCCAAGAGTTACAGATAAAAGAAAATAAAAATTCATAAACGAGCTCCAAGCTTCGCATGTTTTGATTGAATTTGCCTTCCTTTATCATCTTGCTCACCGACAAGAGCACGACAGGACTACTTAAACATTGCAATCGCAAAGGGAACGCTTTATTCAATTGAGTTAGATGAGGCAGCTGCCAGTAGCAATTACTTTTGGATTGAAATATTTTATTAAATTTAGAGAAGAATTTAGAATTAGAATTAGAACTGCTGCCTCTCTGACAAATTTTAATTTTTTCTTAGTAAATTGAAAGGCAATTTTTTTTTAAAAAGTAGGTACATTTTTTTTGTTTTAACTACGACTAGTATCAGAAAAATCAGTATGATCCGAAATGCATTTTTTATTTACAGGGACTGCTTTGGATGGAAAATTTAGCAGGGAGGATGATTCATCTTTTCCTCAGGTAAGAGTAATGGAAATAATATTCAAATTGCATTTTAACATGTTCCGCATCACGCCAAAATATGGTAAAAGCTTTTTTCACTTTGTTAATGATTTTTACATCAAAGGAGGTTTTTTATATATGGAGAATCCGCGAAATTTTTTAGTCTTTTATGTTTAACGGCATTTATCGGAGGAATATCACGCCAATAGTTGGATGTTCTTTAAATTTTGAAAGTATATGATATTTTACTTTTGAGCGTTATTTATAAAATCGATCTGTAGGGTGAGTATAAGCACAGCCCAAAGGAGATATGTACTTCTCAAGACAGAATAAGTATTTGATTTTTACATTCCTAGCTCCCAATTTTGTGTGTAAAGAGTTGCACTTTTCATGAACAGTTGACTTGAAAATATTTCCTGGACACATTCTTTTAGTAGAATTTCAATAACTCAATTCGTTTTCGTTTTTATACCCCAGATCAAATCTAAAGGGTATACTAAGTTTGTCATTCCGTTTGCAACACCTAAAAATAATGATGGTAGAGCGAAATGGAGTAGGAATCCATGCATAAAATTAAAAGTTATTTTGATTTTTGCCTGTCCGTCCGTCCGAAAGCTGAAATTTAGCATATGGCCTTTAAAAAAAAAAGTAAAATTAAGTTCGAAAATGGGACAAATCGGGTAACTCCTTCGTAGGATTGTCATAGAAAATTTTTTTCACTACTTATTTGGACACTACCTGAGAACGCATCAACGTCGAGAGCTGAAATTTTGTACATAATATTTGCATAAAAATAGTAAATATGAATTCAAAATTGGAGTAAATCGGGCAACCCCTTCTTGGTGTTGCCATATAACAATTTTAGGATAATATATATATTATATATTATAATATACTGAAAAGCTCTTCAGAATATGAAATCCCATAAAATTAGTTATAATCATTTTTTCTGTCCAACGAACAATTTTAGAAATATATGCGAAAACCATTGCAAAAACCAAATGGATGACCATACGAGAAATTCCATACGGGCATTCATCTATTCTAGCGCATCATAAGATTTGGTCTTAGACCAATTCTAGCTTTTTGACTTAATCTATTTTCTACTTGTCAATCTAAATTTATTTTTATTTATTTAAATTTAAATTAAATCTAAATAATTCTTTTCCATCGTACTTTAACGCAGCGAATCCTTCATTACTTAACCTGCTCATAGTTACAAATTCGAATAAAGTAATTTCACACAACCAAAGTAACCCCCCAGTACCCTTGATCTTGATATTATTTTCCTAAGTTACGACTTTCCTGTAGCTGACGCACCCTCCATTATTAGGTATTCATATCGTAACTAAAAAAATATCGATGAAAATCGTTTATTTGATGAATGCTTGCTAGGAATTTTCTCATCACTTATTAACTACCTCTGTGAAAAATATGTACCAAACAAAATAAAATATATACCTGGTGATGGTTGTCCCTGGTTCTCGCCAAGAGTTCGATCTCTGATTACCGACTATGAATATTTATATCATCGCTATAGGCGATTACGGACTGATGAATTGCGATGTCTATACACAGGTGCTCGAAATAGGGCGACCGCAAAGCACCACTATTTCAGCTCCAAATTTAACCAAAATCTTCGTCCAAAGACGCTGTTGCGAAATTTATGACAATCTGGGGCCGTGAGAGGCAGTAATTATAATTCGAAAAATGAACTCGACTCTGAAAAACTTAACATTTTCTTTACATCATCCAGTACTGCGTCCAGTAAGCTATGCGATTCTAACCCCAGCATAGGTAATTCAACAAGGTCTTTCTCTGTGTCCAATAATAATGGCAATACCTTTTCTTTTAGAGGAGTCGATTACAGTGAACTTCTTGCTGCCATATCCTTAATCAAATCTGAAGCTATTGGACCTGAGAACTTACCATCTCGGTTCATAAAATCTTTGTTCCCATTTATCGGAGAATATATGCCACATATAATTAATTCGTGTTTGACGTCATCTTCTTTTCCCAGTGCTTGGAAATTTGCAAGCGTCACGCCCATTCCGAAAAAATTCTCTCCGGAATCTGCAGCACATTTCGCCCAATTAGTATTTTGTGCTTTATATTCAAAGTCATTGAAAAGCTTTTGTATAAGCAGATAATTGACTGGGGCGATTTTCTGACGTGTTGGCATTTGGGATTCCGGCGATTTCACAGCTGTGAGACCGCTGTTTTGAAAGTAACTTCTGACATAAGAAGCGATTTAGACCGAGACCAATTCATGATCTTAGTACCTTTAATAGCTTTTAATAGCGTGAATCACCGCATCCTACTCGATAAACTAGCTAACTCCTTATTTTTAGCAACTCAGCCGTTGATCAACAACTTTCTGTCCGGTCGTAAACAGTGAGTCAAAGCCAACGAAATGCTGTCTACCGGACTATCACTAATAAATGGGGTTCCTTAAGGTACTATATTGGATGCTTTGCTTTTCAGTGTGTTTATAAATGATTTGTCTGACATGGACAGGATGTGTATATCCATTTATATGCCGAAGATGTCCAGTTATTTCTCAATAGACCTATTGAGCTCTTTGAACTGTGATCTCAACAGAATCAATGTCTGATAGAGGAATAATAAGTTGATTTTAAATCCAATCAAGTCGCACTGTATTTACTTCTACAATCAAAAAATTAATTTTTCTGATATACCACCAACAACGTTTCGCAGCCTATTCTAAACAAAATCACTACTCTTGGTATTATTTTAAATCGTGAAATGAAGTATTGCGACTTCGTTAACAGCATTATCAGAAAATTTTATGCGGGGCTTCGTAATCTGGCTCTCAGCGAGTATCGTATCTGCCTAAAATCGCCTCAGATTAATTAATGCTTTAATTTTGCCTCACTTCACTTATGGTAGTGTTATATTTCCTAAACTGAAACTATCCAGTGCCCCGTAAGATGGAAGTAGAATTCAACGACTGCATCTGCTTTGTTTAAGGACCTCGCATGTTTGACCATGTTTCGCCACCATACTATGTACGAAATTTCTGCTCTCGACGTCCAAATATGTAGTGAAAAACGAAATTTTTATATGGCGACCATAAGGAAGGAAGGAGTTACCCGATTTGTCCCATTTTTTAATTAATTAATTAATTTTACTTTTTTTTTATAAGGCCATATGCAAAATTTCAGCTTTCTAGGTACACGCGTTCTCGAGTTATCGTGCGGACGGACGGACATGCAAAAATCAAAATAACTTTTAATTTTATGCTTGGGTGTCTAATCTATTTTGCTCTACCATAATTATTTCTAGGTGTTACAAACGGAATCACAAGCTTAGTATACCCTTTAGGTTTCATCTAGAGTATAAAAATAGTAAGCAATATGTTTTCAAACATAACCTTATAAATTTCGGAAGCCTTATACTGGAGAGCCACGGAGCATTAATTGAGAATTCCCGAGAACTCAATTATCTGAATATAGACTTATAGATGAATGGAAATTTTCAATTCAATTAGAATGTCATCACAAATTATGTGCTTAATGAATTAATATATTAAATTTACACAAAAATTCCGATTATTGAGTTCACGTTATACCTCAGTTATTCTTTCGTCTCTAAAGGGTATTAGCATACTAGGTTAAATTCCTCCCATTCGTGATCTATATATACGGCCTTGTATTTTAGAGATACTGTAGATTCTTATAGCGCTTCGATAGGATCAAAACTGTCTATGACAATGTTCCACTTTTAGAACCTTTAGCCAAATGGAGGCCCATGGCAGCTTAGGATATGAGGGGTATCTAACCAGGAAATTCAGACGATACGAATTCAAGCATAAATATACTGAATCCCTGATTTTCCGTGTGAAGCCGTTTGGCCGGGCAATGCTTAGGTTTTGACTTACAAAAGGTCAAGAAGAGTTCTAATATGGTAGATTTGTACAGTTTGGTGTCCTCATTAATATTCCGAATTTGCGATCTTGAGCGACCGCCACTCGCGACGCCATATTAAAAAATGGTACCGAAAAATAATTTTTCGAGAATATCTTCTCTCCATTGCCACGAGTTACAGCGGAGTCATGCTAGTAAATTTCTACAATTCGCAAAATCGCTACATTTTTTTCGAGATTTCAGTAAATACCAATTACTTAATAGGTACATGCTACCGTTTTTTACTCATTTGCGCACCACCATTAAGTACAGTGAGAGGCCTGTTTTTTTCATATGGTATCCCCAGTAGGTCTAATCCATGATTCGTTATTTACTGATGTCTTTTCGTCCGTTTCCATTCACTAGTTGATCCAGGCTTACTGATATCAATACCTTCTTGAAAATTTCTTTCCTCCTCTTCCAAGTTTTCATTTTCGTTATCTTCTTCGATCTCGTATGCCAATAATTTCGCAACGATCTAGTCTTCATTCTGGTCGTTGTCATTCTTTTTCTTCTCCATAGCCCGTAAAAATCTCTGCGTTCACACGCGTCATGTTAGGATGTGCAGATAACAGAACCTTCAAGCCTCTTTTCCTGCACCCACAGGCTCGACCGCACCTCTTCTTCCACTTGCATGAAATGAATTTCAGGAGTGCTTCGGGTGCCGGATCTTTTATTGTTTTCACTGGAGTAAGCCCAATCTTGCTTCTTTTCCAACACCTTGCTCTGGACTCTTGTGTATCATACCAAGCCTGAGCCTAGTGGTAAGTCCGAAGGGAATGTTTCTGTACAACTTTTCTTGTAGAGGGTAATGCAGTAAAATTGAATTTACTCTTCGTCATGCGAAATTTTGATAATGTAAGGAGCCCAAAGTAAAAGCGTTTTCTTTGGAAACGGCAGATGTTCATAAAGATTTGGGTCAGAGAAAGGGGATAGCAGACCTTCCAAGGATCCTTTTTTTTTTGCCCTAACCGAAAGAATATTGACCTGTTCTATTCTGAAGTGCTTTTCACTAATATTTGTTTAGTCGTAAAAAAATTATACAATGTATGTCATCTAAATCTTTAAATTCCGTCAATTTGTTGTGCGAAAATGAGTAAAAAACGGTAGTTAGTTATTGAGTAATCGGTATTTGCTGAAATTTCGAAAGACATTTTTGCGAATTTTAGAAATTTGCTGAGCTTGACTCTGCTGTAACTCGTGCACTATTCATTCGATTGAAAAATGTTTCCTACAAAAAATGCTCTATATAATTTTTGTAATAGGTATTTTTAACTATAGGTGGCGCTGGAAAGAAGATATTCTCGAAAAACTGGTTTTCGGTACGCTTTTTCTAGTATGGCGGTGTGAGCGGCGGTCACTCAAGGTCGCAAACTCGGAATATTAATGAGGACACCAAATTGTACAAATCTAACAAATTAGCACTCTTCTGTCTTTCTGCTCCTCATTTGACATGCTACATGGCTTCTATAGAAATTTCAGAGGATCGGTGGCGGAAGATAGCACTTCGGATAATAGTTCTGAAGATATTGATATTATCTAATCCCTTTAATCCCAGTAATTTTTATCTACAAATTGTGAAATAATATTAGTAAATATCATAACATATAATTTTTAAAATACCGCTCGACAAAACTGGCTGGTTCAATGGGCTTACCGCTTCAAAATTAACGAAGAAAATGGTAGGGAGAAAACCCACTGGGAAAAAGATAGTTCTGAGAAACCTTCTGAAGCGCTTCCCTGGAAGCTCGCAGCGCGTCTTTTCCTTATCGCAATTCATCGCTTTTTAACATAGGCATGTCCGCAAAGGCAAGCGCTTCGATGCTGTTCTTAAGAAGTGCTTTAAGAGGTATGCTAAATGATGACCGCAGAAGTTTTTTGAATGTGTCTTTCCGAAAGCTTTAATAAGCTTTTTGGATAATAATCGCAGTGCTTTCTTGCGTTTGCTCATGATTATTTGTGTTATTACATTTTATGCAGTTGATTAAATAAGCCAATATTCTTTTACTCTCATTTATATTAACCAAAACTTCAGATTACACCTCTAACCACTCTGAACATCACATTGAAAATGCGAAATGAGTTACTTTGTACAATATGTAGTGAAAAAATCCAGTTTAGATCCGTGGAAAATTAGATAAGATCACCTCTTGTTGCACTTCAATCTGCTGGAGCTCATCAAATGATCTTCTGTAGACCTTCCACGCGATGGCTCTATAGAAGCTCTTGATTTACTGAGTTGCGCCTTTGCTTATTTTTTTAGTTAGATTCTTCTAAAGAGCTGCCAAATGATGGCTAGGGAAGCGCTTAAATTGTGATCCTTTCAGAAGTGCTGGTATTTCGTTCCAATAAATTTTCAGTTTTTTCCTCCTACAGTTTGCATCTACTTTAAGGAAAAGAATTCCTCATCGGAAAGATGTGACTGTGAGCGTTTTATTTACAATCATTTTTTTCTGCGAATCTTCTTAAAAATTTTCTTCAGAACTGATATGTGCTGTTGGTCCCAAAAAAAGTTGAATTAATCCGGTCTCTGGTCCACTAACCATTTTTATGAGCCTTACTGGTTTTCGTCCCAATGGAGTATGGAATCCGGCCCCTGGAATAGGTTCTTTACATATTCTGCGATTGCATTATACTTTCACACTTTTGTTATACCTGTTATACTTATTCTATTTTTAGGTTTAGGTTTCCATGGAAAAGGATCCAAATCCAACCCGTTTAAACCACTGACACATATATAAATGGATGGACTGCTCGTTGAACCAAAAATGCATGCAAGCAAATGGCACTACTTTCACATTCCTGTCTCTTTCCGTGAGATCAATTGCTTGAAGTTCAGCGGAATTTCCAGAACTGGCAGCCTTGTAAAAAAACACTTCCTTCGGCTCATAATTAAGATTTAACAATACAAATAGTCCCAAATACTTTCGGTAAATCCCACTGACTTGCATATAAGTAAATTCCCAAATAATTTAAATATAGCGTCAGTTTACGATAGTTGGTAGCATTGGCAGTGAGAGCATACTTTCTGAAATCGAAATAAAAATCGTTCTTAGTATTCCATTTTTTCAGATCCTAGTATGCCTCAGGTTTGTCATTTTAAAAGATCCCTGTGGACTATATAAATATTGAATAAAAATAACTGAAAATGTACAAATGTTTTTGCCGTTTTATGTCTCTTGCTCGATACGCTTTCAACTAAAATAACTTCAAGAAAAATGTGTACCATTTTGGGAAAGAAAAAAAAGAAGTCATACATATGTATGTACTCAACAATTGAAATCGAGAAATTTTTCAAAGCAAACCTGATCCTTTTTGGATTGCATATACGGATGCCACCTGTGTAACGTCATATGAGCTTTAAACCTACTCTTAGGTTGGATTTGTTGGTGGTGCCGATGAAGTTCAAACGAATTCGTCATAAGTTTATTGTCATGAAAAGAACTGTACATCTGTGTAATTAAAAAACAACACACTACACCAAAAGTAGCATTTGCTTGAATCGCAATATGGAACAGCATTTTTAGGAACCCAAACTGATATAAAAGTATTTCTCTTTAACGTCTTAATTGCAGTAATGTAAGAGTATAATGCCTTAGACACACAGCACTCTTAATGAAGAAATAACTAACGACTCATTAGTCTATAATGATTCATTATAAACTGCGGACACACAGCCATTGCTTTAATTAAGTTGTGCTGTCAAACTGGTTTTGATAAACTTATCATATTAAAGAAGCAATATGGATCGAATTAACGCGATAAACTTTGTTTTCATTTATTTCATTTTCAATTTAACAATTTCCAAATGAGAAACACATTTTATTTAAAAAAATATTAATAATATAAATTATGATTTGCATTTCTTTGCATTTCTTCTTCTTATTTTTCAAATCGGCAGATGCACAGCGGAGCTCCAGATGTACATTATATGCCAAATCTAGCACATTTTTCCCCATTATAGCTATAATGAAGGAAGAAAACACTTCATTATCATCTGATTTTCGAGCTATAATGACATATACTATTTGACACACGGCATTTTAATGAATAGTTAGTACAAATGATTCATTAGTTCGTGCTGTGTGTCTAGGGTATAATGATGTCAAAATGCAGTTTAATTGCTTTCTATAAAACGAACATGTATAATTACTGTAGATTGCTGTAATTACAAAGGAGAATTACAGTTTACCAGCCAGGACATAGTCTAAGACAAGTTAAATGGTTTTAAATTGTCTTATGTAATATTTGTATTCAAGTCGTTCTTTACATAAACAATTTAAATTACGCTTTTTAAGGTGTGAATTTAACATTTTTTTAACTTTAAGCTGAGAATGTATTTTATCTTTAATAATTTGAATGATGCCGTATTGATTGTATGAGAATGGCTCGATGCAAGATACGCGATGGATTGTCTCTTTTTATGTCCTTTAAATGGATGCAGATCTCTAATACCGCAGTAGGGACTCCAGGAATTTCTAAATTTATCCGGTTATTAAAAAGATTAACATTTCAACATTTCTTTAACGCACCGAACGAGACGGAAGTCATTATGAATGAGCTGAAATAGAAAAAGCACCACAACACCACACTAGCATTAGTTATTTGAAATCGCTGTATAATAATGAGCATATGATAAAAAACCTGGAAGATATTTCTCAAGTCTTCTTAGTCCTAACTTCTACAATATCGCTTATTATTTCTTATGGAAAAACAACAACAGATTAAAATGTAAATCGTTCTATTGCCCAATATATAATTCATATGAAAAAATTGTTTTAGAGTAATTTTTAGCTTTTCAAAGATTGTCACCTCTATATGTTTTAATTAACAAAATTATAAAAAAAATTCAGTTCAACCAATAAAAACTATGATTTCTCCACAAAATAAAAAATAGCAGCGTGACTGATCTAAGTGCAATGGGTCAGCTGCGAGCTTTTGCTCAAAAACTTGTTAAGAATGGTATATAAATTAGAGCACTTTTGTGAAGCTAAGGAACCGAGCTCCAAATTACTGAAAGACAATAAATCAGAATGAACAATTAAGTCTGATTCACACCACCGCGATAGCGATTGCGATAAAGTAGCGATAGCGATAACGAAGCGACAGCATTAGTTTCGCAGCATGCACAAATTTCAGTCGTTAGTCACGAGTTGTAAGAACAAAATGGATAATGCAAATTCAATTGAATTTAATATTGGTGTCGGAATGTTAATTAAAACCCTAAATTAACACCCAATTTTATATGATCTCAATTTAAAAGATTATAGAAATATTAGCAGCAAGACAAAAAGTTATAATTGGTCTAAGACCAATAATGATGAAAATAAAAGTTAAATAAAGTGAAAACCCAAAGTCCAAGGGGTTACCCGATTTAGTTCAATTTTGAAATTTTATTTTTATGAAAACCTACAAAACGCTTTCTCAGACAGTTTCCAAATATGTATACAGTGAAAAACTAAAGCTTAGTATGGCAACACCAAGAAAAGTTACCCGATTTAGTCCATTTTTGAAATTTTATTTACAATTGCTATGAGAACACCATGTACCAAATTTCATGTCGACGCTTTCTCAGGTGCAGTTTTCACATATATAGTGAAAAACGAAATTTTTGTATGGCATAAGGGCTGCCATCTGTAAAACCCTTAAACTAGGACAACAAGTTCGAAAGCCCCGGACATTGTTGCCAAATAATTTTCTGTTTTACTTACTAATGAAATAGGTTGAAATTGTTATGCATAGTGTCTTTTTTTATTTATTTATTATAAAATTAGTCAGCTTATAAAAAATCTAAAACGATGTGAATGAACTAAATTAAATCTCTCTTACATTTAGGAACATAAATAAATCTTCTAAAAATTAGAAATCCAATTTTACATTTACATTTAGTGTGCCATATAGCTTTCAAATTAGCTTCATTTCTCGGGAAAGCTGAAGCTACATGGCGAGACATTTTAAATTCAAGAGACCACTTTCTCGATCTCTGGACACCCAAAGACCCATGCATACACTTTGGAGATGCAAAACAATCTCTAAAGATACCAAATTACTAGAAATTTTTTTGTTCTCCGCCTCCGGTCTCCCGTCGTGTATTTCAAATCAATCGGGTTTCCATGCTCGGTCTCTAGTCTTCGAAGTTTGCTCATTTTTCGTCTCTAGATTTCCGGAGACTATTGTGTGTTCTGCTGTTAAGTTAACTGTGGAGTGGGTTTGGCAAGGTTTTTTGTTAATTTTTATTTAATTTATCATAGGGTAATTCCATCGAAAATCGAACAAAATTTTCACTTTCCCAACGTTCTTCTTTTGCTGAAAGCTAAGTTTTTTGTCGTGCGACTGCCTCAATTATACTAAATTTGAAACCCTCCTTCCTGCCATGCTGTGCTTTGCATCATAGGGTATCCCCTGAGCTTGGCTTAATAATATAAAAAAAAAAAAAAAAAAAATTTGAAACCCTCAAAATTTTCCAATTTTTGGTACGTGTAGTTACTACACATACCTGAAAGTTATATTAAAGAAATGATAACTTTGAATCCAAATACCTATCACACAGGCACGGTCTTTAAATTATTTCAGAGAAAGTTATATAAAGAATGCCTTTTATAAGAAAAACAAGCAAAAAAAGCTGGAATTGGTCTAAGACCAATTCTTATGATGCTGTAGATGAATACCCGTACGTAATTTCGTATGGTCACTTATCTGCACAAGTTTGATTTTTAAAGTGGTTTTTCGCATATTTCTAGAACCGTTCGTTGAAAAGTATAAATGATGATGACCAATTTCATAGGATTTCGAATTCTGAAGAACTTTTCAGTGCAATTAAAACGTCTAGGAGTGATCGTTTTCACAGTATACGTACAAATCTTAAATTTTTATATGGCAAGACCAAGAATCCGTTACTCAATTTAGTCCATTTTTGAAATTATATTTATTATTTTCATGAAAACACTGTGTACAAAATTTCAGTTCTCTACGTTGACGCACTCTCAGTCAGTGTGCAAATAAACAGTAAAAAACGAAATTTGTGTATGGCAACCCTAGGAAAGTGTTACCCGATTTGTCCCATTTTCGAACTTAAATTTACTTTTTTTTTAAAGCCCGTGTGCAAATTTTCAGCTCTTTAAATATATGCGTTCCCAAGCAATCGTGCCGACGGACTCGTGGACGGCCGGACAGACTTATACCCTAGGCAGACGGACAAAATCAATGATCATTCGTTCGTAATTGATTTTTTCAAAAATCAAGTTACCCATGGTTTTGTTGATTAAAACGAAAGTCCTGTCAATTTTTGTATGTAATTGACAGCACATTTTTAATAATTAAAATTAAAATTCAATGTTAAATCGATTTTTGAAAAATTCAATTACGAACGAATGATCATTGATTTTGCCCGTCTGCCTAGGGTATAACAGACGGAAGTCTCAAGTTAGGATAGTAATGGCTTTAAAGAAGAGAAACTTTTTCGTCAATAAGGGGCTAGTTATTTTATTATTATTATTGAAAAAAAAAATCACACTTTGTTGTGTTGTCCTTTATCCCGTAAATTGTTTGCATAAATTAATTTTTTTAAACAAATAAAGATACACAAGGAAAGTTACACAAGCAATTGTCGTACTGCTAGCTTCGTTCCTGAGATAAGACTGGCTGGGACCAGAAGAGAGAACTTGAGTGAGAGTCGAGTCGGTCTGACTGTCGGCATTATCAACTACACCGTACATACACAAAAAATTAAATTTTTATTTAATTGGTATAGAAAAACCCCGCCCAGACTCTCCGCGGACGCCCTCCAAACTAGGACAAATCCGGGGAAACCCGGATGGATGGCAGCCCCGCATATGCAACCGAAACAATTTCGCAATATTGTGATACTGGAACCAGATAAAAAGTTCGAATGTAGTCGCCTCGCTACTACTCAAAATATCCATATGCACAAATTTAAAACTGATTGGAAAAGAGCAGGGAACGAAAATAACAGTCTCGATAATTATTTTTTTTAAGTATTATTAAGTCAAGCTCAAGGGATATCTTAAGATGCAAAGCACAGCACGGAAATAGGGAAGGGACTAGCAGACGGCGGAGGTGTTGATGTAGGTCATTCTTTGAACTTTAGCAGGCTGTGAGCCGGAGGAAAGACAGACAGAAGACAGTCCAACATTCGTATAGTTTGGGCTGAGCCAACTTACAACTAGATAAAAAAATCTCCATATAAACCCGGATCACTTTTTGAAAGCTCTTTAACTTTTTATTCAACCAAAGAAAGCTATCATTGCGAAGAATTTATATGGCATACTACAGCAAGAGACAGAGAGAATGTGTAGAGCTTTCTATTACAGGGTCATTAGCTCGTTTTAGTTAGACCGCGTTTTTGTGAGGTTTTGCACATCTAGATGTAAGTTATCTCACGTTTGGGATAAGAGTGCATCCCGAAATTTAACTGTCCAGCCGAAAGTATTTTTAAGAAGTAAGGAAAAATGGTTAATGATCGCTAAACACCCTAATACCCTAGGCACACAGCAAATATTTTCTCGGGCTTTCGCATTTGCGAGAAGTTATCGAAGGGCAACACTGCGAGGCTTTTACGAATTTCTCTCGATTTATTGCTTTCAGGTTAAGAGAACTTGCAGTATAATTCGAGAATTTTTCGTTTTTACGAATCTCTCGAAATATTACGAAGTGTTTCAAAAGTTTTATCGGTACATGACTTTTTCAGAGCATGACAACGCAACCGTGCCAGCGACATTCTTTTAATTTCTTATTCGGCCGAAAAAAAAAGCTTATAGTGAAAATATATAGAAAATAAAATTTGCATTTGGTAAATGTTAAATGTTTCTCATAGTTTACTTGTTTATTTTATATTGAATATCGAGTAGTTTTCACAAAGTGTAATTTACTCGTTTATCCAATTCGAAATCGAGTAGATTTTACGAAGAAATCTCGAATACATATGACCTTTATATATAGCACGAAAGCGCGAAAAATCTTCGTAAAAGTCCCGAGAAGATGAATCGATATCGAGTGGTCATTTCGATTCGAATTAGCGTTACTTTTCCCTCGTTTTCGGCTCGAGATCGAGAAAAAAACGACCTTGAGATCGAAGTAAATCTTCGATTGAGGGATTCGCTTCCGATTCTATCTCTAATCGTAATGTTTGCTGGGCCGAAGGAAAATGTGATTGTAGCAAAACAAATACATTAATAAATAACTATTATCTTATGATCTACAATATTTTAAAAGTCTTTTGTATTTAAGATTTTTTCTAAACATAAACATTTTCCCATAACAGTTACGGTCCCTATGAAAATGGCTCGTTTGATTGTAAAGATACCTAGGAAATTACTCAATTTCAATAAAACTACAACCGAAATATGGGTATTTTGCAATTGAAATCTGATTTTCAGTATTTATACATATTACGATCACCAGCATTTTAATCAATTCTATTCTAGCTTTTCTATTTTATAGCCAGTAAAATAGTTTAGGGACACACACTCATCACATTTTCTATAAATTGGAGTAAGGATTTTTACATATACACGAATACTCCATAGATGGATGTACAATTACGTATTTCCAAAGCACATTTGCCTAGAATATTATATTGCTAATTTACTTCTTTATGTGGACTGGGGGAAGCGTAAAAAATAATTTATTTTCCCCTAGCACCTTGACAAACAAAGCTCTTCAAGTGTGTTTTTCGTATTATTTAACCTAACTCAATACTAAATTTGGGTTTTCTTTGTTTTAAGCACCGCAAAAGTCGATAAACACAATTAATAACTTCTTGAGAATATTAGTTTGCAAATGAATTGCTTTTAATTAGTAATCAAGAGCAGCTTGAAGAGCGGCTAGCGAACCCTTTAATGTGTAGGTAAACTGTGTAGACGAAAACAAGTTTGTGTAGAGTCATTAACAAGTTGAGGAAAAAAGAGTGCTTTATTTAATCAAGCTTCTTTTAGAAGATTACATTTTCAAAGCAAGCAGCATTGCAAAGAGTTGTTAAAAAATGTGCGTACATTAATTATGTTGTTTTGTGGATTGTGTTCTATCGATTAATTCTTTTCAATCGATAGATAGAGCAAGACCCATAATATGTATACGTTTCATTTAAAATATTCTTTGATTATCTTTGGGTTCTGTGATTATTTTGTGTCTTTTTCCTCAATTTTTTTTACCTTAAAAGTGGTTGAAAGGTGATTAATTCAGCATCATCAATCTGTTCTAATTCCCCGAAGGGCATAGGGTGACAACGGTTGCTCTCCATTGGATACAGCTTATTGCTATAGCTTTCAACCAACTCCAGAATGTCTCAATTTATAAATATTTTTTCCCTTCTTCAGCCCTCTTAGGAGCGACTGCATCCACATAGCCTCTCCACCTGATGCGCTCTTATCTGAGGCTCTTTTTCAGTTTCTTAAATCGTTTGTGTGGACTATGCAGGTGATTAGCCTGCAATAGCTATCGAGTAATGGAATAGATCAGATCATATTGAGCTTCTTCTGGAATAGAATTTTGGGGGAATTTTTATGAAAGTAGATAATATGGGAGAGGAGAAGCTATAAAAGTAGTTAGAAAACTAGGTAGGAGTAAAAGCGCAGGATCGAACCGAATCCATGATCCTTGGGATTGCAATCAGCGCACTTACCAACTGACTACTGAGGCTTCTAAATTTATATGGCCTGTCATATTTGTTCTCCTCCAAGTATTTACTTTATTGTATTCCTGCCTTCGGGTTTCTTATATATTCTAGTCGGGAGCCTACTTTGCAATGATGTTGTTATCACATCGCACGCAGCGTATGATCAATTCAAGTCCACTTTCTTCATGTTTTGTTGTCGTCATTACCGGATTACTTTCTGTTTTGAGATTTTGAGACCCGAAATACTTTCACTGCCTTAGGCCACAGGTCACAGGCTACATTTATTTTTTTGCAGAATTATTAAAATTTAATTTGAAATAGTTGTTACAGGTAAACAACTTTCGCACTGATAAACATAATTCCGAATAATTACAAATCCCCCGCCATATTGAATAACTTACCATTTTTTACTTCAATGTTGGTAGTACTGGGACAACGAGCCACAAAATTTGAGGTTTGCTCAAACTTGGCCACGGCCACAGCGTTGCTTTTGGCCTGTGGCCGCGAATGTAACTTTGACAATACATTTCCATTGGTTCAGAGGCGTGCATCCAGTGGCGTGTGGCTTGTGGTCGTGAATGTATTTTGGGCCTCAGACGTATGCATT